>SSNS01000358.1:385993-453380 GCA_006937985.1 Aphyosemion australe
CTCGAACCTCGCATCACCATTCGAAAACTATTGCACCGGTTCGAAAAATTCCAAAACCGTCAGCGGCCGAAGGCTTTGATGGTGCTCTGTGTGAATTTTTGTGTGCCTATCTTTAATATTGTAGGAGATATGACGAGTACAGTTTAGCTCTCGGAGAGCGATCGAAGCACCTGAGCTGAGAAAAAATTGAATGGCTGCCAATGGGAGAAAATCTGGCTGACTCCTCCTTCTGAGCCTCGTAGCGCAAAAACCGTGGCAGCTACAGCAAAATCGAGACCATCCCATCGAAGCAGACAAAAAAACCTACTGTTTTTGAGAAAATTACGCGTCTACCCCAAAAGATGTGGTCGTAGCAGAATTTCCCCTTCTGGATTTCGATCTGAAGCTGTCAGTCACAGTGGGAAAGGCATGACCATATTTGGGACAGCACAACTCAGCTGCTGGAAGGAGAAATATTTTAAAACCTTTCCAAACTAGTTAACGCTACGACCACAGTTCTTGGAGTACGTCCATAATTATAGCTCAAAACGGAGGAAAATCCGTCAGCTTTCATCCAGCGCAAGTCTCATTTCCCTCGGTTCTACGGTTCTCTCATGGCACTTCCTGAAGTCTGCTGCTGCTTTGGACTGGCCCCGGGAGGTATGGACATTAATTTTACAATGTAAGTTAACGGGAAAAGCCCAAGAAGTGCTAGCTTCTCTGTCTTTGTCTGATAGCATGGAGTATGAAAAGGTAAAAACTGCTGTGCTTCATGCATATGAGTTAGTCCCTGAGGCCTACCATCAGAAGTTCCGGTCACTGAAAACAAAGTCCCCTTCTCAGACTTATGTAGAATTTTCCAGGGAGAAAACCTTATTGTTTGAAAAGTGGTTGGCCGCTTCTAAAGCGACCTCTGTTTCAGAGATTAAGGAATTAATGCTCCTCGAAGAGTTTAAACGGTGCCTACCAGAAAGAGTGGTTCTGTACATAAATGAGCAGAAGGTCTCTTCATTGTCAGCCGCTGCGCTGCTAGCCGATGAATTTGTTTTAACTCACCGTTTTAGCGGTGACATTTCTCGCGGGGAGTTAAAAACCTCACCTCCAGTAAGACAGAATAGCTCCTCACCTACTCCGGCACCTCCTCCAAGATGCTTTTATTGTCACCGAGCGGGACATACGGTTAAAGAGTGTTGGATTCTAAAAAGGAAAAATGACGTCAGAAAAGGACCTTCTCACCCAGTAGGGGCTGTGTTAAAAGAGTCATTCCCAAAGGTTGGATTTGAAGCTTTTATGTCGAAAGGTTTTGTGTCTTTTGATGAGAACATGTCTCCTTCAGTCCCTGTAACTATTCTCAGAGACACAGGGGCTTCTCAAACTCTCATATTGAGTAGGACCTTACCTTTTAGTGAGCTGAGCTCTACAGGCTCTTCCGTGCTGCTCTCAGGGTTGAACTCTGTGCCGGTTGCCAGACCCCTCCATAAGGTCTTTTTAACTTGTGGTTTGGTTACCGGACTTTATGAGATGGCAGTATGTCCAACTTTACCCATAGAAGGTGTTACTCTGCTGTTGGGCAATGACGTAGCTGGAGGCACAGTTGCTCCTCCTATACAAGTTGTTGACAACTTTACTGAAGTTCCAAAGAAATGTGTTTCAGCTCCCAAGGGTGTGCATCCCGCTTGTGTCATCACTCGAGCCCAAGCTAAAAAGGACGCTGAAGCGATGCTAGACATATCTCGCTTGTTTGACGACTCTTTGAAGGTCAGTTCTACAACACACCAGTTGGAGTCTCCCTCTGACTCTGAGTCCGAGTCTGAGCCAGGGAATATCCCTGTTTCTTGCAATAAACTGCCTCTGACCCAGGTTTCTTTAGGTAAAGAACAAAAGCTAGACGATTCTTTAAAGCATTGTTTTCTTGAGGTCAATAGACCCGTTGATGACAAAACCCGGTATATCATTGAAGATGATGTGTTAATGAGGCTCTGGAAAAATCCTCTAGCTAAAGGCGCTCCCTGGGGAGTGGTCAAACAAATAGTGGTTCCTCAAAGATACAGGGCCCAGATTTTATCTATGGCCCATGAAAGTCAATGGTCCGGTCACTTAGGAGTTAGAAAAACTTACCAACAGGTTTTGGATCACTTCTTTTGGCCTGGACTTAAGCAAGCTGTGGTTCATTTTTGTAAGCACTGTCACATTTGCCAGCTTGTGGGTAAACCCAACCAACCACAAGCACCGGCCCCTTTGAGGCCTATTCCTGTCATAGGTGACCCGTTTGACCATGTAATAGTCGATTGTGTGGGACCTCTACCGAGAAGCAAGTCTGGAAAAAGGTTTTTATTGACTATTATGTGTACTGCTACCAGATTTCCTGAAGCTGTGCCCCTGTCTTCTATTACTGCTAAGGCAGTAACAAAAGCGTTGGTTGCTTTTTTTTCTTTTGTGGGACTCCCAAAAGTGATTCAAACTGACCAAGGCTCTAACTTTACATCGGCCCTTTTTAAGGGTGTCACACAAGCCTTAGGGGTACAACACATAGTTTCCTCTGCCTACCATCCAGAGAGTCAGGGCGCCCTTGAGCGGTGGCATCAAACTTTTAAAACCATGCTCAAGAAGTACGTCTTAACCACAGGAAACCAATGGGACGAAGGGGTCCCATTTTTGGTGTTTGCCTCCCGGGAAGCTCAACAGGAGTCTATGGGGTTTAGCCCCGCACAGTTAGTCTTTGGACATACACCTCGAGGACCTTTAAAGGCCTTAAAGGAAAGATTGTTGAAAGCGTCCCCTTCTAAGAAACAAAATGTTAATCGGTTTATCCGATCCTTTCAAACCCGATTAAGGGGAGCAAATAAGATTGCCCGTGAGCAGCTGAGCAAAGCACAAACAAAAATGAAAGCTACTTTCGACCGACGGGCTGTGGAGCGTGTTTTCTCTCCAGGGGATTCAGTGCTACTCCTGACTCCAATAACGTCCCATGGGCTGTCTGCCAAGTTTGAGGGACCGTATACTGTAAAAGAAAAGTTGAATGACACTACATATGTCATTGATACACCCAACCGTCGCCGCCGAAGCCGTACCTGTAACACT
The DNA here is from genome assembly GCA_006937985.1 of Aphyosemion australe. Lineage (NCBI taxonomy): Eukaryota > Metazoa > Chordata > Actinopteri > Cyprinodontiformes > Nothobranchiidae > Aphyosemion > Aphyosemion australe. The sequence goes on from SSNS01000358.1 coordinate 389,054, forward strand.
AACATGTTAAAAGTGTATCACTCTCCTCAGAACTCTCCAGTTCCATCCAGTGACGTTGCGGAGTGCGCAGCCGTGGTCGTCACCCCAGTTCCTGAGGAAGTAGTCCATCCGCGGTCGGCCGTCTATACCAGTCCCCGCTTACAGAACTCGCAAGCCTTGTTACAGCTCGATCAGAGTCTTGGCCACCTCACCGCGGAGCAGAAAAGTGAGCTATTGTTACTCATACAGGACTACCCTTGTTTATTTGGGGATGTTCCCTCCAGAACTACTATATTACGTCATGATGTAAACGTTCAGGGTGCGAGGCCTATCAAGCAACATCCCTACCGTGCCCATCCAGTTAAAAGACAAATGTTAAAACAAGAGATGGAATATCTTTTAGAGCATGGGTTGGCTATACCTAGCCATAGTCCTTGGAGTTCCCCCTGTCTTATTGAACAAAAGCCTGATGGCTCCTCTCGGTTCATTACTGATTACCGGAAGGTAAATAGTGTTACAGTTCCCGATGCTTACCCCCTCCCTAGGGTGGATGATTGCATAGACAGAGTAGGTCAAGCTAAGTTTGTTACAAAAATAGACCTCCTGAAAGGTTATTGGCAGGTTCCGTTGACCCCTGCTGCTTCTGAGATATCAGCTTTTGTTACTCCGGATGCATTTCTTCAGTATACCGTGATGCCTTTTGGTATGCGAAATGCTCCAGCCACCTTCCAGCGACTGATGAATCTGGTCACAGCTGACCTTCCGTTCTGTAGCACCTACTTGGATGATATTGTTGTTCACACGTTGACTTGGACAGACCACATTGCTTCCCTGAGGAACCTGTTTGTTAGATTGGCGGATGCCGGTCTCACCATCAACCTTGCTAAAAGTGAGTTTGTAAAAGCAACCGTAACCTACCTAGGAAAAGAAGTCGGTCACGGCTATGTGAAACTGTTGCAGGACAAAGTCCAAGCTGTTTTAGAGTTCCCCCGACCAACGTCTCGGAGAGAGCTTCGCCGTTTCCTTGGCATGGCAGGATATTATCGCTGTTTTTGTAAGAACTTTGCTGTTGTTGTGACCCCTCTAACTTCTCTGCTGTCTCCAAAAGAGCCCTTCGTGTGGACCGAGGCTGCTCAGACCGCTTTTGATAACTGCAAGTTTCTGCTTAGCAGTGCGCCGGTTCTACAAGCCCCTGAGCTTTCCAAGACTTTTAGATTGGAGGTGGATGCAAGTGACCTGGGGATGGGGGCCGTTCTTCTTCAAGAAGATGATGCTGGGATCAACCATCCTGTGGCTTATTACTCTAGGAAGTTCCACTCCTACCAACGGAACTACTCTACTGTTGAGAAAGAGACTTTAGCGCTGATTTTAGCCCTCCAGCATTTTGAAGTTTATGTAACTACTGGTCAACCCATAGTAGTCTGCACTGATCATAACCCACTTGTGTTCTTGTCCAGGATGTATAACAAGAATCAACGGCTGATGAGATGGGCTTTATTCCTGCAGGACTTTGAGTTGGACATTCGCCATACCAGAGGGGCCAACAACGTCGTCGCAGATTGTTTGTCCCATTCCTTCACTCCCCGGGATGCTGATGGGATTACTGTGTCATAGAGTGGATAGCTCCCCTTGTTAAACTGTAGAGATTTCTCCCCTTTGGGATTAATCTGTCTGTTATTTTTGTAGTGCTGCGTTGAGTGGGCTAGTGTTGACATTCTGTCATCTCGGGAGCACCCCAGGACGAACCGGACTCATCTCTCCTCGTTGCTGGTTTGTATGTGTACGGACACATGTGCTTAATCTGCCCGCCTGTGACGCGCATGAAGACCAGGTTTAGTTAGTTAGTTTCCTGGTAGGTAGTTAGTGGGGACTCTCCCTCTAGGTTGATGCCCTTTTTCAGCACCCGGTTTAGGAAATGAAAAGATAGCTAGTTTGTAATAACTGTCTCTCTTTTCTTTTTAGGTGAGGGGGTGTTACGAACCCCAGGGTTCTCATTCAGTTCTCTCATCCCCTGTGAGGGACAGCTCTGGACTCTCCTCTGGTGTTGGCTGTTCAGCACCCTGGAGAGCGGCCTGCTCCCGGAGCTGCGCAGCCGTTTCCCATGTGTAATCACACCGCTGCCGGTCATTAAAAAGGGAGAGCAAACGCACGCCAGGGAGGTGGTAGTCGGAGGTAGAGGAGAGTAGAGAGTGGTGGTAGATCACTCCGGAGATTGGTAAAAGTTACGAGCTTAGAGAGTGAGACTTTTAAGAGTTTACGTCAAGAAGCTAGAGCTTCTCCTTGACTCTTGTGTTGGGTAAAGGTAATTTGGGTTGTTTGGAGTCCTCTGTTTGTGAATATACTCTGGGGGCTTTGGGGTTTTTTTTGCCTCCTGAGTTAAGTAAGCCCCAGTAGTTCTCAGTCCTTATTTGAGTACCCGGGATTAAACCTGTTTAGTTTGGCTGTTAAGCTTGTGCCTAATAATTTGGCCTCTTCGCACGTTTAGTGCTAGCCTGCGTGCGGTTTATCTCCCTCAGGGACGCTTTTTGTTGATAAATCCCTTTAATTAAAGGTGTTTAGGTTCACTTCAGTTTAATAGTAGATCACCTTTTTGTGTTAAACCTCCCAGGGTTTCCTAGACCTGGCGGGGGCTGTAACAACCATCTGTCAGAACTGACTGCTTAGTGATATTCTGGTTCTGTTGTATTTTTGTGTGTAGCTGAACCTATAACGCTCCACCTGTGAGGATAAAACTGTAAGGCTTGTTTTCAATACTCAGACATCAATTCTGATTACTTTACAGCCGAACACCACACGGGGAGAAAGAGAGAGAAAAAAAGAACTAACTGCTTAATGGAGTTAATTTTATTTGTTTTGTCTTAATTTATCTGTTACTTGTGTTGAGAATGTTTTTAAATAGTAATTGAAAGCTTTACATGAGCTAAAACCCCTGGAAGAGGACTGCTTTGTAGAACTTTTATCTGGAGCTCCCCTTCTGCAGTTCAAGAGAGGTGAGTTTGGCCACATGGTGCAGCCTTCTCTACAGAAACACAGACTTAACCAATGAGATCAAGTCTGACGGCCGTGGTATCCAGCATGACAGCTACACATTTGTGTTTAGTTTGGTTTTTCATCATCCACCAATCACAGCCTCCTGTAAAGTAATAGAAACATATTTAATATATTTGCATAAGTAATTTTCAAAAATTGGACAACATTAAGATTTGCTTTGTATTGTGTGTGGAGAGGGAGGGGCAAAAATAGAGTCTCGCTGAGGTACTTGTTTTTATATGCTGAAGTGAACAAATTTTAAGCGTGTAGCATGTGGACATTTCTACATTGTGGGGACATTTGGCAGGGCATCACAATGACAAAATACCCTAAAACATGGTTTTAGAGGTATGGTGTGAATAAGCTTTTGGTTTAGGTTAGGGTTAGTGTTATGATGTTTAAATACTCACATCATCAGGCTGAGGTTAGAGTCTCTGGGAGGTCACAGACAGGCTCTATTTGGCTCTTCTGGATGTAGTTTTGCACTTTTCTGGTTAAAACAAACATAATGTTTGACAATAATATACTGTTTATAGTACACACCTGTGGTTCTCAGTTTACGTCAGGGGGTCTCTGGTGCTGTGAAAACTCTGGGGCACCTAGACATGATTCTTAGGACGTTTAATAAAACTAGATAAATTGCATTTCTTGCAGAAATGCGTTTGAATGCTTTATTGCTGAATACGATAGCTGAAACTGCTGAATTGAAGCTAAAACTAAGCTTAATTGTCAAAATGTGCTGAATGTATTTGAAGTTTTAGGAGCAAAAATTGCTAAAAAGTTTTAAAAAGCCCAAAAAGTAAGTAGAGAATAGAGAAAAAAATCCTAAACAGCAGAAAACTGAAATCTCTAAACATAGTTAAAAAAACTGAGCAGCTAAAATGTTTAAACAGCTCATATTTGAGTANGAGAGAGAGAGAGTGAGAGAGAGAGTGAGAGTGAGAGAGTATTGAGTCTGGGTCTGGGTTCTGATCCTGATTCAGGTCCGGGTATTTGTTCTGTTCCTATATCTCATCTAACCCTGGCTCTAGTCTTGCCCTGGTTCTGATCCACATGCTGGTTCTGGTGTTGGTTCTGATCCTGGTTCTGGTCTTAAACCAGATGCTGGTTCTGATACTGGTTTGCTGAGACAAGCAGACTGACTGATGGAGAGGCCACAAGGCTCCAGTAGGGTTGTACTTAAAATAGCTTTTCCGTATATCCGCTCTCAGACAGTAAATAGCGGGAAACGTCTGAACCAATCAGAAAGCTCCATTATCACACCACTGCTCTGCTGCTGTTAGATGCAGCAGGCAGGCCCCTTAATGAGGAGGGCTTTGGATCTGTGCTTCAGATGTCCGATCTGAGGCCTCCAACTTCTCATCACCATTCGAAAAGTATAGCACCGATTTGAAAAATTCCAAAAGCGTCAGCATCAGAAGGCTTTGGTGGTGCTATATTGAATTTTTTGTGTGCCTACATAGAATATTTGTAGGAGAAATGATGAGATGATTTCTACTGTCTGGAGCAGAAAATGCCTGTTTTTTATGGGAGGACAATGTGGCTGAATCCTCCTTCTGACGCTTGTAACTCAAGAACCGTGGCAGATACAGCTAAAACGAAGACATCCCATCGAAGCAGACAAAGAAACCTTCTGTTTTTGAAAAAAATTACACATGAACTATAAAAGATGTGGTCGTAGCAGATTTTTCTTTAGAGATAGTCATCGGATCCTGCAGCTGATCTGCAGCTTTGTTTCGAACCCCAGGGTTCTCATTCAGTTCTCTCATACCCTGTGAGGGACAGCTCTGGACTCTCCTCTGGTGTTGGCTGTTCAGCACCCTGGAGAGCGGCCTGCTCCCGGAGCTGCGCAGCCGTTTCCCATGTGTAATCACACAGCTGCCGGTCATTAAAAAGGGAGAGCAAACGCACGCCAGGGAGGTGGTAGTCGGAGGTAGAGGAGAGTAGAGAGTGGTGGTAGATCACTCCGGAGATTGGTAAAAGTTACGAGCTTAGAGAGTGAGACTTTTAAGAGTTTACGTCAAGAAGCTAGAGCTTCTCCTTGACTCTTGTGTTGGGTAAAGGTAATTTGGGTTGTTTGGAGTCCTCTGTTTGTGAATATACTCTGGGGGCTTTGGGTTTTTTTCGCCTCCTGAGTTAAGTAAGCCCCAGTAGTTTTCAGTCTTTATTTGAGTACCCGGGATTAAACCCGTTTAGTTCGGCTGTTAAGCTTGTGCCTAATAATTTGGCCTCTTCGCATGTTTAGTGCTCGCCTTCGTGCGGTTTATCTCCCTCAGGGACGCTTTTTGTTGATAAATCCCTTTAATTAAAGGTGTTTAGGTTCACTTCAGTTTAATAGTAGATCACCTTTTTGTGTTAAACCTCCCAGGGTTTCCTAGACCTGGCGGGGGCTGTAACATAATGGGGGCTCGTCCGGGATCTTATACTCGTTGAAGTATTTATTAGTAATTTGGGATTTTTTTTTTCTTTTTTGGCTTGCCCGTGCGTAGAGTAGCTATTGTACTGCTGTTGAGGGCTGTGTGTGTAACATTGTGGATTTTGTGTTTAAGTATGTTTAGTGTAAAGGACTTCTTAGTAGCTCCCTCCCGGGAAAAGATTGAAAGCTGCAAGAAGAACGACTTGGTGGAGCTGGCTGTACACCTCGGTCTCCAGGGCACCCAGTCGATGTTGAAAAAGGAGCTACAAGACGCTGTTATTCACCAGCTGGAAGAAGAAGGTTTGCTTGAAACACCTTCTCCGTTAACAGAACGTTCTGATGTGTCTCAGACATCGGGTGAGATGGGAAGCGTGTTGGAGGATCTTCCTGGGGCAGATGCCGCCCCGTTTCCACCTGTGGCGGCCACGCCACTACTCCTTCCTCCTTCTCCACAGCAGAGGTCGGAAACTCCGACCCTACACGCTAACCTGCCCTCGTCTGAGCCATCGTCGCCTCCTTCATCGGGGAGTTCCGGAATAGACGCCCGAACCCGACTACGTTTGGCACGCTTAAAGTATGCTGCAGAGGAAAAAGCTCGGCTTCAAAAGATGGAGTTGGAGATACGGCTCTGTGAGATAATAGCAGAAAAGGAAATTAAACTGAAGCGGATGGAGTTGGACCATCTACCGAAACCTTCCCTGCCAACTGTGAAAGTTGAGGAAGCCACAAAAGGGACTTCTGAAAAGGAAAAGACCAGCTGTGATGTCAGCAAATGCATTTCTATGGTGCCGACTTTCCGGGAGAACGAGGTTGACAGCTACTTCGCCACCTTTGAGCGTCTTGCTGCTGCTTTGGACTGGCCCCGGGAGGTATGGACATTAATTTTACAATGTAAGTTAACGGGAAAAGCCCAAGAAGTGCTAGCTTCTCTGTCTTTGTCTGATAGCATGGAGTACGAAAAGGTAAAAACCGCAGTGCTTAATGCATATGAGTTAGTCCCTGAGGCCTACCGTCAGAAGTTCCGGTCACTGAAAACAAAGTCCCCATCTCAGACTTATGTAGAATTTTCCAGGGAGAAAACCTTATTGTTTGAAAAGTGGTTGGCCGCTTCTAAAGCGACCTCTGTTTCAGAGATTAAGGAATTAATGCTCCTCGAAGAGTTTAAACGGTGCCTACCAGAAAGAGTGGTTCTGTACATAAATGAGCAAAAGGTCTCTTCATTGTCAGCCGCTGCGCTGCTAGCCGATGAATTTGTTTTAACTCACCGTTTTAGCGGTGACATTTCTTGCGGGGAGTTAAAAACCTCACCTCCAGTAAGACAGAATAGCTCCTCACCTACTCCGGCACCTCCTCCAAGATGCTTTTATTGTCACCGAGCGGGACATACGGTTAAAGAGTGTTGGATTCTAAAAAGGAAAAATGACATCAGAAAAGGACCTTCTCACCCAGTAGGGGCTGTGTTAAAAGAGTCATCCCCAAAGGTTGGATTTGAAGCTTTTATGTCGAAAGGTTTTGTGTCTTTTGATGAGAACATGTCTCCTTCAGTCCCTGTAACTATTCTCAGAGACACGGGGGCTTCTCAAACTCTCATATTGAGTAGGACCTTACCTTTTAGTGAGCTGAGCTCTACAGGCTCTTCCGTGCTGCTCTCAGGGTTGAACTCTGTGCCGGTTGCCAGACCCCTCCATAAGGTCTTTTTAACTTGTGGTTTGGTTACCGGACTTTATGAGATGGCAGTATGTCCAACTTTACCCATAGAAGGTGTTACTCTGCTGTTGGGCAACGACGTAGTTGGAGGCACAGTTGCTCCTCCTATACAAGTCGTTGATAACTTTACTGAAGTTCCAAAGAAATGTGTTTCAGCTCCCAAGGGTGTGCAACCCGCTTGTGTCATCACTCGAGCCCAAGCTAAAAAGGACGCTGAAGCGATGCTAGACATATCTCGCTTGTTTGACGACTCTTTGAAGGTCAGTTCTACAACACACCAGTTGGAGTCTCCCTCTGACTCTGAGTCCGAGTCTGAGCCAGGGAATATCCCTGTTTCTTGCAATAAACTGCCTCTGACCCAGGTTTCTTTAGGTAAAGAACAAAAGCTAGACGATTCTTTAAAGCATTGTTTTCTTGAGGTCAATAGACCCGTTGATGACAAAACCCGGTATATCATTGAAGATGATGTGTTAATGAGGCTCTGGAAAAATCCTCTAGCTAAAGGCGCTCCCTGGGGAGTGGTCAAACAAATAGTGGTTCCTCAAAGATACAGGGCCCAGATTTTATCTATGGCCCATGAAAGTCAATGGTCCGGTCACTTAGGAGTTAGAAAAACTTACCAACAGGTTTTGGATCACTTCTTTTGGCCTGGACTTAAGCAAGCTGTGGTTCATTTTTGTAAGAACTTTGCTGTTGTTGTGACCCCTCTAACTTCTCTGCTGTCTCCAAAAGAGCCCTTCGTGTGGACCGAGGCTGCGCAGACAGCTTTTGATAACTGTAAGTTTCTGCTTAGCAGTGCACCGGTTCTACAAGCCCCTGAGCTTTCCAAGACTTTTAGATTGGAGGTGGATGCAAGTGACCTGGGGATGGGGGCCGTTCTTCTTCAAGAAGATGATGCTGGGATCAACCATCCTGTGGCTTATTACTCTAGGAAGTTCCACTCCTACCAACGGAACTACTCTACTGTTGAGAAAGAGACTTTAGCGCTGATTTTAGCCCTCCAGCATTTTGAAGTTTATGTAACTACTGGTCAACCCATAGTAGTCTGCACTGATCATAACCCACTTGTGTTCTTGTCCAGGATGTATAACAAGAATCAACGGCTGATGAGATGGGCTTTATTCCTGCAGGACTTTGAGTTGGACATTCGCCATACCAGAGGGGCCAACAATGTCGTCGCAGATTGTTTGTCCCGTTCCTTCACTCCCCGGGATGCTGATGGGATTACTGTGTCATAGAGTGGAGAGCTCCCCTTGTTAGACTGTAAAGATTTCTCCCCTTTGTGATTAATCTGTTTGTTATTTTTGTAGTGCTGCGTTGAGTGGGCTAGTGTTGTCATCTCGGGAGCACCCCAGGACGAGCCGGACTCATCTCTCCTCGTTGCTGGTTTGTATGTGTACGGACACATGTGCTTAATCTGCCCGCCTGTGACGCGCATGAAGACCAGGTTTAGTTAGTTAGTTTCCTGGTAGGTAGTTAGTGGGGACTCTCCCTTTAGGTTGATGCCCTTTTTCAGCACCCGGTTTAGGAAATGAAAAGATAGCTAGTTTGTAATAACTGTCTCTCTTTTCTTTTTAGGTGAGGGGGTGTTACGAACCCCAGGGTTCTCATTCAGTTCTCTCATCCCCTGTGAGGGACAGCTCTGGACTCTCCTCTGGTGTTGGCTGTTCAGCACCCTGGAGAGCGGCCTGCTCCCGGAGCTGCGCAGCCGTTTCCCATGTGTAATCACACAGCTGCCGGTCATTAAAAAGGGAGAGCAAACGCACGCCAGGGAGGTGGTAGTCGGAGGTAGAGGAGAGTAGAGAGTGGTGGTAGATCACTCCGGAGATTGGTAAAAGTTACGAGCTTAGAGAGTGAGACTTTTAAGAGTTTACGTCAAGAAGCTAGAGCTTCTCCTTGACTCTTGTGTTGGGTAAAGGTAATTTGGGTTGTTTGGAGTCCTCTGTTTGTGAATATACTCTGGGGGCTTTGGGTTTTTTTCGCCTCCTGAGTTAAGTAAGGCCCAGTAGTTTTCAGTCTTTATTTGAGTACCCTGGATTAAACCCGTTTAGTTCGGCTGTTAAGCTTGTGCCTAATAATTTGGCCTCTTCGCACGTTTAGTGCTCGCCTTCGTGCGGTTTATCTCCCTCAGGGACGCTTTTCGTTGATAAATCCCTTTAATTAAAGGTGTTTAGGTTCACTTCAGTTTAATAGTAGATCACCTTTTTGTGTTAAACCTCCCAGGGTTTCCTAGACCTGGCGGGGGCTGTAACAAGCTTCAACAGTCACATTGGAGACCTGGAACCTCTCATCACCATTCAAAAAGTATTGCACCGATTAGAAAAATTCCAAACGCGTCAGCAGCAGAAGGCGTCGATGGTGCTCTGTGTGAGTTTTTGTGTGGCTACGTCGAATTCTGTAGGAGATATGAGGAGACAATATCAGCTGTCTGACTTAGAACAGAGCAGAAAATGCCTGTTTTTTATGGGAGGAAAATGTGGCTGAATCCTCCTTCTGACGCTTGTAACTCAAGAACCGTGACAGATACAGCTAAAACGAAGACATCCCATCGAAGCGGACGAGTAAAACTACTGTTTTTGAGTAATTGATGAGTGTACTCAAAAAAATGTGGTCGTAGCAGATTTTTGTTTAGAGAAAATCATCTGAATCTGCTGTTCTCCAGATCTGAAGCTCCAAACATCAAATTGCAGGCCTCGAACCTCGCATCACCATTCGAAAACTATTGCACCGGTTCAAAAAATTCCAAAACCGTCAGCGGCCGAAGGCTTTGATGGTGCTCTGTGTGGATTTTTGTGTGCCTATCTTTAATATTGTAGGAGATATGACGAGTACAGTTTAGCTCTCAGAGAGCGAACGAAGCACAAGTTCTGAAAATTATTTGAATGGGGGCAAATGGGAGAAAATCAGGATCACTCCTCCTTCTGAGCCTCGTAGCACAAAAACCGTGGCAGCTACAGCAAAATCGAAGACATCCTATCGAAGCAGACAAATAAACCTACTATTTTTGAGAAAATTCCGCATCTACCCCAAAAGATGTGGTCGTAGCAGAATTTACTTTTCTGGATTCAGATCTGAAGCTGTCAGTCACAGTGGGAACGGCATGACCATATATGGGACAGCACAGCTCAGCTGCTGGAAGGAGAAATAATTTAAAACCTTTCCAAACTAGTTAACGCTACGACCACAATTTTTGGAGTACGTCCATAAATTATACATCAAAACGGAGGAAAATCCGTCAGCTTTCATCCAGCGCAAGTCTCATTTCCCTCGGTTCTACGGTTCTCTCAGGACACGGTCTGAAGTCGAGCAAAGTCTGTTTTTGGCCCTATTCTTTTGAGTGGGGGGAGGAGGAGACGTTCCTGAACTTTCCAAAATCGTACCTCAAGTTTAACCTGTGATTGTAGAAAAACCGTAAAAGATATCAAGAAGCTGAAAAAATTTGAAATAGTTGAACTTCTTTTGAGTTTGTTAAAAGTTGAATGAAGTCTCTAGGTTGAAGTTAACCCTGGCAAGTAAGAGGTCAAAAAGATGAATGATTTTGTGCAAAATTGAGCAATTTTAAGCATTTTCCATTAATTTCAATGGGCTGAAAAATCGCAGAAAAAGCTGAATAAATCGGAAACGGTTGAAGATATTAATACCAAGAGATATAGCCGGAAAGAGCTGAAAGAGCTGAACGAGCTGAACGGTTTGATACCAAACTTGCTGAAATAGCTGAAAAACTGTAGGAGGAGATACAGTTCAAAAAACGTACGGAAACTGAAAAAGTGGAGGAGGAGAAAAACAATACTTTGAATGCTTTACCAAGCATTCAAACTAATTATCGACCTGCAGCCTAAGGTATCCTGGTGCCAAAATCACACATGGACACCTTTATGCTTGAACATGGTGTTCGTTATAAACAATCCATGACGAGCACAGAAGTTTAATAACAAAACACCACTTGGGTTCAGATAAGGAGGTCCATTCCTCCCAAACACACCTTTCCAGGTCTCACTGTTGTTGTCCACGTGAGCATTGAAGTCCCCCAGCAGAACGAGGGAGTCACCCGAAGGAGAGCTTTTCAGTACCCCCTTCAAGGACTGCAAAAAGGGTGGGTAGTCTGAGCTGCAGTTTGATGCATAAGCACAAAGTCAGTACCCGTCCCCCCACACGAAGGTGGAGGGAGGCTACCCTCTCGCTCACTGGAGTAAACCCCAACGTACAGGCACCAAGATGGGGGGCAAGAAGTATGCCCACCCCTGCTCGACACCTCTCAGTGGGAGCAACTACAGAGTGGTAGAGAGTCCAACCCCTCTTGAGGAAACTGGTTCCAGAGCCAGAGCCATGCGTTGAGGTGAATCTGACTATATCTAGTCGGAACCTCTCAACCTCACACACCAACTCCAGCTCTTTCCCCACCAAAGAGGTGACGTTCCATGTGCCAAGAGCCAGCTTCTGTAGCCGAGGATCAGACTGCCAAGGTCCCTGCCTTCGGCTACCACCCTTTCCACACTGCACTCGACCCCTTTCGTCAGCGTGCCACAACTCCAGGCCTGGCTCCAGAGGGTGGCCCCGGTGACCCACGTCCGGGCGAGGGAACACTGATTCCAATTATTGTATTCATCATAAGGGGTCTTTGGGCTGCACTTTGTCTGATCTCTCACCTAGGACCTGTTTGCCATGGGTGACCCTACCAGAGGCACAAAGCCTCAGACAACTTAGCTCCTAGGATCATTGGGACACTCAAACCCCTCCACCACGATATGGTAGCAGCCCAGGGAGGGGTGCAAATTTAGCCTTCCCTGGAAATGTCTTTTCAAATTATGGGCTCGACACATGGGATGCGACAAACGACCATGATCAGCGAAACTCATCGCTATCGCTTTTATAACCTGACACACGGGAGGCGACATGCGGCAGCGGCAAAACCCAGCGACGCCTCTGTTCCAGGGCGAATAGCAAGTCTTCTGTTGTTTTGATTGGCCGTCAGATTGGAGGGAAATTTGGGTTATTAAAGCAGTTCAGAGTTGAAAAAGTGGTAGATATGAAGTCTCACAAGGTTTTGATAGAGTCTTGTAAAGCTCTGGGACATCAGACACAGCAAATATTAACTTTTCCCCCATGTTTGTCCGGAGGAGTACTGAGAAGCATCCTGTCCGCTCATTGGTCAGTCAATGAAACCTCTGCTGATTGGTCCTTGTCTGAGCGACAGGGATGAAAAGTTGAAGTTTTTCCAGGCAATCCTTCCGCGTCAACAATGAAAGCAAATAATCTGGTCCATTCTTCCTTGAATCGTCTGTTCTTATCAGCTATCTTTCTTTTTCCCTTTGGGATCCATGGCCCTGACACACCCGCCGGTTTGTTTACATCCATTTGCCTGGCACAGCTGAAACGTGTGTTGCAGGCTATGACACAAATTTTCGTTGACAGAAATGTTGAAATTTAATATTTATGCACATTTTTACAGCATTGGAAAATGTTAAGAATGTTTGTCCTCCTACAGAAACCATATTAAAACAAAAAATATATCCCGCATCCATTTTCATACATTTGTGAAGAAGCTCCAGGGAGCCACTAGGGGTCGCTGAAAGAGATAATTCAGTCAGGATTCAAAAGAGGGTCATCATTCACAGCTGGTTGCATTTTTAGACACTCATGAACTTTGGGAGACCCTTCAGTCAGGGTTTAGAGCAGGTCACAGTACCAAGACTGCACTTTTATTAATGATGTTCTTTTTAGCTTGTGACAGAGGGGATGCTGTTGTTCTTTTAATGTTGGACCTGTCAGCAGCCTTTGATACGGTGGACCATGACATTTTGCTGGATCGGCTTCAACACTGAGTGGGAATTACTGGGGCAGCCCTACAATGGCTACACTCCTACTTATGGGAAAGGAGCTTTTGTGTCACTATAGGGGAAATTTCCTCGACTTGGGGGGGACTCGAGTGGGGTGTGCCACAGGGTTCTGTAGTGGGTCCGCTTCTATTTGTTGGGGAATCTTCTTTGGCAGTGTGGCGTGCACTTTCATCTATTTATTTGTTGTAATTGTGATGATTATTGCTTACAGCTCATTAGAATATTACATGAAATCAATAAAACAAGGATTTTAAATAGAGAAATGTCAGACCTCTGAAAAAGTATAATCATGTATGTACTCAGTACTTGGTTTGGGTCCTTTTGCTTTACTGAAATAAATGAACTTTAAGCATCATGCTCTAAATTTTCCAGTTTCACTTGTAGATGCGATTTATGGCTCTTTTAAGGGATCTGGATCTTGAGGATCTGTGGATGACTCACCTGTTCAGGCTGGCTTTTGCGTGACCTTCTGTTGATTCTTCATCAGTACCGTCTCTTCATTCTTCTTTTTCCACACAGTAAAAAATGGAGTGTTAAAACCACAGTGTAAACTTATTTTAACCTAGAGTATTTATAACTATTTGAAGAGTAAACCAGCTCAAACAGCAGAGTTAAAAGACATTGTTAAATTCTGCAGACATGCGGTGTTAATGTTTACTCTACAGAGAGTTAATTTAATTTACCCGCCAATTTCCAAAAGGCCTTGAAATCTTCTTGCAGTCTGAACCAACAAACTCCCAGAGTTGCAGAGTTGCGAGTAAGAACACTGCGCTAAGTGCCATGTTGGCAATTCAATTTCATGCTGAGCACCTGCTGTATTCCATGCCTTTTGACATACAAATGTCATATGGAGTGAATGACTCACTTCTCTTTGTTGTTCCATACTGTTTTCTGTGATGATTATTATTGCATTATTCTAAAAATGTTTGATTACAAATAATGTTGTAGCAGTTGCTAGGGGGGAGTTTACTTCCTGTTTCCCAGAGTGCTTAGCGGCATTACTGACTTAAACGTTTTAAATGCTGTTCGACAACTTAAAATCATCAGATAACATTCTTGTCCTCTAAACTTGCAAAAATGTCATTAAAGAAAATTCTGAAAAACCACAAACTGCTGATAGACTATTTGCACGGAGTCCATGATACAGACATTTTTTTCATTCAATGATCCCTCAGAGACAGTGGCGGCTGGTGAATTTTTTTTTGGGTGGGGCGCATTTTTTTATTTTTTTATGTTAGTTCTTGTGAATGGTTTTTATCTTGAGAGGCGCTATATAAACGATCGTTATTTTCTTTATTTGCAGGTCAGTTTTTCAGACGCGCTAACCACATATCACCACTAGGGAACGCCAAATTACCATTCTTATGCGTCACACAACTTGAAATCGACGGACTTTGTTGCTAAGTTAGCAACAAAGTTGTTCCAAAAACATGCTTCATATTGACCAATATATGCAAACCTCACACACACTAAACAGGAAGAGGCTCTTTTAAACGATAGAATCCACGTTTTCTACCTCAACACCACCCAATGACTGCTAAATGAAAAGCAAAACAAAGCTATTTTCATGAAGTCAAAAGCTAAGTTCTGTCTTACCTTGCTGGTCAAAATAATCCATCTTATAGTAAAAAATCCACTTGGTTCGTAGAATCCAATGATAAAAAGATGAAACTACTAGTTTTCTCCATAGTCAACGTTAGCAGCAGCCCCACAACAACAAAGGATGGTGAACTAGCCTGTGGAGAATGTTCCGGTTCTGTCTGGGCTGGGTGAGCTGACCAATCAGCATCCTCCTCCTGATCTGAGCAGACTCCCCCGTTTGCTTGCGATCACAACCATACGCGCCCAACAGCTCTCCTATTCCTTGTTGTTGGGGATCCAGCGCACATGCGCCAGTTAGCCCATTTTAAGTCAATGGTAAAGATTGCTGCGACCGCGAGAGGACACGTGACAGGAAGTACGTCGACGTTTCGGCCGTGTTAAAAGTATTAACTTTATTAAACTACAATTAAATGCAGATTACACACAGCACTTACAGCCCATAAGGTGTATAGATCGTTTAGTTTAAATTTTATGTTTTTTTAAATACATTTTGTGATTCCTCTCTTCTTCTTCCTCTTCCTGTGAGACTGGTGGGGCGGTGCCCTAGCGCCCCCTATGGACGAGCCGCCACTGCTCAGAGATTCTCTCTGATCTCTGCAGCTGCAGCAGCAAGGCATTCTTATTGATCTGGGCACTAGAAGTTTTAAAGATGCTCTAATAAATACACCACATGAGATAATTTCATAGTATTGTCACATTTCTGCTGCACTAAAGCACAGACAGAACAACATTTTGCACTTAACAGTGGTTTATTAAAGTAGTCCAGCAAACAGCTAAGATAAAGCTGTGTGTCAGTTGATTATATTTATCTATTTTTCTGAGCAGAGGGACGGTCAGCCTCATGGTAGGAAATAGTTTGAATTCAGCTAAAAAAAACAGATTTTTTTTATTATTCCAACAGATTATTGTAGCAATAAACATGAATAATATGTATTGAATTGTCAAATTTTATTTATTCTTTATTTAACCAGGAAGGTCCCATTGAGATTAAAAACCTCATTTTCAAGGGAGTCCTGGCCAGTTACACAGAAAAATGTTACTAGAATAGCCATAGGGAGCCTAGGTCTCCTCCCTCTCCGGTCGGCTCATGGGTCCCAGGAACAAAGAAAAAGTGAATGGAAGTCAACAGGGCTATAAAATATATTTTTTAATCCGCTTTGCCTTGCGCCCTGAATCCCACATATGTTTTACATCAATTTAAATTAAAAGTAATGATGTGGAATTAAAAGTGATGTGTGTTTTGACTGTTATGTAATTTAAGATTTGCTTGTAAAAATTTGTTGTTGAAATTACTACAAATCCCACCTTGCATATCACCGCAGAATTTCGTCTCCTCTAGCGTAGCTGCTACTTACCATATAGCCAGATTTATAGTGGTTTTCTTCACTCTATATGCTTCTTATTTTGTGCTGGAAGAAGGATTCGAAGCTCATTAATCTAAGCCTTTCGTCTTCATGTCTGATTTGATGAACATTTGTAGTCCTACACGTCTTTTCACACAAAACCTAAAATAACTTTTGCCGATGTTTGAAAATAAGCGCTTTCTTGGCATCAAAACGTGACTTTAAAATTCATGGACATCATAGTTGTCACCTTTTTGACACCTTCCAAGTTTGCAGGTATTTCTTTTGTTCAAAGAAAATTTTACCTGCATTGCTGTGGGTGCTGAAAAAATTCTACAATGCTGAATTAGCCTTTCGCCGGCCTCGCCCCCAGAACGGCTATTGTCCAATCACACATCATAGCAACCGTTACTATCCGACAACTCTAAACAAAATGATCCCAGACTATCCAAGACCCTTTTAGATAAGACACACCGTGCCGGCAAATCAACGTAATATTACCTCAATCGTGTGTCTTATAAACGCACATTAAGCCTTGGCGCAACAGCGGGTGATGTCAAGATCACGTGATGAATTAATGCCGAGCTCCGGCCGGGAACTAAAAATGAAAGTAAACACGGGCATAAAAAGTTACATTTTATAAACTCAGCTGAGATGATAAACTGAGCGATGCAGAGCGCCGGGAGCTTTTCTCCGTTAATTCAATTCAATTTCAATTCAGTTTATTTATATAGCGCCAAATCACGACAAGAGCCTTTCAGATGGAGGCATGTGGGAGGCAGGGCCAGGGAGAAAAGTCTTTAACGACTGTAGTCCCCTCTGTACACTTCACCTCCCTCTGCTCCCCACTCGTCTAAACCTGGGCTAACATCAGAATTTAACCATAAGCCCTATAGAAAAGTTTTGAGCCTAGTCTTAAAAGTAGACAAGGTGTCTGCCTCACGGACTAAAGCTGGGAGCTGGTTCCACAGTAGAGGAGCCTGATAGCTAAAAGATCTGCCTCCCATCCTACTTTTAGATATTCTAGGAACCACCAGTAAACCTGCAGTCTGAGAGCCAAGTGCTCTGTTAGGAACATATGGAACAATCAGATCACTGATGTATGATGGAGCTTGTTTATTAAGAGCTTTATATGTGAGAAGGAGGATCTTAAAATCTATTCTGAATTTAACAGGCAGCCAATGTAGGGAAGCTAAAACAGGAGAGATGTGGTCTCTCTTTTTAGTTCTCATCAGAACTCTAGCTGCAGCATTTTGGACCAGCTGAAGACTTTTGACTACATTCTGTGGACCTCCTGATAGTAATGAATTGCAGTAATCCAACCTTGAGGTAATAAATGCATGAACCAGTTTTTCAGCATCACTCCTGGAAAGGATGCTTCTAATCTTAGCAATATTCCAAAGGTGGAAAAAGGAAATCCTACAAACCTGTTTAACGTGGGATTTGAATGACATGTCCTGGTCAAAGATAACACCGAGGTTCTTTACTTTGTTCTCGGAGGCTAATTTAATACCGTTTAGATCAGGTGATTGACTAAGCAGTTTCCTTTTCTGAGGTTCTGGTCCAAAGATGATAACTTCAGTCTTGTCTGGATTTAACAGCAGAAAGTTTAGAGTCATCCAGATTTTTATGTCTTCAAGACAAGCCTGTAGTCTACCTAACTGATTAGGTTCATCAGGGTTTATGGATAAATATAACTGAGTATCATCAGCATAACAGTGGAAGTTTATCCCATGTTGTCTAATGATTTTACCAATTAGATGCCTGCCTGCAGCTCAGATCATCTGACAGCTCACATCTGACAGCTCACAGGGACACCACGTCGCCGCCACAGCTCCCCGGACGCCAGACCTTCTCCCAAACTTCAAACTCCTTGTTCCCTGCTACGCTTCGCTCAGCGGAGCCAACACTAATATATCCCTCCACTGCATATTGTAACCATTTTTGCCTCGATCTGGATGATATTGAGGACGAATTGCTCCAAAAAATGTCGCTGACACGCATCTGTCTACTTCTTTTCATCACGGAAATCTGCCGAGCTGCAGTATTTGATCCACTTATTGTCGGAGTTGGCAACAGTAACTAAGGGGGGCGGGGCTCGGTGAAAGGTCAATTCTTGGCTTAATTTGTAAAGAGCACTTTTATACTGTCCAGTGCTGAAAGGAGTATAGAAAAACATCACAGCAAACGAAAAATAAGTGATTTTGTTATGTTCAAGTTAATGACTTTATTTTTTTAACCATTTTTCTCTTCTACCTTTTTAGGTAAAAGAAAAATATGGATAGATGCAATGAAGATCAACAATTTTCAGGTAATCATTACCATTTTAAATAAGTGTTTTCAACCAATGTGGTTCTAGTGCTTAATCAGGACTGGTGCTTGAATCTTCTTTTTTGATTATTTAAATGATAGCTCATACATAGTTTCCAAGAATGGTTTTAAAAAGTGCATCAAAAACTATTTGCAATTTTGGGCCTTTTATTATTGTCGCATATCTTACAACATACAACCGGTAATGATCCTTCCGCAGGTTCACCTACGGAAACCTTGTTACAACTTTTACTTCCTCTAGATACAACATAATTATGGACTTTTTACATAAAATGTGTATGAATACTGTAAAAGTAATTATTGTTTTTCAAAATTCATTGCACAAGGTCTTTGCCACATAACTTCACTATGAATGTACCATCCAGCAAATATTTCATATGCAATCATCCATCCATCCATCCATTATTGTCCACTTATCCAGGTTCACGTTGCAGGTGCAGGAACCTAAGCAGAGAGGCCCAGATTTCCCTCTCCCCAGCCACTTAGGCCAGCTCCTATGGGGGAATCCTAAAGTGTTCCCTGGTCAGCTAAGAAATATAGTCCCTCTAGTGTGTACTGGGTCTTCATTTGGTTCTACCAGGGCCCAAAAAACCTCACCAGGGAGGTATCCAGGAGGCATCCTAACCAGATGCCTGAGCCACCTCAACTGACTCCTCTCAATGTGGAGGAGCAGCGGATCTACTCCGAGCCCCTCCCGAATGACAGAGCTTCCCCCCTTGTCTGTGACTCTTACAGTATGCTGCATAGTGTTGGTACCCAAGTTTGTTTTCATCTTTTATTTGTGTTTTTTTTTTTGTGATTGAAGATTACAATACTAGATTACTGCAAATGTGTATATATATGTAACCTTGTTTTTATTTCTTCTAATTATCCTTTTGAGTGTTGGTGCTGCTGTAACAAGTGATTTGTCCCCACTGTGGGATCAATAAAGTCTATTCTATTCTATCTCAGGGGTAGGGTTCCCTGGTCCTGGACAGCCACTATCCAGCATGTTTTATAGGTTTCCCTGCTTCAGCACAACTGATTTTAATCAGCAGGTGATTAACAGGCTCACGTCTGCCTTTGTTTAATTTAAGTGAGACACCACAGATTTCTCTGCATCTTTTTCCCCGTCCATGTGCTTGGAGATTTACACATTCCTGAGAAGTGTGTGTGAACAAAACCCACTAGTGTGGGACCCGGACCGACGCCACCCAGCCCAGACCGAACCGGTTAGCACACACTGCACCAATGATTTTGGTCCTTTAGGATTCTGAGCGGTTGCTGGGCGATATAGTTTCAGCTCCCTCAAAAGATTTTATCCCCTGGTTGGCAAGAGAAAAATAACTAGCCACAATTATTAACAGCTGTTTTCTCATACTGCTGATTTGTGTCTGTCTGACTGTATGAGAGATTTCACAGCACTGACACCTGTTGCTGAAAGACAGTGCAGATATACAGGCAGTGCATTTATCCTGGCGTGTAACTTGTTATACATTGTCTTTTTTTTAAGGATTTTAATTCATATATTTCCAAATTTTAATTTCAGTGGACCCTGTGTCTGTTGAACTCAGTCAGCACTCTGTTCTCTGCTGGGGCCTCTACTGTTCCTCCTTTTTCTGCTCCCTCTCCAGCACATGCTGAGCTCTTTTAAAGGAATCTCCTACCATCTTTATGCAGATGACAATTAACTGTATATCTCCTTTAAGCCCCATGAGATGTCTAAGCTGCAGCTGTTGCACACCTGCTTGGACTCAATTAAAAACTGGATGGCTGGGAACTTTCTACAGTTGAATGATAAGTATGTGATCCTCATCGGTGCGTCTGTGATTGATTCATCCAGTGATGAAGACAGGACCTTGTTAGACTCTACCCCATCCATCCAGCAGAAAAACAAAAAAGCTAAGAAGAAACAAGATGTAAAAGAAGGAAAGAATGAAATAATAGTCAATGTGAACAATGAAATGGACAGAAGAAGAAAATGGGACAAAGTTCATTACTGTTTTTTTTGCAAAAGACCCTTTTCCAAAATCTCGAGACATTTGGGGCGCAAACACAAGGATTGAGACAGAAGTATCTTATTAGCTTTCAAAGTGGCTCCAAAAGGCGTAAGATGTTATTGGAGTCCCTTCGCAACAAAGGTGACTGGGAACACAATAAGCACGTTTTTGAAAAAGGAGATAGTGAATTTGTAACATGGAAATGGCTATCAAAGAAGGTGGATGTAAATGATTATTTGTCCTGCCAACACTGTTATGCAATGTTTAAGCGCAAAGAACTTTGGCGGTAGGATCTGCCGTCTAGACCAGGAGAGTGACAATATGCAAGAAAAAGATGGAAAAAAAGAGTACCATCCTGTCTGATTCCAATCTGTGACTCATCTGAGGGATTCCAAAACATAATCCACAATATGATCCAGGATGAGGTGACTGTACAAATCAGAAATGACATGATTTGTAACTATGGCAATGCATTATTTGCAAAAAAAGGACGGGAGCAATCCCAGCACGTTTATATTTCCCGGAAGCTGAGAGAGCTTGGAAGGCTTTTGATAGCTGCCAAAGATATTGACAGGAGTATTAAAGGTCTTAAAAAGTTTTGTGACCCAACCAAATTTGAGGTAGCAGTTAAAGCTGCAAGAAAAGTTTCTGGTTACACGAACAGCACTACAGAATATGGCAAACCATCTACTGCTTCTAAAATTGGATTTTCTCTAAAGGGGGCTACTGAAGCTTGGATTGGACATTGCATAATGACATCAGAAAAGAAGACAAAAAGGTTTAAGTAACTGATGGATAGATCTTGATCAAGCTATGTTGTGACAAATGCTCACAGTTCCATGGAGCAACGAAAGTGGAACAAAGAAGACTGTCCCTCTGACAGGGGATGTTATTACTCTGCAGAATTATCTAAGAAAATGGAGGATGAGGCAAAAGAGGAGCTGATAAAACATTCAAGCCCTACAGCATACAAACTATTGAGTGAATGTCTTCTTGCACAAATAATTGTATTCAACAAAAAGCGTGAAGGGGAAGCCTGACCCTGGACACATATATGAAAGCAGACACTGGCCCAGTTAACAAGGACATCTACAAGACACTCACCGGTTGAGCAACAAATGAGCAAGAGGCTTACACGTAAAGTAACTCGTGGAAAGAGAGGGAGGAAAGTACCTATTCTCCTCACTGAGCACACAAAGACATCTCTTGACTTCCTAATTGAAAAGCGAAAGGAAATTGGTGTGTTTGATGAAAACCCATTTTTGTTTGCAAGGATCGGGACAACAACCAACATCCGTGGCTGTGATTCTTTGAGAAAGTTTGCAGAATAGTACAGCAAGCAATCCAGAACTACTTCAGCTAACCAAGTTAAGGAAACATGTTGCTACTCTGTGTCAGCTTCTTGACCTTAACAATAAAGAACTAGAACAAATGGCACAATTCATGGGACATGACATCAGAGTGCATTGCGATTATTATCGGCAAACGGACTTTTCAGGTTGCGAAAATCGGAAAACTTCTGTTTGCATTGGAGAGTGGTGCCAATTCTCTGAAAGGGAAAAACTTAAAAGACTCTGCTTTTTATTTATTTTTTGTTGTCTAAAGAATTTGGGGCATTTTCACATCAGAACATTTTGGGGGATTCAGTCCAGTGTGACCAGGAATACTGCAAAAATGTATCTTCATTTAGTTATTTTTTACCTGTATTTAACCAGGCAGCTTAAGAGAAATTTTTAGTGTTCACCCGTGGCCTAGCAATAGATGTAGTCTTTTGAGAGAAAGGGAATTAAGGGGCTATTTTATTTTTGGTTTCTTTTATAGTTAACATTTGAGAAGCGAAAAATGCTAGGATGGCATCACGCCCTTGCTGCATCTGTTTTTGGGGGGCATTGCAAGAACCTGTAAACTTTTAATTACCAGAATTTAGATGATTTAGACTTGGTCTTTTCTTTGAAACACAAGAGCCAATATTTACCTAAGGCCTTTATTTTGAAAAAGGATTTATTGGTTTATGGTGGACTCCCCCCATTGACTGCTTTCTGTAGCAATGAATACATCACATTGTTTGTTGCTCTGATTGGTCCTAACTGTCCAATTGCTTGCAGAGTTTGAATAACAACTGTAGTACCATTCACATAAACGTTTGCCTCATCACTGAACAAAATCTTCTGCATGAACTGAGGGTCCTGTTACAATTTTTGTTTTGCCCATTCTGCAAATTCTGTGTGCCGATCTGGGTCACCCTCATTGAGATGCTGCAGTAGCTGGAGTTTGTAAGGGTGCCATTTGTGAGTAGCTAATATCCGCCAAAGGGATGTTCGACTAATGCCACTCTCCAGTGACATGCGGCGAGTGCTACGCTGTGGGCTCTTGCTGAATGAAGCTAGGACAGCCACTAATGTTTCTTCATTAGTGACAGTTTTCATGCGTCCACATTTTGGCAAATCCAACACTGAACCAGTTTCATGAAACTTAGCAAGCAGTTTGCTAACTGTAGCATGGGAGGTGGGTGGTCTCGTAGGGTGTCTTGCATTGAAATCTGCTGCAATGACCCGGTTACTGCGTTCAACTGATATCAACACAATTTCGATCTGCTTCTCACGTGTTAACCTCTTCAACATGTCAATGGCTGTGAACAAAGAGAAATTTGTAAATAACTCATGAAAGAATAAAGTTACGTTAAAACCATTGTTTTTCTTGTGACATTACCAATAAGTTTGATGTGTCACATGACCCTCTTCCTATTGAAAAAACAAAAGTTGGATCCAAGATGGCCGACTTCAAAATGGCCACCATGTCTCACCACCCATCTTGAAAAGTTTGCCCCTCACATATACTAATGTGCCACAAACAGGACAATAATATCACCAACCATTCCCATTTTATTAAGGTGTATCCACATAAATGGCCCACCCTGTACTTAAGGAGATGAAAATAACTCCACCAAAGATGGTGGAATCGAAGAGAGGTTGATAGTCATTGTGGAACAAGGACTACAAGTTGATGGTAAGCAATATCCAGCAAACAGTCATAATGCTAATGACATAGCTTATCTTTGAAATCTAAGAGCTTAAACCTTAAAACTAGGAGCAGACCATGTATTGATTAAGGGAATACTGTTATTATTGCCACGTAAGACTTAAAAATTGACTACTTCAACTACTGGAAATATACATTTCTTTTGAAATTAGCCTTTTGCCAGCCCCGCCCCCACAACGGCTATTGTCCAATCACACACCATAGCAACCGTTACTATCCGACAACTCCAAACAAAATGATGAAGCTAAGCCTAAGTTACTACTAAGCATTAGCCTCGACAGTAGTCGTGTCCCCTTCGTTTCCCTTCAGAACCTCCTCATCGAGCTCAACCAGCAGCATGAGTGCTCCCCCCGCCCGCGGCTGGGCAGGGGTCCGCCTTCCAGACTATCCAAGACCCTTTTAGATAAGACACACCGTGCCGGCAAATCAGCGTAATATTACCTCAACCGTGTGTCTTATAAACGCACATTAAGCCTTTTGGCGCAACAGCGGGTGGTGTCATGATCACGTGATGAATTAATGCCGAGCTCCGGCCGGGAACTATATGAAAATGAAAGTAAACACGGGCATAAAAAGTTACATTTTATAAACAGACTCAGCTGAGATGATAAACTGAAGCGATGCAGAGCGCCGGGAGCTTTTCTCCGTTAGAGCTGCCTGCAGCTCAGATAATCTGACATCTGACAGCTCACAGGGACACTGCATCGCAGCCACCGCTCCTCGCATCCACACGTCCCCGGACGCTGGACCTTCTCCCAAACTCCCAACTCCTTGTTCCCTGCTACGCTTCGCTCAGCGGAGCCAACACTAATATATCCCTCCACTGCATACTGTAACCCTTTTGCCTCGATCTAGATGATATTGAGGAGAAATTGCTCCAAAAAATGTCGCAGACACGCATCTGTCTACTTCTTTCCATCACGGAAATCTGTGGAGCTGCAGTATTTGATCCACTTATTGTCGGACTTGGTAACAGTAACTAAGGGGGGGGGGGGCTCAGCGAAAGGCTAATTGTTAGTCTTTTGCAATTAATTGTTTGTTTACTTATTTCTGCATGCTACAAGGGGTCTCCCTACCTTGGTCCTATATGGCCAGTGTCCTGCATATTTTAGTTGTTTCTTTGCTCCAGCACACATGGTTTAAAGGAGTGGGTGACTCATTTAATTAATACATTTGCAGTGGTTTCTAGTAGGAATGAATGCCTTGTAAGTTGTTCTCTGGGGTAACAAATATACTGCTGATTATCGAACTGTAAAACGGCAACCTTCCCTGTTGTGAGTCAAGATTGGTGAGTCCATGAATGCTAATTCCCAGTGTGACGTAGATCTATGATTTTCAAATCCTAGATAAGTCTATTTTCACATTCAGCCTGCATGAAAAACTCAGTGACCAATTATACAATAAAAAAAAACATTTAAAAATGTTTTTTCAGTCAACAACACTTTTATTAGTTGAAGTACACACACCACCAATGCCTTCACTCTCTACTTCTCTAGTTTCTTTTTCCTGATGTTGCATCACTTGGTATTGTCACGTCAACCACAACGGCTGTCCTCTGTTGTTTGTCCACCACCACAATGTGCGGTTGGTTTGCCATCACGATTTTGTCAGTCTGCATCTGGAAGTCCCACAGGATCTTGAATCGCTCGTTCTCTACCACCTTAGAGGGTGTTTCCCACTTTGACCTTGGGGCGGTGTTGTCCTTCAAACCAGCTCTTTC
This sequence comes from Aphyosemion australe, assembly GCA_006937985.1. Lineage (NCBI taxonomy): Eukaryota > Metazoa > Chordata > Actinopteri > Cyprinodontiformes > Nothobranchiidae > Aphyosemion > Aphyosemion australe. Next base: position 414,037 of record SSNS01000358.1, read on the forward strand.
TAGCCATTGGTAGGATTTCTTGATATCAGCCACCTTATCTGTTGGTGGAACATCCCATGTAGGGGTTTGTCCTCCCATGATGGTATTTCCAGCACCTCCTCTTCTGTTCACCATTGTCTGAGACATTCACTGAGCACGTCATCTGTTGGGGCATTGTCCTTGATGAACTTATGGATCTTGGATGTTTCATCCTGGACAGTGGCTCTCACACTCACTAGTCCTCTACCTCCTTCCTTACAGCTAGTGTACAGTCTCAGGGTGCTGGACTTGGGGTGGAACCCTTCATGCATGTTTATGAGCTTCCATGTCTTAACATGTGTGGCCTAAATTTCTTCCTTCAGCCAGCTTATTATGCCTGCAGGATATCTGATTACTGGCAGGGCGTAGCTGTTTATTGCATGAATCTTGTTCTTGCCATGGAGCTGACTTCTTAGGATTTGTCTTACTCGTATTTGACTGTGGCTCCTTTCCTTGCAGCCTCTTTGAGGTTGCCATTTGCTTGTGGGATACCAAGGTACTTGTATGTGTTCACAATATCTGCTATCGTTATATGCATATCGTTATATGTATATATATATTATATATATATATATATATATATATAATATATATATATATACACTAACCCTGCTCACAAAAATTAAAGGAACACTTTTTTTATTGGGCCTGGCATGAAATCAATTAAACCTGTCTGATAATTTTCTGGTTGATTAAGCAGCTGAGGGCATTGTTAATCACTTTCAGCTGTATTGGTGTTCATGGACTTAACGACAGGTGCACTAAAGTGGCAACAATTACAAAACCCTCAAAACAGGACTGGTTTAACATGTGGAGGTCATTTCAAGTTTCTCCCTCTTGATCTTTTTTGGCTGGTTTTCCACTCGTGCTAGTTTTGGCTTGAGTAATTATCTCTACTGGCAGCATGAGGCGATTCCTTAACCCTACAGAAGTTGCACAGGTTGTCCAACTTCTCCAGGATGGCACATCCACACGTGCTGCAGCAAGAAGGTTTAATGTGTCTCCCAGCACAATCTCCAGAACATGGAGGAGATTTCAGGAGACTGGCGGTTATTCTCGGAGAGCTGGACAGGGCCGTAGAAGGTCCACAACCCATCAGCAGGACCGATACCTGCTCCTTTGTGCAAGGCGGAACAGGCTGAGCACTGCTCGTGCCCTACAGAATGACCTCCAGAGGGCCACTGGTGTGAATGTCTCTACCCAAACAATCAGGAACAGACTTCATGAAGATGGCCTGAGGGCCCCACGTCCTGTAGTGGGCCCTGTGCTCACTGCCCAGCACCGTAGAGCTCCACTGGCATTTGCTCAAGAACACCAGAATTGGCAAGTCCGCCACTGACGCCCTGTACTTTTTACAGACGAGAGCAGGTTCACCCTGAGCACCTGTGATAGACATGAAAGAGTCTGGAGAAGACAAGGAGAACGTTATGCTGCCTGCAACGTCGTTCTACATGACAGGTTTGATGGTGGGTCAGTGATGGTCTGGGGAGGCATATCCATGGAGGGACGCACAGACCTCTACTGCCTAGGAAATGGTGCTCTGACTGCCATAAGGTATCCAGATTAAATCCTTGAACCCTTTGTCAGACCCTACGCTGATGCAGTAGGTCCTGGTTTTCTCCTAATGCACGACAATGCCCGGCCTCATGTGGCAAGAGTATGCAGGCAGTACCTGGAGGATGAAGGAATTGAAACAATTGAATGGCCTTCACGATCCCCTGACTTAAACCCAATAGAACATCTGTGGGACATTATGTTTCGGCCCATTAGGCGGTGCCAGGTTGCTCCTCAGACTCTACAAGAGCTCAGGGATGCCCTCACACAGATCTGGGAGGAAATGCCACAAGACACCATCCGTTGTCTCATTAGGAGCATGCCCCGACGTTGTCAAGCATGCACACAAGCTCGTGGGGCCACACAAGATACTGAAAAGCATTTTGAGTTGCAGAAATTAAGTTTTTGAAATAATGGACTAGCCTGCCACATCTTCATTTCACTCTGATTTTAGGGTGTCTACACAATTGAGCCCTCTGTAGGCTGAAATCTTTTATTTCCATTACAAGACTTGGCATCCTTTTGTTCCTAAGACATTGCCCTGTCGTTATTTGTATAGATATCCAACTTCATATTGAGATCTGATGTATCTAATGTGTTTCTTTAAAGTGTTCCTTTCATTTTTGTGAGCATATATGAGTGTATATTTTCTAATATTCTTCCCAACAGCCACACAAGTCCAGATTTTAACCTTGCTGGAGCATCTAAAGATAAAGATGGAGCAAATGGATTCCAATATCAATTATTTGACCAGCAGGCTAGATTCAATGCCCCAGGAAATGGAAGTGCAGGTTCCAGTCCACTTTCCATTGGCATCAGTGGAAGAAGTGGACAGTTTTGAGAACTGGCTCAAAGATCCTGCACATTCCCAACAGAAGCAGATATTGGTGAGTTTTCTGTTTGCGTTTTCACTCTATGCAGTTGTCACTTGATGACTGTTATCATCTACCAGCTTATAGTGGTTTTTTTATGTATGATTTCATTGTTTGTTGCATTTTAGATTTCCTCGCTGGCAGCAATCGGGGGCCATGACACTAATAAGTTCAGATAAAAAACAGTAAAATAATTCCACCATCAGGTTCTGAGTCACTAAAACAGGTTTTGTAAGTAAGAGCGGTTAGCAGCTTAGCTCAGAAGAAGGCCACAGCGATGGTCGAAACGTCAGCAGAATAAGGTAATAAGATCTCCTATCTGTGTTTTAAAAAGAACCAAAGTTAAAGGATTACAGTAGATACACAGAATGAATGTACCGAAGATGACTAAATGCATAACACGGAACATCCTGGCACACATTTACCATGACGATGTGGGAAAGCAAATTAATTGGAAAGGCGTCAATGGGAAAAAATCTTTCAACCAGATGTCATCAAAGACACTGCTCCTGCGTAAGTATTTGTTTCAAAATATTCAGAACAAGAAGAAATTCCATCCACACATGCCTCCTCTTTTTCGAATTAGTTTTTCTGGGTCAACAATATGTGCTCCGCTTTGACAGCTCTCACCACCAGAGGGGTCTGTTTCCGGCGTTGAAACACAGTCCTTAACGCTACACAGCGTCAATATAAACTTGTATACCTACTTCTAAAGTGGGTGTAATAAAGTGCAGAAAACAAGCCTTACACTTTTATTCTCACGGGTGGATCGTTGTAGATTCAGCTATAACACCACGCCTGATATCAGAACTTTATTAGAAATGTTTTCGGTTGGTTAAAATTTAAACGGACACAGAAATGAAAGGGGGGGGGGGGGGGGGGGGGCTAATATATTTTTCTGCTTGCAGAAAGAAAATGTTAGTGGAGATTGTGTCTTGTTAGTATAGAGAATTGTGGTGGTGGATGATGATTAACCTTTAAATGAAAATCTGCCTTTGTGATTGCAGATTCTGTGAGAAAGAATCCCATCTCCCGCGCTTCCACTGACCACGAGATATGCAAACATGCAATCCGCTGGTTTAACTTGGCTGCAGATCGGGATTGCTCAAGGCGACGTCATGGAACACAGGATGCTGAACCTGCTGACCAGAACCCATCTTTTTAATGTTACTGTGTGTTAAGACAGTTCTTTATACTGTTAGTATTAGTGATATTAGATACTGATTACTTTTTATCATTGTTTTAAACCAAGTTTGTTTATTTTGATCCCCATTAGCTTCCAGAGCAGTGGTTACTAATATTCCTGGAGTCCATTATTTTGAAATAGTTCATGTTGTTCTACATGTAAGGATTTTACAAAATATGTTCATAAATATTCTTCAAAATATTTTTATGGTTTGGGTGTGTATTTCCTTTTTAACATAAAGGATGACTGTGGTGGTGTGAAATAGACTAGAGGTGGTGGTGTACAACAAATCATTTTTCACACAGGTCATACTGTCCCATAGTTCCCAAGGTCAATAGAGAAATGAAGGTGACTGTGTCAGTGTAGAGCAGGAGGGAAGCAAAGAGAAGTACAGCATTATGTGAATTGCAGATGAGACAAAAATGCATGATTTTACATGTATTTGGATTATTTTGCTAATTTTATTAATTTAATACTAAAAATTTTTAAAGTCCACCATCAAATGTACATTCACAGAGACTATTTTAAATTTACTCCAAAGGTCTTATTTTCTGTTGATTTACTTAAACATTAAGGATTTTGGATTATTAAATTAAAAAATCTAGGGTGAATAATTTCTTTATGAAAGAACAAAGATGAGCCTGGTGATGTGCTTCATGGACTGGTCCAAAACGGACCCGGACCGGATGATGCGCTTCATGGACGGGTCCAAAACGGACCCGGACCGGATGATGCGCTTCATGGACGGGTCCAAAACGGAACCGGACCGGAGGATGTGCCAAATGAGTTGATCCGGACAGATTCCTCTCCGGATCTGATCCTGATCCGTGACCAGATGGACTCCGGTATGAGTCCGTTTTGCGGATCCGTTCTGGAGCTTACGCTACCTTCAGGGCGGATCCAGTCAGAAGTCCATTTGCTATCTGGGTCCTATCCCTGATCTTGCTCTCTGTCACATTTCTGTTGTTCTTCTTTCTCTCCTTCCAGCTCATCTCCTCCACAAGTCTTACAGAGCTGGTTAGTCTCTGTCTCACCTTACTCTTTGGTTAGAAAAAACTAGAGATACTACCTTTCCTCTTCATTTCTGAAAGATTGAAATTCATTTCACAAAGTTATCTAGACAAATATTAAATTCATATCAGCTTTTCTGCTGTACACAGGCGTAGAACCTGACTTAAGACAGGCATACACTATGCCACTTTTTCACTTGTAGCATTCAGCTCCATCTCGAACTGTACGACTTCCTAGCAGAACAAAGCTTACGAGTCATGTTCTCACATTGTAAGACCCAGTTCTCGGATACAACCTGACTGCTCACGCTGTACATGTGGTAGCACCACGCATAGACATGAATACATAAATGCCCCATTGGGCACTGGAGAGCATAACAGCGTCACCGCCATATTAGATGGGTTCCTCACTCTCCAGGATAAGCAACTATGCCTGTTTTTTGTGCAGCCTGTGGTTGCAACAACCCATGATGACGTGTGCGCGGTGTGACTGAGCGGTTCTGGTACTTTTGGGTCGCAGCACTGCTACAACTGTGCGACATCCTCACAAAGGACGAGCAAAATATGAAGCACATGTTCATGCAATTCGTTAATTGCCTTTTGTTAACCCCTGCCCTGTACAAGACGCAAAACTCGCCCCGACCTCAAATATTCTCGCATGAGTAAAACCAGCTCAAAACAAAAAAGTCGCACAGTGTACGCCTGACTTTACTACAACCTACATCAGACAATGCTCTTTAATGTTTTATCGTCTCGAAATCAACATCAACTATTATCACCAAGTCAAATGGCGTAGTTATTTAGTTCTCACCACTTCTGTTGCCTTATCGTCTGTGCTGCTTTCCTCTCGCTTCCCGCGGCTGCCGCGCTGAACTCTGGAGCTGATGTCGAGTGAGTGTGCTGCGTTCAATGTCATTGTATGAGTGACTTTGTGGTGTGTATTTAATGTCATTAGACATGCGACCTTAATGTTCGTAATGCCACAGCTATTTCTTGAATTTATAGCTGCGGTGGCAGTAGGGGTAGCAAGACTTTCTTTTAGGGTGGCAACTGCCACCCTATGCCACCCTTGTAGATCCGCACCCGGATAGCAGCCATTAGGTTATCTGCATTGTTAGATCTTTTTCCTCATCATGCTCAACAAAATACCCCAAAGATTTGTGTGTCTTTTTGTTTTTATTTACAGGTTAGAACCTTAAAAGGAGTCATCACCTGAAATTTTCACTTTTCCACTTGAAAAAATGTATATAATGGCTTCCTAATGATGTTTCACTGGCCGAGAAGCCGATATTTTGACATTGACACATTTGTTTACTCTTGCCTTCTTCAACCAGCTCACATGCACCCCACGAGCATGCGCACTCCAAAACGAGAACTTGAGTTCTGGCCTATATGTCGTCACAAAGGCCAGATATAACCAAATATGAGGCCAGCAGCGAACAAACCAGCACAACAAAGCTCATTTCATAACGTGAAACGCATAAATTATGTCTTACCGTTGCTGATCTGTGTTATGGGGAAAAAAAAGTTCCATCATTTTCCGGTTTACGGCGCTTCGCTGAAAAACCAAGCAAATACTTTTCAGATCGTCACACTTAATGCTTTTCCTCCCATCCGTGAATATTTTGTTCTTTTAGACATACAGTTCAACTGTTAATGGCATAGACATCAATATATGATGTCAGGTTACCGGTAGCTTGTTCGAACAGCTATGGTTCTTTTCTCAACTAGTCCCACCCTTTCAATTTGCTGATTGGTTCTTTTTTCTGTTCTTCCATCTTTTCTGTTTTCTTATCGGATTTTCATTACTGTAAATTTTTGTTGTTGCTTTCGTTGAAGAAAATGTCAATATTTGTGGTAATTTAATCTTCACAGAAGTACAAATTTAAGTTTTTGTTTCGTTTTTGTTTGCAAAAATTTATTTGTCACAAAAAAAACCCCAAAAATTTATTGTCAATGAAATTAACACTGCACAGCAAAAAGCATTGAGCGGTGCCCCATGTTCCAAACCTCAGACTGCTCTACTCCACTGGTGCTTCAGTGACTTTACTTCTGCATCGACTTTATCTGATCTTCTGAAATGAAGTCATTATTTGAGCTACTGCTGTAAGCCTCATGATGTTCAGCTTTTCATTGCTTGCTGTAGCTTGAGGCTGTGGTCAGAATACAGATGTGGCAGGTGTTGTCTGTCACAGCTAAACAGATCAGAAATTCCACATCAAATCTACATACAGATTAATGAGCACATTTTAAAATATTACACTGGCTTGTTGACTTCAAGACTTCTGTTATCTGCTTTTGTCAGAGTAGCACTTAGCCAAAGGTACAAATGGAGCCAGCTTTATAACAAAAATGTTTTATCAGTTATTATCAGCTAGATCCAGAGCACATCTTAAACTCTTAAAGGGCTGAAAATCTTCAGGATAAACCCCAAGACAGGTCATGTTTGCGTTTTTCTGTAGAATACCAATGAACACAGATGTAGACACTTGTATTTGAATTCTGTTTCTACTGTCAAAGCTGCAACGAAAAAAGAAAAAAAAATAACAGACATCAGGAATCTCCAGAAACAGCAAAGTGCTTCAAAGTAACACCAGCTGTACCCTATTTATTTTAAAAGCAGAGACTGATTCATTTTTAGGTGCTTTTTTGGGACGTTAGTTTTGATCAGCTTTGATGGATTAAAGTTACTTGCACAGATTGTATCTGAATGTAATTATTCTGTTAGGATTACTGCAGCCCCATTTGCATCTGAGTTTAGGAAGATTTTAACACCAGTCTAGAATCATTACCAGTTTAACACATTTTTCTATTTGCCTTCTTAGAACCGATCCCTCCATTTTATTGCAGTACACGTCTTTCCACAAAAACATATTTTTCTAATATTTTCCCACCTTCTTGACAAATAGCACATACCCCAGAGAGTCTTATTTAGCCCTGCAGCAAGAGCTTTAAAATGATAAGTATGGACTATGATACTGCAGCAAAAATCTATCTCAACCATGACTTCTAAATAAACAGACACATCCCAGACCTTTACTAGAAATTTTCTTCCTGACATCAATCTAAAAAATTGTCTGCTCTGGTCCCCACTGAGCCTCTTTCTCCTCTGGTTTCAGAACTGAAGGCTGAAACCTGTTCTAACACAAATCCGACATGGTTCACCCTCTGGAGAGACAAGCTTTGTTTGGTGTCAGACGTTACTAAAACCTCGTAAACATTGTTTAAAAATTTGTAGTTAGAGGATTAAATAAAATTTTTATACTTTCACTATATCAACAGAAAAAAGATACAAGCAAGTCAAGGGGGGCGGTGTGTGTGTGTGCGTGTGTGTGTGTGTGTGTGTGTGTGAAGTAGCCCTTTACCTGTGTGTTCAATCAATTGGTAGAGCATATATTTAAACCCTTGAACTGCCTCACCAAGAAAAATGCAATGAAACAATTCCTCTTCTGTATGTTTTGATTTGGGGCAATAAGGGCTTTAGTCTGCAGTGTAGGTAAAGGCCATTTAATGCCTGAAAGGTCACCAGATATGCAGTGTCCAGTAAAGCTTGTCATACCAAAACAATGGCCTTGATCATATCTACATGCTTGCCATCTGGGTAGTCATAATAAGCTGGGTCTCCTGCTTCTGTTTACTCGTGTCTGCAAAGCACAAGGTCGTCCAGATGAAGAAGGAACTCTCACCTGTAGCTTCAATAAAAGACTCTTATTGTTGTCTCATAAAATGATTTCTTTCACTTTACTGGTTACTTACAACCATATTCTGTTCCATCTACAAGGAATGTTTTATCTAAAATGATTTTAATGTTTTGACTGCTTTACAGGAATGAATGAAACAACATCGTGTTTATTCTTATATCAAGATCGTAAATACCACAAATGAGTATTTATCAGTATATTCAGATAGTAATATTACTATATTAATAAATGAATGTTGAACCTATTTATTTAACAGATTAAGGAAATAAGTCTTTTCTAAGTGTCTAAGAAAAGGTGATGTCTGAAGACTTTGGTAAACGCCCAACTGGTTATTTCCAACTCAGAAAGGTCAATTCCCACTAATGTTTCCACCCCCAGTATCTTTAACCTGCTGTAATTATAAAATGTAAAATGTTTTATTTTATGGGTGACCAATCAGAACTCTTGAAATAAATGTGCAATAAATATATGGTTTATAAACATCAACCTATAGAGCTGAAAAACATGTTACTAATATGATAATCCTAACTCACAATAAAAAAATGAAGAAAGTGGCCTTCTTTGAACTAAAGGTTTCACAAATTACCACCTGGAATTTATGGATTCTGCTGTTAGAATAATCTAATCCATGTTTGAAGACTGTTCTTTAAGGACTCTGCTAATAGTCTAATATAATCTAGTTAAACTCTGAATAATCTAAGTACTGTAGTTTTTGAGCAGAGCCAGTTCTAATGTGGTCTACAGGTGAAACTCAAAAATGAGAAACTGGTGCAAAAGTCCATTTATGTCAGTAATCCAGCTCAGACTGAGAGACCATCTAAAGGCTCAGGAACCCTCTGCAGGTGTTCTGGATTCATCAGCTGATTAGAGTGTGACACTTTGAGTCTAGAATATTAAACCATTTCACAATATTCTGATCAAGGGCGTAGATTTGGCATGGATGTTGGTGACGTGTCCCCACCAATATCCAGCAACGACCAAATAGTCCCCACCAATAATTTGACCGCCTCCGCTAAAAAATAACAAGCCATTCAATGTCTCGTTACTCTAGAGGTGCAGAAAGGGTTAAATGACGTTCTCTCCTCGAGTCATACCGCCGTACCACAAATGGACGGTGTGATTGGCTGTCACGGGAGAGTCACGTGAGACAAACTACGCCATCGTCGGTCGTTAGCAGCACACATATATATGGTTAGCAGCGCCAAAGCTAGAAGGAAAACGTTGCAGTCATATGCAAGACTCCTGTGTTTGTAATGCGACATGAGTGACACAGAGGGTCCTGAGAGAATAGAATAGAATAGACTAGACTTTATTGATCCCTCAGTGGGGAAATTCACTTGTCACAGCAGCACCATCACTCAAAAGGTAATTAGAAGAAGATAAAAAAAATAAAATAAAAAAAAATCTATATACACATAGGCAGTAATCTAGTATTGTAATCTTAGTTCACTAAAAAAACCACAAATAAAAGATGAAAACAAACTTGGTACCAACACTATGCAGCATACTGTAAGAGACACAGACAACAATCTGAATCTGGTATTGCACAAGTATAGAACACATACTGAATATTGCATTGGTGTTATTGTGTACCAGGATGATACCAGTACAGCTTAAACTGAGGAGTTATACACTCTTACAGCAGAGGGGATGAAAGATCTACGATAGCGCTCAGTTTTACATCTGGGATGTCTCAGTCTACCTCTGGAGGAGCTGTCCATGACCTCCACAGTGGAGTGCAGTGGATGGGAGGGGTTTCTTAAGATGGAGGTCATCTTCCCAAGCATCCTCCTTTCACACGTCTCCTCAACAGAATCCAGCGGGCAGCCCAGAATCGAGCTAGCTTTGGTAGCTAGCTTGTTCAGTCTCTTTCTGTCTCGGTCAGAGCTGCCTACACCCCAACAGACCACAGCAGAATGAATAACAGAGCCAACAACAGAGTGATAAATGGATTTTAGCAGCTGGGAGTTAACTCCGAAGGACCTCAGCCTCCTCATGAGATGGAGGCGGCTTTGGCCCTTCTTATACAGAGCATCTGTGTTGTGGGACCAGTTCAGTTTACTGTTGAGGTGAACACCCAGGTACTTAAAGGTGTCTACCACCTCAATGTCTGCTCCCTGGATGTTTACTGGTGAGTGAGGAGGAGTGTTTCCCAGGAAAGTCAATCACCATTTCCTTTGTTTTACTGGTGTTCAAGCGAAGGTGGTTACGCTCACACCAGTCCACAAAGTCCATGATGACTGACCTGTACTCCTGGTCGTCCCCCTCAGACACGCAGCCGACGATGGCCGAGTCATCAGAGAACTTCTGGAGGTGACAGCTGCTGGTGTTGTAGGTGAAGTCCGAGGTGTAGAAGGTGAAGAGAAAGGGTGAGAGCACTGTACCCTGCGGAGCTCCAGTACTGCACACAACCACCTCTGACGTACAGTTGTGCAGCCTCACGTACTGTGGCCTGTTGGTGAGGTAGTTGATTATCCATGCGGTCAGATGTTCGTCCACTCTTGCACCCCTCATCTTCTACTGCAGTAGACACGGCTGGATGGTGTTGAAGGCACTGGAGAAGTCGAAGAACATGATCCTCACAGTGCTTTGTTGCATCTCAAGGTGATTCAGAGCCCGGTGCTGCAGGTAGATGAGGGTGTCCTCCACCCCCATGTTTGGTTTGTATGCAAATTGAAGTGGGTCTATTTCTGGGCTCACCACTGAACACAGATGGGTGAGGATGAGTCTCTCCATAGTCTTCATCAGGTGGGAGGTCAAGGCGACAGGTCTGTAGTGGTCTGGTTCCCTGGGATGTGATGTTTTGGGGACTGGAACCACACAGGAGGTCTTCCACAGGATGGGGACCTGCTCCAGTCGAAGGCTCAGGTTGAACATGTGTGTGACCACTTCACACAGCTGGTCAGCACAGTCTTTGAGCAGTCTGGGGCTGATTACATCAGGACCTGCTGATTTTCTGCTCTTAAGCCTCAATTCTCTCCTCACCTGGTCCGATGTAACTGAGAGGGGGGAGTGAGGGGGGGCTTGTTGCTGATGAGAGTTGGTGGAGGGGGGAGAAGCTGATGAATGGTGTGAAGTTGGGAGGTGGGGGGTTGGCTGGCTGACTGGAGGTGGTTGGGGGGTGGTGGTGTTGGTGGTGCCTGTTGCAGCAGTGGGGGGAGTGGAGTCAAATCTGTTAAAAAACAGGTTAAGCTCATTGGCCCGGTTCTGGTCCCCGTCAGCAGACCCACTGGCACCACTCCTCCCACTGTGACCTGTGATGTTCCTGAGGCCTCTCCAGGCACCACGAGCATTGTTCTGCCCCAGCTGACTCTCCAGCTTCCTCCTGTAGCTGTCTTTTGCCTGTCTTATTTTGTGTTTAAGTTCTTTCTGCACACGTTTTTGCTCCTCCTTATTTCCAGACATGAAAGCTTTCTTTTTCTCATTCAGCAGGGATTTCAGCTCTGTGGTCAGCCAAGGTTTGTTGTTTGAGAAACACCTCACTCTTTGTGTTGGGACGGTATTTTCTACACAGAAGTTTACATAATCAGTCACACAGTGGGTCAGGCTGTCACGGTCATCACCGTGGGCGCTGCAGAGTGTTTCCCAGTCAGTGGTTTGGAAACAGTCCCTCAGAATTTCTGTTGATTCCTCATTCCACACTTTCACAGTTTTTTTCTGAGGAGGCTCCCTAATCACCCTGGGTGTGTATTCAGGCTTCAGGTAAATGAGGTTGTGGTCTGAGCGGCCGAGCGGCGGCAGGGGGGAGGAAGTGTAATGTTTGACATTAGCATACAGAAGATCAATTGTATTGAAATTTCTTGTGGGACACTTAACATACTGTGTAAACATGGGCAGAGTGGAGGAGAGAGACGCGTGTTTAAAATCCCCGCTGATGAGAACAAGCGCATCTGGATGAGCTGTCTGCAGCTTCTCCACAGAACTTAGGAGCAGCTCGCATGCAGCGACTGCGTCAGCCGAGGGGGGGATGTACACATTAAACACTATGACATGTGAAAACTCTCTCGGGATGTAATAGGGCCGGAGACCAACAGCCAGTAACTCAATGTCTTTTGTACAGAGTTTTTGTTTAATGGTCACATGCGCCGGGTTGCACCATCTCTCATTAATGAACACAGCCAGCCCCCCTCCTTTTCGCTTACCGCTCTGTTCTGCGCTCCTGTCAGCGCGTGCGAGTTTAAATCCTTCCAGGGAAACCTCAGATTCAGCGATGAGCTCATTCATCCACGTTTCCGTAAAAAACATCAAACTACACCGTCTGAAATCCCGCTGGAGTCTGGTCAGTGCTGTGAGCTCATCAATCTTGTTGGGCAGAGAACGGACATTTCCCATAATCACGGAGGGTAAAACTGGTTTATGTCTCCGTTTCCTCTGCTGTATTCTAAGCCCCGCTCGGCACCCCCTGTTTTTCCTCCTCAATTCAGGGGGCAGGACAGGCGTGTCTGTGTGGAAGAGCGCCGGTGGCCGCAACTTCATCAGCTGGTCCCTGCTGTAGATAATAGGTGCGTGGATGGACCCGGGAGATTTTCCTTGTGCGATCCCCAGAAGTTCAGATAAAAGTAAAAAAATGAACACATACGGGAAGAAATAGCAAAGGGAGATCAATACCTAATGAAGATACTTATGATAGCAGCCAAGAAGACAATCACTAGAAAATGGCTCAGACCGGAGACCCCAACAATAGAAGAATGGAGGATAATAGTTGAAGAAATACAGGAAATGGAGACACTGACCTACAGACTAAAACTAAAAGAGGAACAAATGCAAAAACAATGGGCTAAATGGAGACATAATAAATAAATATATGGATAGGAGAAATAAATGGTAATGGGAAGCCTGCAGATGAGCCGACCTTTATTTAATTATAAATATATATCTTTTCATTTTTGTTTCATTTACTTATTCATTTATTTTTATCTTATTTTATTATATATGTAACTTTTTTTTTTTTGCATTATAATTACTCAAGAGAAAAAGTTGGGAAGGAATAAAAACATGCTAACAAATAAGAGAATAAGAAGAAAAGATGAGAAAGACAAAGAGTGAAAAGAATAAAGGTGGAAGAACACAATCGAAGGAAGACCACTTTAAACTCACCAGGGGACAATGAAAAGAGCTCATGAAGACGAAAGAACCCGAAGGAACTTAACATTAAAAATACTATAAAAGCTGAGTACGATGGGGAATATGTTTCTAATGTAAAAATGAATAAATAAAAAGTTTCCAAAAAAAAATGAACACAAACGGCACAAAAGTACTCCTGTGGATCATGCGGTTAAAAACACGCAACACAAAACAAGCAAAGAATAAAAAAGAGAGTGAAGAAGTGAGAGCTGCTCTGACAGGCTGCAACCCGTGTCGCGCCATCTTAGAAACACCAGGATGACGCTAACTGGATAAAAGCTGCACATGAGAGAGAGAGAGGCTCTTTTATTAACGCCACCGTCATTTCACATTACAGCAGTCAAGTTCCCCAACAACACACCCACACACTTCCGGTCACCACAATAAAAGCGCTGTACACCACATCCTGTCTGACTGTATTAATTAAAATAAGAGTCTCACAAAAGTAGTTTACATGAGGATGGAGGCAAAAATAAGGTTGAGGACATAAGGAGCTATTTTTTCCCCCAAAGAAACGTGTAAGTCACTTAAAGTTAGGTTTGCTAATGAAATGAGTCCATCATCATAACGTTATTGGCAATGCTAGGCTTTAGCGCTCAGCAGGTAAATCATCTGTAGCTCATTAGAGATTTACCTGCTGAGAGAAAGACAACTAGCCATGTTAATCATGCTTCTCTCTCTCTCTGAGTCTAACTTCCATTCAGACTGAGAGAAATCTGCAGCCTTGTACAGATATTATCAGCCTAGAGAGACACTTCCTTTAAAGCCTGACACACGAAATATTAATCAGAAAACAGTTTTTTAAATTTTGAAACATTTTTGACTAATATTAATACAACAATAATTTACTTTTACAACAATCAAACTAAATAAAATTTGTACTTGGCAACTTTAGCTTCCACCAGAGGGCAGAAAATATGTCTATGATTCAATAAAGCAGCTTATTGAGGAAAAAACTAATCTTATTAAAATTATTAAAAAGAAAGAGCTCTTATAAACTTAGATATGAAACAATTGTTAAAGGGTTAAATTGACATGTTTAATATTAAAATGTTGGTGACACACAATAGCTTTTCAATAACATTAAACATTACAAATAAGTAAGTAGAATAGTACATGTGGGAAATCAGTTCGTTATTGTTTTTATCATGAATAGAGAAAACACAAATGGGGGGGGGGGGGTAGATTTATAGGTCCCCACCAATGTCAAGACCAAACCTACACAATGACTCTAATTGTCTGAGGTGTTGAATGTGTGGTTTTCATCAGCTGTAGCCAGAATCATCACAGTTATAACAAATAAAAGCTGAAACATCTGGATTTGAATGGAATGAGTCTGTCTCATAGATTAGTTTCATCTTTTAGGTTGAATCACTGAAATAAATCAATTTTTGCACCAGATTCTAACTTTTCCAGCTTTACCTGTAGATGCAAAAAGTGCTGAAATCTGCTTTCTTTGAATGTTCACAAATCAAATTAACGTTTCAAATATCGACTGTCTTAAGGATTTACTATTAGTGCAGAAAACTCTAGTCCAGGATTGAAGAGTCTAAGGTCGTAGTTTTATAATTACAGCAGAGGAAAGATGTTCTGGGTAAACTGGTTGAATTTGCTCTTTCTGACTCTGAAACAAAAAAATAGAACCAACTTCAGCTTAATCTGATACATCTTGTTTAGGTTTTGTGATAATTTAATCTTTTGTTCTTGAGTAAGAGATAGATAATCACATCAACAAGCAACCATTGAGATGATGCATATTTAGGGGTAGTGCTCAGAACTTTTACTACATTGGCTACTTAAGTAACCTACCAAGATGTTTGAGCTGAATGAGGCTGTAGTTCTCCTGTGGCGCGAGCAGAGCGCCCTGAGAGCATGATGGTGATGAGCGCGTGTTTTTACCGCTCAGGAGCAGCTGGGGAAACGCATATCAACGATAGACTGGATGAGAATGTTTTAAGTAACACCGGTGCACAAAGGTGCGGGCTTCACTGATCAACAGGAGAGGGAGGGGGAGAGAGGAAACACAGCAAGTGAAACTTGTGCGGGAAAGTGCGGGTGTTTAACCTCCTCAAAGTGTGGGTGTTGAAACATCCGCATCCCCCATGGGTGCAACGCCCAACTGTTCACATTCACCAAAAGATGGCCGGTCCGGTCCGCTCACACACACACACACACACACACACACACACACACACACACACACACACACAGAGGATGGATTGCACCAACAAGGTTTAATTTAAACGATAAAAGATTAGCACTAATCAGAGTTTAGTAAAACTCATTTTAAAATGACTTAAACCAGGTTTAAGTTAAGCGGAGCTGCGTTGCACCGCTTAAAATTAAACTCGGTTTAGTTAAACTCAGTTTATTTTTTAAACTGTGCTTAAACTGATTTAAATCAAGGGAGTGGATGTCGAAATGAAATCTACTAATTAAACAGGCTATGTTATTAAACTATAAACATTAGAAGCACGTTGACTTTATTAAAATATTTTTTATGTCTATGAAGACCCTGGACTCTAACAGACGTTACATTGAAAACCTCCTCTCTGCTCTTCTCACACTGACTGTCATTTTTGGAGCATTTAACAGCGTTGGCTTGAAGAGAAAGTTTATTTAGCCATTTCTTGTAGTTTCTCTGCTCCTCCTTTGCTTTTTCTCTCCATCTCAGAAGATTTGAATCAAGTTAGCTATGAAATAAAAGTCTCAGTAATGTCTGCCCATGATCGATGGTCAGTCCAGCGGAGGCAGCAACTGGTTGATAGTTTTATTGGACCGACATTTGACTTAAAAAGAAAAAGAGACGTCACTCAGCTTAAGGCTTGCTGAAATAATAAAAAAAACCCAGCTCTGAAATAAAGTCTTTGGTAAACCAGTAACTTACCAAAAGTTAATTTTGATCATAAAATTCAAGTGGACACAGCCTGTTTCTACAGGGTATATGTAGGAATCTCAAACTTAAATTTAAGACATTTTCAAGACTTTTTAAGACCCTGGAAAATAAAAATCAAGACTTTATCGCAACGAACTAATCAACTGTTAAACACTAATATATTCTTTTTAAATACGGCATTGCGGTGGGACATGTCACGTTTGGGACAGCAAGGCTGTAGCAATGGTACATCAAGTCAAGTGGTACAGAAACGCAAGCAAACAACTGGCATAGGAGAACAAAAAATCATTTTATTTTAATAGTTTACATGAATCTAATTTTATTACCTGCAATCTTAGAGGTTGTGAAAAAGGTGACAACTAACCCCCGCCCACCCGGAACAAGGTCCTCGTATGCTGCAGATTAGCATCCATGCATCTACTGGGTTTTGTAGTGACCTGACATTTACATACTTTTATTGCAACAATAACCTGTTAGAATCATTTTTAAAAATCATCAATGTGATTTTTTACAAAATGCAAACAATTTTCTACCACGGTCACTCTGCTCAAAAAAATGAAAAATATAATGACAGAATTGATCAGAAAATTACTAGAGATCATATTAACAATTATTATGAGACTAATTCACAGAACACATCTGAAAATATTCCAAAATACTGAAATTATTCTCAAGTAGGATGACCAGATCCCAACTCACCAAATGTGAGACAAAGATGACTCAATGTGGGACCATGTGAAATCCTAATGCAATGAGATTAAGTAAAAAAACTTCTATTCTGCCTTTTAGCTCTGACATCACTTGTAAATATACATAAAAGTATTATTATCATCATATATTTCATGTACTATAGATTCTATTTGAATTCAACTTGAACAAGCAAACAGCTTTCAGACTATTTCACAGTTCCTCTCATTCCACAGCTTAACTCAGGCTCTTTGACCTTCTACAGTGGCTCTGAGTAACTTTAGCTAAACTTATTTAAACCATCAACTCATTTTAATAATACAGACAGGCCCACAATAAAAATGCAGGTTTAAGCAGCTTTTCAGAGTTTTCATTAAATAATTGCACTGACTTTCCACAACAGAATGATAGTCAGTGGCGGCCGCGGTGACCTTTTTTTTGGGTGGGGCGATAACCACATATCACCACTAGGGGACGCCAAATTACCATTGATTCTTAAGCATCAGCGTCACACAACTGACGGTCACAGTAGCACTTCTGGCAACAAAGTTGTTCAAAAGGTTTTTGAATATATTAAGCATGTTTTTGACAAAAACATTCATCCATTCACCCATATATTACACAAACTGCACACACGCTTAAGGGGAGTAGGCTAAATCTAATCAATAGAATCCACTTTCTACAAACAGAACAACCAGGCTGTAAATAAACGTGAGGCTGTAAAATAGACGCTACACGTATCCAGAAAAACACACAGTGACACAACGCAAGATATTCACAGAAGCAGCCGGCGTTTAGATTAAAGCCCAGACTCACAAACAAGAAGTACCACTTAGTTCAAACCGTATGGAGCGGTGCTAGCCGCTAACGAGGCAGCATGCTATTTCCTGAAGCCAAAAGCTAAAATGAGGCTTACCTGCAGGTTACGGCCATAATCCGTGTGGTGTAGTAAAAATAATCCACTCGGTTCGTGAAATTCTACATCCCAACGTAAAAGCTTAGCTGATCAGACTGTTTTACTGGCATTGTTTTGCCAAAGACAAGTGTTTTGCCCGCTCGAGTGTTTGATGCATTCATCATTTTCCTGTTTACGTGGATTCTCTCTCTGTGATTGGTTAACACGAAAGCCAGCCAGCTGAAAAAAACTCAACAAGCAATTCGATTGGCTGAGGTTTCACACATTGGAACCTACTAGTAGCGTTTGCTACGTCAGGTTTTGAAGCAATTAACTTTGTCACTGATGATTTCACAATTATAGCAAAGATGGCTAAAAGGTTGGACAACAAAAAAAATATTCAGTGGAAGTAGTGTGTTGCTGCTGTGACAAATTGGCACAGATGGAGCCACACTGTGCCAGCCTGTGGAAAGTTTTCCCCTCAGGGCGGGGTGAACAACCTGACCAATCAGCGATCTCCTCCCCCTGGTCTGAGCAGAATTCACCTGGTGAGGCGGCGACGATCGCTAAAAGATGCGACCAACCGCTCTCCTATTCTTTCTCGTTGTGGATGGTTTGGGGACCCACTGCACATGCGCCAGTTAGCCCATATTAAGTCAATGGTAAAGATTGCTGCGCCCGCGAGAGGACACGTGACAAGTACGTCGACGATTCGGCCGTGTTAAAAGTAAAAAAAACATTATTAAACACAGATTACACACAGCACTTAGTCCATATGGTGTGTATAGATCATTTAGTTTACTTTTTATGTTTTTTTAAATATATTTTGTGATTCCTATCTTCTTCTTCTTCTTCTTTCTGTGAGTGGTGGGGCGGCGCCCTAGCGCCCCCTATGGACGAGCCGCCACTGATGATAGTAAAAGTACCTGTAACGCTTTTAGGATCCATTTATGTTCATTTTGAATTAGTTTTCTACTAATATCAACATCAAATTTAAAAAATCCATACTTTTTTGCAAGTTTATTTCTTAATTTAAAATTTATTAGTAGATATGTAGGGAAGAGAAAAAAAAATCACTGATTTTTAATCTGAAAAAATTCAGATCTAACCTGAGAGTTCCTCAGTTACTTTTTCCCCTCAAAATTCTGAGAATAAGTAATCAAGGATTTAATTATCTCGTTATAAAAGGGTTTAGCTTGTCTGTATCTGAAACACAACGCCAGCACCTTGTCTGTGTTGGAATCTCGTTTGGGTTTTAGCATGAACCTGTCTATTTACTGGGAAACCTGCTTTTGACCAACATGTATTCTGTGACTCGGATTTTCTGCTCCGTTTCATGTCAGACTCCGCGTTGTGACACGAAAAAAAAAACAAAGACTGTCAAGAGTTTCTCTGAACACGTCTAGTATTATGATCTGTCCTTATTAATAATCAGCTCTGAAAATTTAGATAATCACTCTATGACTCAGATTACTCATCTAATCTATTATGATAATGTTTTAGTACCTTATAATCATTTAATCATTTAGTCTATAAGTTTTGATGATATTAATGGCACACAATGTAATAAAGATTACTGATTCTCTGATTCAATTATTTACTCCAAGTATTAAAGATCACTGTCTGAGTCTTTAATCTTTACACAATTTAATAAAGACTAATGATTTGTTCCTGTTATAACATGAAATAACCACATATTTACTCATACGTAACATATATTAGATGACTTGGACATATTTTGTGTTAAAGATACAGATATGGTTGCATGATAAGACTAAGGTAAAACAGGTTTAGAACTGCATAAGAAGTTACACTCTTGAACTTAAGAACTGCAAAACAGTACAAGATGATTTGATGGTTGCCCAGGTCAAAGTGCATACAAAGCTAGAATACTTCAAACCCCATGGTTCTTGGTAATTAATGGCCATGAGATTAATAAGTGTCTCAGGTCAAAAAGGTCAACACATGGAAAGTACCAAAAAGAAGAAGTATGTTGTTTGTGCTAACATAGTGTCTTGCAGTCTGTCTGAAGATGAAGTAACTCTCGACCAATGGAGAAGAAGGCGCCAACTGACCAATGGGAAAAGACCACCTTCACACATTTCCTTAGTGATTGTATAGGATAAAAGCCTGGGTGAGGAGATAGGCTTCAGTTGTACTCCCAAAGAGTCTTCTGAAGGTGCTGTATGGTTGACAGGGACTCAGATGGAGAACGACCCAGGATCCTGTAAACTGTGATCATTTTCTGTGGCTTAGAAATAAATTGTCAGGGTTTTAACTTTGAAAAACTGTCTTCATTGGTTTTTATTATTTACTCAGGAACACGCACACAACACTAGTTTACGAGTCTGTACAGTCTTTCTCCATCGTGCTCACCTGTGCTCCGTGCTTGCTGAAGTTTGTTTTGGTGGTTCGGGTGCCGCCGCGCTACCTCAGCATCTTTTTGCCTGACTGTGATTGGTCAAATAACGAGTCGTGACCCACTAACAAAGATGGTTTGTGAACGAGCGAAGACCCACTCCTCCTAAAAACAAAAACTCATTTACGCGAACGTCATATTTGGCTTCATAAACGGCAATTTTCACCTAAAAGCGAAAAGTTTGCAAGTATGAGACGAACGTATTTTAAATTCACGCCAATACTAACAAAATTTAAAACTTTACTACATCAATTTAAGACTTTTTAGGACTTTTCAAGGGTCTTAATTTTCCTTAAATCAATTTCAAGACTTTCAAGACTCCGCGGATACCCTGTTCTAAATTTTCTTTCAGGAACATCATTTTGCTAAATAAACCTCAAAAATACAGTCATTGCGAAAGTTAAACCTCCTCATTAGCTGGTTTAAAATTAATCCTAGATCAGTGTTTCCTCAACCCTGGTCCTCAGGGCACACTGTCCTGCATGTTTTCCATATCTCTGCTTCAGCACACCTGATTTAGATTGCCTCCTCAGGAGGACATCACATGCTGCAGAGGCCTGTCATTCATTTAAGTCAGGTGTGTGGCAGCAGGGAAACACTGGTGTTTGAAAGGGCAACATAGAAAACATGCAGGACAGTGGTCCCTGAGGACCAGGGTTGAGAAACACTAAAAATAAAAATACCTGTGCATATGAAAACAAAAAACGCTTTTGTTTATAGATTTATTGTGAAATAACGGAAGTTGTGCTTGCTCACTTTCCTGTTGGGCGGTTGTGATTTCTGTACATTGACTGCGGAGGTTCTCCGGCGTCCGGCAAAAATTGAATCGATCCTATTATTGCCGGATGGCGGAACGAGTGCGCCGCCCGGCCGCAGTAGTGGAACAGCTCTGATTGACTACAAAGGAACCGTTTTTGCTGCGGAGTTCGTGCCGGAGCGGAGCGGAGATAGTGGAATTTGGGGGTTAAACTTCTTCAACACGCTGCTGAATCGTTTTGTCAGACATGAGTACCACACGTGCATATTTGCTACAGAACTCGTGTCCGCAGCTTTTTGCGTAGTTTAGAGGGGTGAGTTGTACCGGCGTAATTAGATGCCAAATTGCGTATTTGCTACACAAAATGCGTACAGGTTGGCAGGTCTGCAATTTTTTTCTGCTCAATCTGCATCTAACTCATCCACCATGAAACGGTCTGCCTGCAACCCAGGAGGTTATCTCTGACCAGCTGATGCGGAGTCAAGGAATTCGGCCTGACATCCAGAAGTAAAGCTCCTCCTATGACAAGGAAACTTCAAACAACCGGATCGCCGAGAAACCTCCATACACCCGGGTACCGTGCATCTGCCACGAGTAAGGTTCAGGTGGGAGAAGTCTAATCATCTGTCTTCTTTTCACATGTGACTTTGTGTTGTTAGTGGCAGAGGGAATCCAGGAGATTTGACAAGGAAAGAAGCAGGGAGTCGGCTAAACCAATTCCAGAATCTTTAAGGTCATTGATCAAATTTCAATTAATTTATTTTTCCTTTTTTACTTTAATTCTGTAAATAGACTCAACATTCTTTCTCAATTTTCTTTTTTATCCTCAATTAAACTTTAATCTCAAAACTGCGAAACAAAAACATGTCATTTGATTTTATTTGGCCCAGGTACACTGGTGTAAAGAAAGATTATATAATTTCTACTTATCATTAAAGACACGATTACTCTAGAACAGGGATTGGGGGGTGCGCGAGCTGCCGCCAGGGGGTGCGCAAGGTAAAAAATGTAATGGCGGTAATTACACAATTACATTGTCCCCCCCCCCCCCCACACACACACACACACACAATACAGATGTGTATATTAGGGTTGGGTATACTGTGCAATCATGGAAAATATGCAACTGTGGAGCTGCGGAGGCATTCTAAAGTATGACTTGAACCTGAAAAAACTTGATGTGCAAATTCTGATGAACGCCTTTCAGAGCCGACTATACCTGCTGATCAGCTGTCTGTCGCTCCTGCAGCCCGCAGAGACCCTGAGTGCAGCAGCGCGTCTCCCCCCTCCCCTCTCTCACCGTGCAGATGTACAGCAGCAAAAATGTAAAAAACAAACTCGTGTGCTGAACTTTTACTCTGAAAGTGAATTGAAACTGCATCCTGCAACGAAAAATACCGCGCGGAGGAAGCTCGTTAAAACGCGTCATCACAGTGGATTTAATACGAGTTTTGAAGAACAAACTCCAGGCGGAGTGAGGTGAGTTTTATGGCTCACTGCAGAAATAAAAACACATGGAGAATCAAAGGCAGCTAATCACCACTTCCACCCACTAGGAGCCTATGCGGCTAATAAATAAATAAATATAATAACAATAATAATAAATCTCAACACGCAAAGTTGTGAGATTATTTATTTCTTTTCTGCACTATTAGTCTGTTGAGAGTTTTAATTATTAAAATCTGTTATATCGTTACTGACAGCAGCTACATTTAAGTTTCACCTATAATCAGTCATCCTGGACATGATCATCCTGAGAGTTTTAGCTGAAAACAGCTGCTGGACTTTTCTAGTTATCTTGAAGACATTTAGCCTCTCATCCTAGAGGCTCCTTCAGCTCCCAGACTTTGTAGGAGGCTGTGAGTTGTGGTCAGAAACAAACACACTGATTGTGCTGCAAGTCTTTTTTTTTTTTTTCTTTCTTTCTTGAAAACATGTTTTTGGGGGATGGGGGTGCGTCAACACGGGTGGGACATAGAAGAGGGTTGCGCGGCTAAATAAGTTTGGGAACCGCTGGTCTAGAACATTCAGTAATATTTAATTGAGGAGACCATGCAGAGCAAACGATCTCTGTCATGAAAAGCTGTTTGTAGAGATAGGACTCAAACACAGAAAATCCAGGTAGCAACCAGACAATTTACTTAATGCTTTCATTGTAATAATGTGAGGTGCACAAGCAGGAGAAACAAACATAACACAAGCAACCAACAAGTGAGTAGGGACAAAACAGGAGTATAAATACACAGAGGGGAGTAATCAGAAAATATGGATCAGGTGTGATGAATACTGATTTGTTGCAGGTGTGACTGGTTAACTGGGCACTGAGGGAAAAACACAAAGACAATGGGAGAACAGAACTTTGGTCTGACTGAACATAACCACTGGAAACATGATAAATACTGGAAATGAATGAGTCTGGGAGGAGTCATAATGAAGTAAAAAATGAACTGAACACTTGGGGTGGACTATAAAACATCAGGCAAAACTAGAGAGGAATTAACAGAAAACAGAAGGATGCCTGACTACTGGAATAAACTAAAATAAAGACAAGGGAGCATAACATAACACTGGAAGAGAAAATGTAAAAAGGGAGAGTAACTAAAAAATGACAGAATCTAAGGACAATAAAAATAATCTAAACTGGAGACAAGGAGCAGGAAAACATATGGGGCACTAGGAGAAGGGCTAGATTGAGGGATAAGCTAAAAGAAAACTAATGCGGGGGAAACAACAGCTAAGAGAAACACACGGGTAAAAGGTAGTAGGAGAAGAACTAAACTAAATACAAAATAGACTAAACAATACACTAGGAAGGGAATATGATAAATAAGTAGTAATATTAATCTGTGAATATACTAATAATAAATCATTATTAAATTCATCACGTAGACTCATTTATGGTATTTAAGATCTGACAGAAAGCATTATAAGAATAAACATTTATGTTGATTCATTCATTGCTGTAAAGCAGTCATTATTAAATCACTTTAGATATAACATTCATTGTAGATAAAACAGAATATGAATGTAAATAACTTGTAAAGTTAGGAAATCATTTATGAGACCAAATCAGAATCATTTTATTAAAAGGGAAAAGAGTTTTGTCTCCGTGAGACCTTGGGGTTTGCAGCCGCATGTAAATAGTTGGCAGAAAGGCAGTCAGGAGACTGGATTGTTTTAGTTACCTCTCAGTAGCAAGGCCACGAGCAGTATGTATTCTGGTTTGGAGACCAGACAGTTATCCTGTAGCACACTGATGAAGCAGGCTGTGGACAGTGTCTTAACCCTTGTATTACATGGCCTTGACCTACGTTACACCATTTATGGGGTTGGAGAAGGAAGACAAAAGAAAGGAAATAAACCACTGTTTGGGGAGCTGTTTAAATTGACATAAACACAGAAAAACGCGTTCTTGACAATCCTTGTCAGTGTATGCAGAGAAAAGTGTAAAAACCCAAAGAATTGACTTGTGCTGACACAGAAATACCAGGGCATGTTGATGTATGTGCTGTGTCAGCGGTTCTGGTACATTTGGGTCAGAGTACTGCTGCAACAGTGCAATACCCTCATGAGAGATGAGCAAAATATCAAACATGTTGATATTCGTGCAACTGAACGATTGCTGATCGGGAGCTGCCTGTGAAGTGTTAATCGCTTCTCGTTACCCCATGTACACTACACAACGCACATCTTTCCCCGACCTCAAAGATGGGCTCCAAATAGGCCAAATATCACACGGTGTACGCCCGGCTTTAAGTAAGCAAAAAAATAAAAAATGTTTTGATTTCCCACACTTGTGGCAAAGGTATCTTTGTTTAAAGTTTTATTAACTGTTATTTCAGACAACTGAAAGTATTTTCCTAACGAGAGAAAGTGACACCATGTTATAGAAGACTTTACAGCTGTGTGACTCTTACAAACGACCATTTTAATAATCTCTCTGATCACAGCTCCATATGACACATCAAACATTAGCAACACACCAATTAACAGTTGTTTTCATCAGTGACACCGTTAGGAACTGTGAGTTTCACATATTAACACTTCTAAATCATTCATTATTGTTTCACTTTGTTGTGTGAATGCGCGCGCGCACACACACACACACACAACTTTTGTGATGCCTTAGTTAGACTATAATAAATATTTACTGCTCATCTTCTGAGTTTTCCAGCTCCTCCTCTAATGCAGCTCAATCACAAACCCTGTTGCTTCAACACACATTTTCTTTCAGTTTGATCTTTTGTAATCCTGCCTGGGTTCATTAATACTGATTCATTTTTAATTAGTGCTTTCAGCATTGCCTTGTTGCATATGAGGACTTGTTGCTGTTTTGGAAGCAAAAGGTGGTCAAACCACATTTTGATTTGATTTAGATTTCTCCATTGTTCATTCACTGCTTTTTGTTGATTGATGAAAATATTTTGAAAGCATTCTTTGTTTACGGACATTTTTTCCACACATGCCTAAAACCGACTGTATATATACGGTACATGTTTCCTTTGAACATTTCTGAGCAGTATCTGTTTTGCACCAATTTAATTTTTCAGACTTCCATCTCCTACAGTGCCAGCCAACAGGCTGCAACAAGGTGGGTTCTAGAAAGTATCTCAATTTTGGTGAAATATTAGATTAGGCTCTTATGAAGTCAATATTCTTGTGTGATAATCTAGTTGGTGACATGGCAGTCTGTATTAGGATGACCAAACGTCCTCTTTTCCCCAGACATGTCCACTTTTCACCCTCTGTCCGGGGCGTCCGGGGGGGTTTCCTATATTGATGAAAATGTCCGGGTTTTCATCCAGGAGCCGGGTTTGAATTACGGGGGAGCTGGAAGCCCTCAACAACACACCCAGGGAAGCCCGAAAAAGATCCTGTTTCTACCTATATTACATTATTTATATGGAGTCTCAACGCACCGGGGATTCTTTTGTGAGGAGAGGACAAATAATGCTGATTGTTGAAGCTGCGTCCTGCGTACGGCCACAGTAACATTCTCAAAGTGGCGCCACCAAAAATATAATTAACACGCGATTGTTCATGTCCGTTCATATAATCTTCTGTCTTACTTCTGTCTTTTGATCGTATCTTTTATTCGAGTCTGGAGCGCGTCACCCGTGCGCCAGTGATTTCACCTCACACGCGCGGCCGCACACTCCATATTTTTCAGCCGGTAGATTAATTTGAATGTTTAGTTCAAAAGCAACTCAAGGTGAAACAGGAGGAAGCCAGGAAACAGTTTATTCTGGTGGATTGAGAAGAAGCAGGAAGATCAGAGACAGACAGGACAGGAAAATATTCAAATAAAAACAAGAAAACTAAACAAAATTCTTGAAAATGAAAATGTTGGTAGATTTATCCCACTACACCTTTTGACCTTCATAAAGCAATAATTCATAAGCATGTAATATTTATATATTTGATACAATTCAGGTCACTATCAAAATTCAGTCCCACGTCCAGGGCCGTATCAAGGCATTTTGGGGGCCAAGGCAAACAGACCCCCCCCACTCCCTCCCCGTCACTGGGCTCCCCCAGAATCCTCTGTGTAATTCAAAGCCTGCCCAGGAGTATTAATTATAGTGCTTGCAAAAACACCTTGGTTTACATATGAATTGTTCTACAGCCATTTTGTTGGCAGAATCTGATATTTTAGCTCTAAGCCAGGTGTTCTGACAGAACACCGGGAAAAAAATGGGTCCCAACATGGTTTGTGTGGCGTTCGGTGCTGTGTGTGCGGTGGCGATGCGCCTTTTGCGTATTTGTCGAGAATGAGTACTCGTGCGCAAAACAAGGCCCCTCATGGAGCGCTGGATTTGCTCAAATAAGATGTTTGAGCTCAACGAGGTTGTAGTTCTCTTGTGGAATGCTCAGAGTGCAGCTTGTATGAGCACGCGCGATTTTATCAGTTGGGAGGCGCGGAGCAGCTGGAGAAACATATCAATGATGGAACGTACGAGAATTTTTGACATAACACTGGTGCACAGAGGTGCGGGTTTCAATAATAAACAGGAAAGGGAGGGGGAGAGGGGAAAACAGCGAGAGAAACACGGAGGGACCAGACTGTTAGTAAAGTTTTGAGCAAAACTGCTGGAAAAGTGTGGGTGTTCAACCTCCTCATTAGAAAAAGCGTGGGTGTTAAAACACCCACATCCCCCACGGGTGCGATACCCATGGTGTGACATCATCGGTAGGCACAGATCCCCTGTCCTCTTTTTTGGAAATGGAAATATGGTCACCCTAGTCCAGGGGTCGGCAACCCAAAATGTTCAAAGAGCCATATTGGACCAAAAAAAAAAAAAAAAAATCTGTCTGGAGCCGCAAAAAATGAAAAGCCTTATATAAGCCTTATATAAAGGCAACACAAGTTGTAAGTGTATATTAGCTATATTAGCCTATTATCAAAATGATTACAAATACTTAATGAGCATTCATGATTAAATGTTTGTTTTCCTGCAGCATCCTGGAGAGAACGACACACCACGTGACTCTGCTGTAGATATTTGGTGCTTTACGTTTTAACTTCCATTACAATATTAATCAGTGGTATTCATTTGATCATTTCTTCTACCGGCCCATTACAGCTCACATACCTGCTTAACAGCGCTGTCTGATATCGATCACATCACACGACTCATCACAGGTAGTTGAGGACGCTGGAGCTGAATTAATGTCTTTGATTTGCTGATTGGTGACGTCGCCTGTCGTTTTAATGGTCCTTGTCTTTGTGGAGAGAGGAATGTCTTTAATTTTCTGGATTATCTCGGTTTTGTTTCTGAAGTCTGAAATAGGTACTCTGATATTTTGATGAATGAATCCTTCATGTAATCACCATCCGTGAACGGTTTTCCCTGCTTTTATCTCTCAGGTTGCAACAAAACCTGCAGCAGTAGTGGAGTTTGGAGATGTAATCCACTTCTTAAATCTACTTTTATAACCTGACACACGGGAGGCGACAAGCGGCAGCAGCAAAAGCCAGCGGCGCCTCTGTTCCAGCAGGGTGAATAGCGAGTCTTCCGTTGTTTTGATTGGCCGTCAGATTGGAGGGAATTTTGGGTTATTAAAGCAGTTCAGAGTTGAAACAGCGGTAGATGTGAAGTCTCACAAGGTTTTGCTGGAGTTAAGTGAAGTCTTGTAAAGCTCTGGGACATCAGACACGGCATATATGAACTTTTCCTCCATGTTTACCCGGAGATGTACTGAGAAGCATCCTGTCCCCTCATTGGTCAGTCAGTGAAACCTCCGCTGATTGGTCCTTGTCCAAGCAACAGCGTTGAAAAGTTGAAGTTTTTCCAGGTAATCCTTCCGCGTCGACAATGAAAGCAAATAATTCGGTCCATTCTTCCTTGAATCCTCTGTTCTCATCAGCTATCTTTCTCTTTTTCCCTTTGGGACCCATGGCCCTGACACACCCGCTGGTTTGTTTACATCCATCCTGGCACGGCGTCGCCATATATCTATGAGCGCCGCGCTGAAACGTGTGTCGCAGGCTATGATGCAAATTTTCGTTGACAGAAATGTTAAAATTTAATATTTATCATGCACATTTTTACAGCATTGGAAAACGTTAAGAATGTTTGTCCTCCTACAAAAACCATATTAAAACAAAAAATATATCCCCCATCCATTTTCATACATTTGTGAAGAAGCTCCAGGGAGCCACTAGGGGTCGCTAAAAGAGCCGCATGCGGCTCCAGAGCCGCATGTTCCCGACCCCTGCCCTAGTCTGTATGCCCCCAAAGTTGACAGCACAACACAATGACCTAGTTTGCTCATTGTTTTCCTTCTCTATCTCTCAAGGAACTGAAAATTCCCAACTGTCATCCTCACTGAGGCTACTCAAGATGTTAAAATCACACGTGGTTTGTCTCTGTTCCTAGAAAGCAGCTGAGAAAAATAACACAACTTTGCCTCCTTAACAACTCTCTGGTACGCCATCAGAACCTGTTTAGCTGAGATCCAAGGAGTATGGAGATGGTTCTTTCTCCATTTTCTTTCTGCTCTCCTGCATTTACGTCTGAGGGCATGTATATCTTCATTTACTCATGGCTCATTAATTGATTGTACAGATTTCAGTCTCCATGGAGCAACTGAGTCCATTACAGCCATGCATGTAGAGTCAAGGTGCTGTAGCAGGACATCAGGGAAAAAAGAGTCACTGTAGTCCTTTCCCCAGTCTAGCACTGAGGCATTAAATGCATTAACAAACTGCTCAGGGATGCACAACATTCATGGATATGAAGATAACCAGACAGTAAGATGGCACTCTCAACATAAATACCAACACATACAGATCAATATTTGCTTTGGACATCAGAACATCCAACCATACACAAAATGTCAGTGAGCAGAACACTATATCACCAAGCAACGATAATAACAAGACCATGGAAAAGAAGATCAACATAAACAAAGAGCTCTGAAAACCTGTGGATATCCAACATGGGAAATAAGACAAGGAAAAGAACAAACAGACACAAAAAGAGAACAGGAATCAAAATAAAAAACAGAAAGTCAGAAAACACCATCAAACCCCTAAAAACAGCACCTCTGTCTGGTCCGGGTTCCTCCCCACTTGCCACATCTCCTATACTGATGACTCCTGACGAGGACAGGTGAGCGACAAAGATGCGCTGGCACCAAACACGGCAGCTCAGGGGGCTGTTCCACGAAGTGAGCTAATCCCAAAAGTCACGCTCAATCTGAAAATCCAAGCTCAATTGCCCAAAATCCGGTTCCAGGAACGAGGCTAACCTAGCCTGGCAAGCCATCCTATATATGTAAATATATATACAAACTTTGCAAGGCAAGAATTTGGTCTAGCTCACTAGGCCAAGGCTAACCTGCAGGCATTCAGCTCATTCACTATGCAATATGCTTGTGGACAAGCCTGGTTCGTGGCACTCTAGCTGTGAGGTTACAGCCCCCAAACCTTCACTACTGTCATTTTGACAGCTGCATTCATTTTCAAATGAGCCTCGATGTTCTGAGCTCGCTTCATGGAACAACCCTCTGGTCTGCTATGGTCAGGAAACAGCTAAAGCTAGGCTAATAGATCCATAAGTAACTCAAACCTTTTATTATGCTAATTAACTTACTCGAGAGTGAAGTGTCTCTGATGATAGATGCGTCATAAAGCCTCTTGCCGCTGCAAAAGTTCGGTGACTCCTCAACGAGCTTTTTCCCACAGTTAGGACAAAACATCCCATCGTTCTTCAAACGAAATGCGCTACAGGCAGAGTCACTTCCGGTTCCAAAGACAAACAGCTCAGTCGTCCAATCAGTGATGGTCTCCTGTTGCTGACTGGTACCTACCCTTTCCGGTTTTGTTAATGTAATTGTGCTTCTCAATTTGTGTTTGTGATTCCACTTTTGTGTTTGTGATTTCACTTTTGGAACCAGTTTCCTTGAGAGGGGCTGGACTCTCTACCACTCTGGAGTTGCTCCCACTGAGAGGCGTCGAGCAGGGGTGGGCATACTTCTTGCCCCCCATCTTGGTGCCTGTACGTTGGGGTTTACCCCGGTGAACGAGAGGGTAGCCTCCCTCCGTCTTCGGGTGGGGGGACGGGTCCTGACTGTGGTTTGTGCTTATGCACCAAACTGCAGCTCAGACTACCCACCCTTTTTGGAGTCCCTGGAGGGGGTGCTGGAAAGCGCTCCTTCGGGTGACTCCCTCGTTCTGCTGGGGGACTTCAATGCTCACGTGGGCAACGACAGTGAGACCTGGAGAGGTGTGGTTGGGAGGAACGGCCCCCCTGATCTGAATCCGAGTGGTGTTCTGTTATTGGACTTCTGTGCTCGTCATGGATTGTCCATAACAAACACCATGTTCAAGCATAAAGGTGTCCATATGTGCTCTTGGCACCAGGATACCTTAGGCCGCAGGTCGATGATCGATTTTGTTGTCGTTTCATCTGATCTGCGGCCGCATGTCTTGGACACTCGGGTGAAGAGAGGGGCGGAGCTGTCAACTGACCACTACCTGGTGGTGAGTTGGCTTCGATGGTGGGGGAAGATGCCGGTCAGACCTGGCAGACCCAAACGGGTTGTGAGGGTCTGCTGGGAACGTCTGGCAGAGTCTCCTGTCAGAAGGAGCTTCAATTCCCACCTCCGACAGAACTTCGAACACGTCCCAGGGGAGGCGGGGGACATTGAGTCCGAATGGGCCATGTTCCGTGACTCCATTGTCGAGGCGGCTGACCGTAGCTGTGGCCGCAGGGTGGCCGGTGCCTGTCGTGGCGGCAACCCCCGAACCCGCTGGTGGACACCGGCGGTTAGGGATGCTGTCAAGCTGAAGAAAGAGTCCTATCAGGTCTTTTTGGCCTGTGGGACTCCGGAGGCAGCTGATAGGTACCGGCAGTCCAAGCGGAATGCGGCTCGGGTGGTCGCGGAGGCAAAAACCCAGGCGTGGGAGGAGTTCGGTGAGACCATGGAACAAGACTTCCGTACGGCTTCGAGGAGATTCTGGTCCACCATCCGGCGCCTCAGGAGGGGAAAGCAGTGCACTACCAACACTGTTTACAGTGGGGAGGGTGTGCTGCTGACCTCGACTCGGGACGTTGTGAATCGGTGGGCCGAGTACTTCGAAGACCTCCTCAATCCCACCGACACGTCTTCCAGGATGGAAGCAGAGTCTGGGGGTTTTGGGTTGGGCTCTCCAATCTCTGGAGCAGAGGTCACTGAGGTGGTCAAAAAACTCCTCAGTGGCAGGGCTCCGGGGGTGGATGAGATCCGCCCGGATTTCCTTAAGGCTCTGGATGTTGTGGGGCTGTGTTGGTTGACGTGGCTCTGCAATATCGCGTGGACATCGGGGGCAGTTCCACTGGATTGGCAGACCGGGGTGGTGGTCCCCCTATTTAAAAAGGGGGACCGCAGGGTGTGTTCCAACTACAGGGGGATCACACTCCTGAGCCTCCCTGGTAAGGTCTATTCAGGGGTTCTGGAGAGGAGGGTCCGTCGGATAGTCGAACCTCGGATTCAGGAGGAGCAATGTGGTTTTCGTCCTGGCCGTGGAACACTGGACCAGCTCTATACCCTTAGGGGGGTCCTGGAGGGTGCGTGGGAGTTCGCCCAACCAATCTACATGTGTTTTGTGGATTTGGAGAAGGCGTTCGACCGCGTCCCTCGGGGGGCCCTGTGGGGGGTACTCTGGGAGTATGGGGTACCAGGCCCCTTGATACGGGCTGTTAGGTCCCTGTACNGATGATGTGGTCCTGTTGGCTTCATCAGAACGTGATCTCCGGCTTTCGCTGGAGCAGTTCGCAGCCGGGTGTGAAGCAGCTGGGATGAAAATCAGCTCCTCTAAATCCGAGACCATGGTCTTGAGTCGGAAAAGGGTAGAATGCCTTCTCCAGGTCAGGGGCGAGGTCCTGCCCCAAGTGGAGGAGTTCAAGTATCTCGGGGTCTTGTTCACGAGTGAGGGAAGGGTGGAGCGTGAGATCGACAGGCGGATTGGTGCTGCGTCTGCAGTGATGCGGGCGTTGTGCCGGTCTGTTGTGGTGAAGAGGGAGCTGAGCCGAAAGGCGAAGCTCTCAATTTACCGGTCGATCTACGTTCCTACCCTCACCTATGGTCACGAGCTTTGGGTAGTGACCGAAAGAACGAGATCGCGAATACAAGCGGCCGAAATGAGTTTTCTTCGCAGGGTGGCTGGGCTCTCCCTTAGAGATAGGGTGAGAAGCTCGGTCATCCGGGAGGGGCTCAGAGTAGACCCGCTGCCTCTCCACATCGAGAGGAGCCAGTTGAGGTGGCTCGGGCATCTGGTTAGGATGCCTCCTGGACGCCTCCCTGGTGAGGTTTTCCGGGCACGTCCAACCGGGAGGAGACCCAAAGGAAGACCCAGGACACGCTGGAGAGATTATGTCTCTCGGCTGGCCTGGGAACGCCTTGGGATTCCCCCGGAGGAGCTGGCCCAAGTGGCTGGGGAGAGGGAGGTCTGGGCTTCCCTCCTTAGGCTGCTGCCCCCGCGACCCGACTCCGGATAAGCGGAAGACAATGGATGGATGGATGGATGGATTTCACTTTTGTGTTTGTGATTTAACTTTTGTGTTTGTGATTTCACTTTTGTGTTTGTGATTCCACTTTTGTGTTTGTGATTCCACTTTTGTGTTTGTGATTTCACTTTTGTGTTTGTGATTCCACTTTTGTGTTTGTGATTCCACTTTTGTGTTTGTGATTCCACTTTTGTGTTTGTGATTCCACTTTTGTGTTTGTGATTTAACTTTTGTGTTTGTGATTTCACTTTTGTGTCTGTGATTCCACTTTTGTGTTTGTGATTCCACTTTTGTGTTTGTGATTCCACTTTTGTGTTTGTGATTTAACTTTTGTGTTTGTGATTCCACTTTTGTGTTTTGTTATTCTCAATTTTGTTGTTGTGTTTCTGAATTTGTTTGTGTTTCTCAATTTGTTGTTGTGTTTAGTGATTTGTTGGTGTGGTTTGCACTTCAGGGCCACCATACACTTCATCCAACTTGCCTATGTTGGTGGTGGTCAGAGGGGCCGATGGCGCAAATGGCAAATCGCCCCCCCCCCCCCCCCCCCCCCCCCCCCCCCCCCCCAACAGAAACGCACCCAAAACATATTTAAACTCTTGCTATTTATTTTAAAATTGGAATTAAATGGACAAATGGAATACAAAGGATATATTTTATCATGTAAACTACTGAGTTAGCAGCTAGCCTCTGCTAGCACCGGAATGTTTACAAGCCTCAATACAGAAGCTCAGACTCCAACTAATTCACCTGCTAGGTTGCCCAGAAACTTACCAGGATGTACGGGCATCATCTCTCTGTTTTTTTTCTTTCTTTTCTCTGCTCCAGATTCATGTTGTCTCTTCATCATCGGCCGCAGCAGCGCCGCGGGGTATCAAATAAAAACATTGCGGTGAAGCGAAACCGAAACCAAACCTTCGGGCTGTACCAATTATCGTGCCGGGGGGGGTGTTAATGTTTGTAAATTATAAGAATAGCTATTTTGCCTGTATTTTGACTGCTAGGCTACTCAATGCCTCTCTCTGGGCAACTAATTTATGTTTTCTGAGCAATATGCTGTAATAACTCAAATCTGTAATAATTTTTTGCCCCCAGTTACCGAGGCCCTATACGCACTCTGTGTACCTTGCGTATGGACAGCAGCGGCCCTGATAGAGGTTGACTACCGAGTTTTTGGGTAAAGTTAATGAGTAGACTGCAAAAGGTTCGTGCGGATTCACCAAGTCAAACCATCAAGGCTGAGCAAACAAGTCAGTGGTTCTGGCTGAAGAGGAAGATCAAAATCCAGGACCTTGAATGTCATTATAGGGAATTAAAAGCTGAATAGGAAACAACAGGATGATGAGCTGTCTGGAGGTATCAAGGACTAAAGATAAAAACATCTATGGGGGGCACCCACCTGATGAAGCTGCTTTAACATCCTTTATACCTCACCACCATGTAGCCAGCATAATTAGCTTATGATTCTGCTTGTATGTTATGGATATCTAGTTTTGGGGGAAGTGATTGTGACATCCATGCTAATATGACTACAACATGTTCCATGTTTATCAAAGCACAAGATGTGTAGCCTGGCCTGCCAGACTCTCCCTCTGTCTATGCTACACAGAGGACTAGTCTGAATACTCAGAGGCAGCGAGCACCATGAGGGGCGGGACTAGCCAGCTCAAAAATAACCAATCTGAAAAAAGGCAGAAATGATGACTTACTGCGCAACGCTGTAGTTTTTTTTAGCTGTAGTCAAAGATGGCGTCAAAGGAGCACTGCTAACAATCTCCCGCTCACCGTTCACACCGAGCTGCACTGCAGTTAACCCCAGATTTTTTTACTTGTTGCTCCATTGGCGCAAGTAAAGGTGACACCACAATATGTGTTTTTAGCTGGGTAAGCACCTTCCTCAGTAGAAATGAATGCACTGGGGGCGAATGGAGATCCATCTAAGGTGTCTACATATATATGTCTGTGGATAGCACAGCGCAAACATCTTTCTTTCGAAGAAAGGCTTTTAGTGCTAGCTCTTGTTGTGGTTTTAAAGACATGTCCAAGTCATTTAGAACAGAGGAAAGAGCCGCAGCGAGCTCCGCTTCAGACGCCATCTTTGTTGTTTATGAGAAACTGAGTGTCACGATGTGTGACGTACGCTGCTCAGCGCTGATTGGCTCAGGTGGGGTTATTTGAATAGGAGCGTTACCAGACCCATTGCTTCCCATAAGGAAGCATTGGTATGGCTGGCCAGGCTACAAGATTTGAAGCTCATTCCACTTCCAGAACCTTTCCTATCAGTAAAACTATTAAAACACTCAAAAAATATCAATACCTCAAAAGTTATAACTTTATCAGTAGTCAGTTAGCCATTCTAGGGTTTTTGGGCACGAACCCTTAAACAAAACCAAAAGAACAAATGTATGTATAAAAAATCTAATTGAGAAACATACTAATTGTGCAGATCAGCAAATGGTGTTCTGTACTTTTTAAAGTGCATTCCAGTATTGCTGCAGTGAACAGACTACAGATTATCTGCAGACTATGGAGCCTTATTATGGTGTAATCACATCACTAACGTACTATTTGTTGTGAGCCACAGAGAAAGTTACCTCGGAGATGTAAACTTTGATCCCAGCAGCAATTTAGCACTGTCAGAACATTAAACATCTGGTTCATCAGTGTTATGACTTTGTTTCATCCACTGTTGTGTGTTCAGCTCTCAAACTACAAGGAAGACACACTAGGCAGACGCCACCATCAGAGAAATCAGCCACCACACCCACTGAAGGCTCTCAGGAGACCCACTAAAGCATAATCTATAATGGTTGGTTTTAAATGAGGAAAATGCTACTGAAACATGCACATTCTTTTTTGATCATTCTGACTGAATTTAGATGTATTTATGTTTCTTTGTATATGGCTGGTTCCTGTCCAAAATGAAGTATGATTGGTTCCTTTTTCCACTGCTTGGTGATCCATGACTCATCTGCTCCAACTTCAAAATCTCTCTCTCTTCTTTCTGCTTTCTCTGATTTTTTTTCCCCCTTGTTCTTATTCAGTGTTTTTTTTTCTAATCCTTGATTTCTTCTTTTCCATTTCTCTGGTTATTCTTTCTCTACCAGTGCAATCAAAATCAGACCTCCACTCCCACCAACCCCATGTTTTAGCTGAGCATCGTTCAGGCATATGTAATGTGAAAGAAATCAGTAGGTACCGAACATTAACCCTGTCGTGGAACTACTTGAAAGCTTTTTCACAGATGCATGAGAAATTGATATATTTTCGATGGACAGAACTTTTATTTATGCTGTGTTCACATGTACACTATTTCTAAAGTAAAAAAGAAAATCCTAATATTTAAAGCAAATTGATTTGTTTTAAATCAGAAGGGAAGTGCTGTGTAAACTAAGAGGAAACTAAATAAATAAAAAAATGTAACAGCAAGTTACATCTCCAGCTACTCTCTCAGAACCACAGAGATATGGGTGAAGATGAAGAAGCTGGATTTTTTATTTTTGCGCTCTAGTCAGTGGTTGCTACTGATTAATCCTGGAATCAGGAGAATAAACAGTTCTTCTATCCTGTTGAGCAGGTTTTTTCACACATCTTAAAGGATTTCAAATAATATGAAGACATTTTTTCAAATGTGAAAATAACTATTAATTTCACATTAGTTGGTAATTTACATGGAATTCTGTTGTTATACCTGTGCATGATGCGACCAACACTCACCTCGTCCAGTTACTCATGATGCTTTAAAACAACAAAAAAATGTGGTTTTTTTTTCAAATGGTTTTCTTTTTTCCCTTTCTTAGCCCTTGCCGTCTGGGTCGAGAGGGTTTCTATTTATGTTGTCACTCATTTATTACTTTCATTGGGGAATGAGGACAGGTGGCAGTGGTGCAGCAGCTCCATGCTGCACACTTTGTTTACTCCAGGGATCAGCTGACTCTGATGCCGGCTTGTTGTTGACCAGACCTAAATACATACCGACGGAAATCTGGAGGTAAGCCAAACTGAGATGCTGAGGTGGGGGACAGAGGAGAAGGAGGGAGAGAGTTAGACATCAGACTTTTAGTCAGAAGTAGGGCTGGGAACCTCAAAGTACCTCACAATACAATATGATTCACGGTACATGTCTCACGATACGATAATATCACAATATGGCAATACTGCAAATAATATATATATATATATATATATACATACATTGTGTTGTTCAAGTGTTCCTTTTATATTTTTGTGAGCAGTGTATATGCGTATATATATATATATATATATATATATATATATATATATATATATATATATATAGATAGATATATATATATAGATAGATATATATATAGTGAAAACACGTCGGACAGTTGGAGACAAGGAGAACGTTATACTGCCTGCAACGTCGTTCAACATGACAGGTTTGGTGGTGGGTCATTGATGGTCTGGGGAGGCATATCCATGGAGGGACGCACAGACCTCTACTGCCTAGGAAATGGTGCTCTGACTGCCATAAGGTATCCAGATGAAATCCTTGAACCCTTTGTCAGACCCTACGCTGATGCAGTAGGTCCTGGTTTTCTCCTAATGCACGACAATGCCCGGCCTCATGTGGCAAGAGTATGCAGGCAGTACCTGGAGGATGAAGGAATTGAAACAATTGAATGGCCTTCACGATCCCCTGACTTAAACCCAATAGAACATCTGTGGGACATTATGTTTCGGTCCATTAGGCGGCGCCAGGTTGCTCCTCAGACTGTACAAGAGCTCAGGGATGCCCTCACACAGATCTGGGAGGAAATGCCACAAGACACCATCCGTTGTCTCATTAGGAGCATGCCCCGACGTTGTCAAGCGTGCACACAAGCTCGTGGGGGCCACACAAGATACTGAAAAGCATTTTGAGTTGCAGAAATGAAGTTTTTGAAATAATGGACTAGCCTGCCACATCTTCATTTCACTCTGATTTTAGGGTGTCTACACAATTGAGCCCTCTGTAGGCTGACAACTTTTATTTCCATTACAAGACTTGGCATCCTTTTGTTCCTAAGACATTGCCCTGTCGTTATTTGTATAGATATCCAACTTCATATTGAGATCTGATGTATCTAATGTGTTTCTTTAAAGTGTTCCTTTAATTTTTGTGAGCAGTGTATATCCCTCCACTGCAACCCTTTTGCCTCGATCTGGATGATATTGAGGAGAAATTGCTCCAAATAATGTCGCTGACACGCATCTGTCTACTTCTTTCCACCGTGGAAATCTGCAGAGCTGCAGTATTTGATCCAGTTATTGTCAGAGTTGGCAACAGTAACTAAGGAGGGCGGGGCTCAGCGAAAGGTCAATAGGGTATTCTACAGTTGACATCACCACGCATAGGCTGCTGGGAAGGGTCATACTGATAAGCCGCATTAACAATAGAAAATATACAGTTTCAGAGCGTTTTGACATTGATATGAAGGCATAAAACGGAGGAAGTTGTTTTGACAAAAAAAAAACCATATCAGAGAGCTTTTCTTGATGGCGACCCTGCTAATTATCGATCACCAGAACTGAAGCGCTAGCTCTAATGAAAGTGAAAGTAAAAACTAACCCCCGCTAGCAGCGCTGTTGTTTTAAACGCCATTATTCCCATCACTGCTCCTTCTTGAGTAATATAAAAATAAGTTCATTACTCACAGTGCTCAAGTAGCATTTTCTCAAGGTAGTTTTTTAACTGTCAGGTTATCATTTGTGTCCCTACTTTTTATATTCCACTCACCTCTGGTCAAAAGCCTTTTTCATGGATGTTTGGGTGGACATGCTGTTTGGCCCAGACGTTCAGCTGGAGCGCTGCCTCCTTGTTAACTCTCCTCCGTTAACAACGCTGCCTCCACTCTCCGTTAACAACGCTGCCTCTTCCTCTCCGTTAACAACGCTGCCTCAACTCTCCGTTAACAACGCTGCCTCTAACTCTCCGTTAACAACGCTGCCTCCACTCTCCGTTAACAAAGCTGCCTCTAACTCTCCGTTAACAACGCTGCCTCCACTCTCCGTTAACAACGCTGCCTCCACTGTCCGTTAACACCGCTGCCTCCACTCTCCGTTCACAACGCTGCGTCCTGCATTAACTCTCCCCCACTGCTCCTCCTGGATAACCCCACGACTGAGAGCGTCGTTACGACCGGCGGCTGGTCATTCTCGGATGTAGGACTTTCCCCTCCAGGAAGATGTAAGTAACAAATATACGTGCTTTTCTTGATCTGCTCCACAC
>SSNS01000358.1:453519-485340 GCA_006937985.1 Aphyosemion australe
CAGTTTCAGAGCGTTTTGACATTGATATGAAGGCATAAAACGGAGGAAGTTGTTTTGACAAAAAAAAAACCATATCAGAGAGCTTTTCTTGATGGCGACCCTGCTAATTATCGATCACCAGAACTGAAGCGCTAGCTCTAATGAAAGTGAAAGTAAAAACTAACCCCCGCTAGCAGCGCTGTTGTTTTAAACGCCATTATTCCCATCACTGCTCCTTCTTGAGTAATATAAAAATAAGTTCATTACTCACAGTGCTCAAGTAGCATTTTCTCAAGGTAGTTTTTTAACTGTCAGGTTATCATTTGTGTCCCTACTTTTTATATTCCACTCACCTCTGGTCAAAAGCCTTTTTCATGGATGTTTGGGTGGACATGCTGTTTGGCCCAGACGTTCAGCTGGAGCGCTGCCTCCTTGTTAACTCTCCTCCGTTAACAACGCTGCCTCCACTCTCCGTTAACAACGCTGCCTCTAACTCTCCGTTAACAACGCTGCCTCTACAGTTTATAAGATCGACCCTCCCATATTCCAGTCAGAATTGACAAAGCTCCTCGGATGAGAAGCGAAACGTCTTCAAGAAACCAAAGAAGTCCAGTTGCCTTCATTTGAACCCCTTGGATAACGCTGCCTCTAACTCTCCGTTAACAACGCTGCCTCCACTCTCCGTTAACAACGCTGCCTCTAACTCTCCGTTAACAACGCTGCCTCTACTCTCCGTTAACAACGCTGCCTCTAGCTCTCCGTTAACAACGCTGCCTCCACTCTCCGTTAACAACGCTGCCTCCACTCTCCGTTAACAACGCTGCCTCCACTCTCCGTTAACAACGCTGCGTCCTGCATTAACTCTCCTCCACTGCTCCTCCTGGATAACCCCACGACTGAGAGCGTCGTTACGACCGGCGGCTGGTCATTCTCGGATGTAGGACTTTCCCCTCCAGGAAGATGTAAGTAACAAATATACGTGCTTTTCTTGATCTGCTCCACACAGTTAAAATCCTCTTGTCCAACTTAAAAACTACCACCGCTTTGCTTCTTCTGTCTTTAGCTTAGCCCGTGTAGCTTTCCAGCTGTTTCACGTGGTGTCGGCCTGAAACTGGCGTCTCCGGGTCTACCGGCTTTGGAAAAGGGATAAAAAGTCCTCTCCAACATCCGATCTGGGCGACTAGAGTCCGATTAGCACCTCCCCCAGCAGCAGCGTTAAGTTCCTTGCTGTTTGAAAATCTTTAGGAGACGAAAAAATAACTTTAGCTAGATCGGAGCGACTCAGACCCATAGGATTCCATACTAAAATGTAGATTGTTTGTATGACCATATTTCCCAGAGTGCTTTGCGGCAATCTATTTTTAGCTACTGTAGAAAGCTCTATTGCAGACTGTTGATAATTTGCTCTGATTCCGTGACACAGACATTTATTTCAATAATCCGCAGAGATCGTCTCTGGTTTCTGCAGCAGCTGCTGGAGCGCTTCTTCTGAGCATTTGAATTGATCTGGCTGCGCACCAGATCTTTAAGCAGCTCCGCTGCAGCTGTATAACAGACGTGAGGTAACGTAAGATCATTTCTTATTTTTGTGATATTCGTGATGAACTAAAACGTCAGACAGAATGACATTTTGTCCTTAACAGCAATTTATTAGAGTAGTTTAACAAACAGCTGAGATAAACCCACATCTCCAACTTCTCCAACACCTCAACCAGCCACATCGTCTCTTAAAGGAACAGTAACATCAGGCTACAGCATCAGTCACAAAAAGCCCTTATGGATCATTACAATATTTAGAAATATTGTCATATATAATATGCTGTTTCTGGTGTTTCATAATAATTTATAATAATTATATGATCTCTAATAATTTCCTGATAAACTGTTGGTTTATTTTCTCAGCAGAGGGACTGTCTAATCCTCATTTTCTGAATTTGGCAGAAAATCACATTGATGGTTCTTTTTTCAAATGATGTCAACAGATTATTGTCACAATAAAAATATGTATAATATGTAAAGGTCAGAGGTCACTACAATTCCTGGGTTTCACATGACGTAGCGTCCCTGCCTCTTCCCTGCCTCTCCTATTGAAGTCCGCGTAAACAAATACAGATACAGGTCAAGCAGTAGCTGTCGCTGCACAGATCCCTGTTTACTCTGTTGATTTGGCGTTAAAATGCTCAAATTCTGTGTTGTCCATGATTGCTACAATTGCTCTAATCGGGACAAAGACCAACGTTTTTTTGGGTCCCGAAAGTAGTGCGCCACAAAGGACGTATTTTAAAAAAAAACTTACTGAAAGAAGACGGCTGAAGTGGATCAGTTATCTCTGGCTAAAAACATTAGGAGCTGAAACGGACAATGCTAAAGTTTGCAGCGATCACTTTCTAGC
This sequence comes from Aphyosemion australe, assembly GCA_006937985.1. NCBI lineage: Eukaryota > Metazoa > Chordata > Actinopteri > Cyprinodontiformes > Nothobranchiidae > Aphyosemion > Aphyosemion australe. The sequence goes on from SSNS01000358.1 coordinate 455,891, forward strand.
AGGTAAGGGTTTACTAAATGTTTTATAGCATTTTATTGAACACAGCCATAAAAACGGCAGGTAAACTGTTTGATACTGTTTTCATGTGTCCGTACCGCAAATAGTTTTCAGAGTGCTAATGTTGTTAGCAGTTAGCTTAGTGTTGTAATGTGACGTTTATACCCTATGAAAACAAACTAACGTACCAGAAATTTAGATTTAAATAGGCCTAAAAAGTTATTTACAGGTAGATTCTAGCACATAAACATACTTGTTGATATCAATAGTGATAGCATTATCATCATGAGCTAAATAGCACAACTCACTACTTACCCGAGCAAAAACAAGACGACAGTCATTTAGAGCTTCTCAGGATCACTAAATGGTTTAGAATAGAATAGAATAGAATAGACTTTATTGATCCCTCAGTGGGGAAATTCACTTGTCACAGCAGCACAATCACTCAAAAGGTAATTAGAAGAAGATTAAAAAAAAAACAAGGATACATGTATATACACATAGGCAGTACTCTAGTATTGTAATCTTAGATCACTAAAAGACCACAAATAAAAGATGAAAACAAACTTGGTACCAACACTATGCAGCATACTGTAAGAGACACAGACAACAATCTGAATCCGGTATTGCACAAGTATAGAACACATAGTGAATATTGCATTGGTGTTATTGTGTACCAGGATGATACATCTTAAACTGAACAGTTATACACTCTTACAGCAGAGGGGATGAAGGATCTGCGATAGCGCTCAGTTTTACATCTGGGATGTCTCAGTCTACCTCTGGAGGAGCTGTCCATGATCTCCACAGTGGAGTGCAGTGGGTGGGAGGGGTTTCTTAAGATGGAGGTCATCTTCCCCAGCATCTTCCTTTCACACGTCTCCTCAATAGAATCCAGCGGGCAGCTGAGGAGGGAAAATATAATTTTGCCTATTATACCTTTAATTTTAGAATTTAGCATCCAGTTAATCTGATATATTGATCACCTTTCTTTCCAGGTTTATGAAAACACATATGATTAATGTACACTTTTATTGGTCTTTTGGTTAACCATGATGTATGCATGTTTATGGAAGCTTTAAGTTACAGCTAAGAGCCAGGAAGTTCTCATCTCCTGTGAAGGTCTGGTTTTCAGTCATAAAACTGGGCAAAAGGGGGAGGTGAGAACACTTTGACCTAGGGACAGATAACAACAGCAGGAGAAGATACAGACAAGGACCAGTTCCGAGCCTGGCACCAGGAGAATCTCAGTCTCCAGGGAAAAACAGATTTATGGCCTTGGGCTCCAATAGGCGGGTCCAGGAGAAAGAATATAATCAAGTGTCTTTACTGTGAAACCTCAGATTCGCCATTATACGAGGGGAGATGGACAGAATCTCCCCGACTGTACATCGGGTTACAATAAAAGATGATTGAGTGAAATAAAGTACGTTGATTGCAACGAGGCGGTCTTTATGGCTCGTGATTTCTTATTTGATCAGAAGATCTTAACGAACCGGGAGAGTGGGAAAAGGAAAGAGAAAAAGTCAAATGCTGATCCAGCTCGGAGGAAAGAAGAAGAACCGGAACCAGGATCACAAGGGCCTGAGAGGAGTGACATCAGACGAGCTGCAGAAAACCAGATTTGAGCTAAAATACATCAGAGACAGAAACACCAAATTTTTCCACGACACAGCCCAGAACTGTGATGGACTGGCATCCTGTCCAGGGTGTACCCCGCCTGCTTGCCCGATGACTGCTGGAAATAGGCACCAGCCACCCGCGACCCTGTTCGGATAAGCGGCTACAGAAAATGGATGGATGGATGGATGGATGGATGGACAGCCCAGAACCGAGCTAGCTTTGGTAGCTAGCTTGTTCAGTCTCTTCCTGTCTCGGTCAGAGCTGCCTACACCCCAACAGACCACAGCAGAATGAATAACAGAGCCAACAACAGAGTGATAAAAAGATTTTAGCAGCTGGGATTTAACTCCGAAGGACCTCAGCCTCCTCATGAGATGGAGGCGGCTTTGGCCCTTCTATACAGAGCATCTGTGTTGTGGGACCAGTTCAGTTTACTGTTGAGGTGAACACCCAGGTACTTAAAGGTGTCCACCACCTCAATGTCTGCTCCCTGGATGTTTACTGGTGAGTGAGGAGGAGTGTTTCTCTGGAAGTCAATCACCATTTCCTTTGTTTTACTGGTGTTCAAGCGAAGGTGGTTACGCTCACACCAGTCCACAAAGTCTATGATGTTAAGAAGTTAAAAGTTTATTGCCCTGACATTATTAAAATACAGTTAGACATTTAAAAGCAGTTGATTTTAATTAACAGTTACACTTTGTGCAGAATTAATGTAAAGACAAATTTAAGTGCCTTACAGTTACACTCTCTAGTAAAGTCCATATATACAAAAGTTTAAAAAACAAATGTTTCTTTCTGCAGACAGCCATGAGTTCTCTCCTTTAGCCCTGGTTTATTCGTACATTGCAGAAATCGTTTTGTCAGTAAAATGTCTGTGGCTTGATATATCTGGGTTCAAGGACACGCATCATAAAGCAAAATAGTGCTGAATGAGCAAAGAGCTGTACCGTGATGTAGTTGGTTACTTTTAAGGAATCCTCAATAAAATATAAAGGTACTCAATAAGCGGTGATACTCCATTTAAATATGAATTATCACTATTATATACTAATATTTGATTGATGCACAAAATAGGTACGTTGGGTATGCCAGGGAACCAACACTTTATAATTTGACATGAAGGCAGAAATATAGTTTATAAAAATCAATTTAATACTATATTTCTACTACTAATGATGGAACAGGACAAATGATTATAAAGGATCAGTTAAGGTAATATCAATTGAGACACTGAATGAGCAATGATTAAAGATGGTCTTATTATTAAAAGTCTAAATGTCTTAGAAAATGTGATGTCTGGGTTATAAAATAAGTCTGGCGGTTTGTTTACTTAGGTTTAACAAATTATCAGATTAATAAAACCATCCAATGCCAGGTGAGAGTATGATACCCGTGTGATGAGGCTTCTCAATTCAATTCAATTCAGTTTATTTATATAGCACCAAATCACGACAAGAGTCGTCTCAAGGCACTTCACAAAGTAAACATTCCAATACAGTTCAGTTCATTAAGCCAATCAGTAAAAAAGTTTCCTATATAAGGAACCCAGCAGATTGCATCAAGACACTGACTGTGTGTTGATACAATCCTCATACTAAGCAAGCATGTAGCGACAGTGGGAAGGAAAACTCCCTTTTAACAGGAAGAAACCACCAGAGGATCCTGGCTCAGTATGAGCAGCCATCCGCTACGACTCACTGGGGATTGAGAAGACAGAGCAGGCACACCCTACACACACACACACACACACACACACACATACACACACACACACACACACACACACACACCATATATATCAAGTAGTGTTTCTATGGCTACACTGTGATTTCCTAGTAGAAGTTCTATTTAGTAAGAGAAACTTTATTGTCTTTATCTGAGTGAATCTATAATTAATTCAACAGGTGAACTAATAGTAGCACATTCTATGTTAAAGAAAGTGAGATGCAATATCAGGAGAGGGATAATGTTAAGTGGTTGGCAGCAGTGTGCCAGCCGATGGCCCCCTCCATGAGGCCACCACAGCTCAGCAGAACGCCAGTGTAGCTTCTTCTGGGGAGAAAAACACTTAGAGAGAAAATAAAGTTAACAGCTGAAATAACAGGAAATAATGCAATTAGAGCGTGGTGGTAGAAGAGAGTAGCAGAGTGTGGAAAGTGGTCAGTATGTCCTCCAGCAGTCTAAGCCTATAGCAACAGCCTCAGCGATCTGACTGGCCACAAAGTCTTCTCGGCAAGCGTGGAGTTGGACTTCTGGATGTCAAAGGCCGTATCCCTTTGAATCTGCATCAGCTGGCCAGAGATAACCTCCGGGTCTGCTGGTGACATGTTTCACGTCTGATGAGTCGTTTCTCAGATGGAGTTTTGCAGTTTTGTCAAGAAAGTTTGATCTTGAAAAGGATGGTTCATATGCTACTGACCCAGTTTGGCCGAACTGGACAGCTTGCTGGAACTAAATTGCAGAGGAAGTGTTGCCTCTTTTAATGTTAGTTGTTTATATATTTTGGCAAATCAGAATTTGACAAGTGTAACTGGGCGTTTACCAAAAGTCCTCAAACTTATGCTGGGCTTACACCTACAGACTTTAAAAAGATTTTGAAAAGACTCCAAAAGATTATCAGCTCACATCTAAAGACAGTTTTTAGTCCTAGACTAGTCTCAGACTAATTGCTGAATCTTGTAGGAACACTATTTACACGACTACAACTAGATTATTTTAGCATTTTATTCCCGCTAATGCTCTGCAGAAGTTTAAAATGGAGATGAAGCAGCAGCTTATAGCTACTAGCTTTTGCCACTGCAGTCGCCCCCGTCCCCCGTCATGGTATGAATGGCAGTTTACGCCAAAGACACGGCTGCTCTGCCCACAGCTCGACCAAGCGCTCCTCTCTCTCCAGTCTCCACGGTCCACTTTCGCCTGCTTGAACCCAAATTCCACTATCTCCGCTCCGTTCCGGCACGAACTGTTGGGCGGTTGTGATTTCTGTACATTGACTGCGGAGGTTCTCCGGCGTCCGGCAAAAATAGAATTGATCCTATTTTTGCCGGATGGCGGAACGGGGGGCGGCGCACTTGCTGCGGAGTTCGTGCGGAGCGGAGATAGTGGAATTTGGGGGTTATTTCAACGTCTGTAGACACGTTTGTGTTGTTATGACTGACGGAGCTTCCTTGTTCCGCTGCGAGAACGTATTTTATTGGTTGTTGATTGTTGTACATCACTACGACTACACTCCGACTAGAGACAATATCTAGCATGCTGGAAGTGAAAGACTAGAGAAAGACTGGCATAAATCGGGTCGCCGACAGCAGATTATCACATTACATTTAACGATCGAGACGACGGGAGCGCGCAGAGACTCCAATAAGATTTCTAAAGACTGCCAGTCTTTAGTCTGAGACCGTGAAAATCCTTAGGTGTAAGCCCAGCATTAGACACTTAGAAAATACTTATTCCTTAATCTGCTAAGTAAATAGGTTAAACCTTCATTTATTAATATATTAATATGAATATGTGAATATACCAATTATCAACCATTATTAAATTTATCACGTAGACTCATTTGTGGTATTTAAGATCTGAAAGAAAGCATTATAAGAATAAACATTTATGTTGATTCAATCATTGCTGTAAAGCAGTCAAGACATTATTAAATCACTTTAGATATAACATTCATTGTAGATCAAACAGAATATGATTGTAAATAACTTGTAAAGTTAGGAAATCATTTATGAGACCAAATGAGAATCATTTTACTAAAAGGAAAAAGAGTCTCGTCTCTGTGAGACCTTGGGGTTTGCAGACATGGGTAAACAAAGGCAGGAAACCTTTTGTTTTGATGAGGATGAGCGTGTCGAGATGATAAACATGGCTATTGTTTTGGTATGAAGAACACTGCATTCTCGGCAGAAGGCTTCTGCTGGACACCCCATGTCCAAAGACTGATGGTCTTTACCTACGCTACAGAGCCTTAAGCCTAGTTTATGCTTCTGAGGGCGTAGCGTTTTTTTCTGGTATCCTGTCATGTATCCGGTCCAAGATGGTGCATTTACTTTTGTGTTTTTATTGCGTTTTTTTGTATTTCAGAGACTTTTTAACACAAACAAATTAGTCCATCATTCTCATCCACCTCTTAATGCGCTCCCCACCTCTAAACCCACATTTCTCGTCATTTCCGTCCACAAATTAAATGATAAATGCCTATCTTTATACTCATATTTTTAGATTTTTTTCTCCTTCAAGCTGCTCCGTGTCTGCCGCTATCTTCGACTCTCTTTAATTTTTGGAGGGCGCAATGGTGGTGCTGGTGACGAAAGTTATGAAACGGCATCCTGACCAGTCACAAGCTTGCGCTCTCCATCTTGTTGGGCGGTGCCTGGGATCTAACCGCTTACCTTCTGATCAGTGGAAAACCACTCGCCTAGTTAGCCATGGCCTCACAATTCCTCCAGGTGTTTTGGTTGCTCTGCCAGCAGGAGGCCCCCAGTTCAACCCAGGACACACCAGAGGGAATATATCTCCATGTTGGTCAGGGAATGGATCCCACTTGTGGAACTGGCGAAAGTTGCTGGAGAAAGCTAACCTGAATTTTGTTGGTAATGATAAAACTAATTAAGCATCACTTTGACTGCAATAAACTTTGGTATAGAACTATCATGTTTTTGTATTCTTATTTTGAAAGACATGAATTTGAGCCTCTTCTCCTGTCAGTCTCTTCAGTACTACTGAGAGAGGCACTGCGATTGGTTTGGAACATTCTTGTTCTGACAGAAAGCTTCTGTCCTTAATCTCACCACCATCATTTATGTTTACTATTTACAGTCTCTTCTTTCTTTCTCTTTAGGTGTTTGCTCCAATTATTTGTAAATTGGCTCTCAGGGAAACTTCAATGCTGTCTACTTATAAAGCTGTTATGTGTGTTTAGGGGGGGGGGGGGTCCCCTGACCCCCCCCCCAAAAAAAAAATAACACCCATGCCTCAGCTTCATACCCAGTGACTGCTGTAAATAGACACCAGCTCCATGAAGACCTGCAGTAAGTGGGTCATAAAATGAATGAGTGATATTTAAATAACTACTTTGACTTTCTGAAAATGGATAAATGCAACAAAATGACCGACGGTATTAACATAGCAAGCATGGGTGACTTTCCTAGCCTTCTTTTACAAAGTAAATATCCTCAACTCTTACCACAAAAGTCCTGTAAACAGTTTGTTCTTAGGAACAAACTGTTCCCTCCCTTCTTCTTGATGTTACTACAGTAAATGTTACTAAGGACCATTGGTGTTACTGGAACAGGATCTGTCCTTTAGCTCTGATATAAAACATGTCTCTAGGACTGCCTTATCTGTGTAATGTTGCTAAAACCATTCTGACTCAAAGTGATGCTGATAAACTAGTCCATGCATGTATTACTTCCAGACATGATCAATGTAATTCTCTATCAGGAAGTTACTCTTAGATGCCTCCAGCCGATCCAGCATTCTGCTGCCAGAGTTGTGATGAGTGATCAGATTTCTCCAGTTTTAGCATCACTTCATCATCAGGCTCCCTGTTAGATCCAGACCTGAATATTTACTTCTAACTTCAAAAGATTACACTCCCTCTTCTGTGTTCCAGATGTTCCCGGTAGAGCACTTGGCTCTCAGACTGCAGGTTTACTTGTTCAGAAAAATAAGAAAGCCTTTATTGTAACTTTATCTGATAGAAAACCTATCTATAAATCTTTCCAGGGTGCAGTGAAAGTGGGTTCAATACAGCAGCTGTAAGGAATATTCAAGTTATCGTGGATTTATTACACAGGTGAGTGAGATGTGTTGCTCTATTAGTTGTTGAGAGAATTTTTATTCAGTTCAGTTTATCTATTAAAACTCCTTAATGGTGTCAAATGCAGAGCTCAAGTCAAATGAGAGCATCTTCTGGTTTTCCAGGTGTTATAGGCTCACATAACATTTTCTTGTGGATATTTGGACATTAATATTTTGAGGTGTCCTTTCAGAACTCATCACTGCTACATGTATGAACAACTCTCTTGGTTGACCTTGAAAGCAAGACAACAATTTCATTGGTTGTTATTCATTTTTAAATGTATTCATTTTGATATTCCATCTTATTTGAAAGTCTTGTTAGTACCTATTAAAGGAAAAGTTCGCTTTTTTAGACATTAAGTTTTATGTGTTCCTTCACCCACCCAGTGCTCTGTAAACTTTGACCCATTTCACACACACCCCCCTGCCCAGAGATTTTCAGGGGAGAAGTGATTCATAAACGTAGTTCTGGCTAGTTTCGGGGGCGATGTATCTGCGCCGTTTAGCCTCACAAAAGGATTAGCCTCTGAAAGCATGGCTAATTTACATCTCACAAACAAAGAGAAAAAATTTACAACGTCACATTACAACGGGACTAGTTTTTGTCATTCGTATCCCTGCGCCGCTCACCGCGGATATTAAACAGCGCTTTGTATGTCAGCTGTTTCACTGCCGAATGCCGAAAACATGTCAGACTCCGTCTCATCTGATGACGAATTTCATTTTAACACTATATCAGATGAAGAAGAAACTTATTTTACTACTAGGATATCTTTATGAGCCAGAGTACACGGATGAAGAATTGCATTTGCTACACAAAACACACACATCAACACAGATTGTTGACAAAGCTACTGCAGTCTATGATCAACCATCGGTGTAAAGATGATTGCATAAATAATGCGCTAAAATGCGAAGATGATTGCATGAATACGGCAGACATAGCGGAATAAATAATTTTTTAAAAACAAAACTTACCCAGATTTCTGGTACGGCCGAACTCTTCAAAAACAGTCTTTCACTTTTCCCGAACTTTTTCCTGATGTAATCATCCTCTTTGAAGTGTGCACTGCACAAACGAAAGGTTTTGACTCGTTCCAGCCGAGTATCCTTGGAGTAGCCGATTGCTAAAAGCCACTGATGCCTTAGAGAAACGTCCTTAGCAGGAAAAGTGTCAAACCGAAAAGGTGATCCTGTAACATCCTTATTGTTACAACCCGGGAACCTGCAGGTACGCACCATGGCTCGATATATTTAAGAAAAACTACTTTTAAGTGACTTTAGAAGTTGTTGTTTCACTCATACAGCTAGGATTAGCAGCCAGACACGAGCCCGTTCTAGCTGCTGCGGTGACCGGCGCAGGGATACGAATGACAAAAAATAGTCCCGTTGTAATGTGACGTTGTAATTTTTTTCTCTTTGTTTGTGAGATGCAAATTAGCCATGCTTTCAGAGGCTAATCCTTTTGTGAGGCTAAACGGCGCAGATAAAGTGCCCCCGAAACTAGCCAGAACTACCTTTATGAATCACTTCTCCCCTGAAAATCTTTGAGCAGGGGTGTGTGTGTGAAATGGGTCAAAGTTTACAGAGCACTGGGTGGGTGAAGGAACACATAAAACTTAATGTCTAAAAAAGCGAACTTTTCCTTTAACTCCTGGTATTTTACCCGTTTTACGGAGCAGCCCTCATTTGTTATTCCTCGGTTTAAAAAAGAAGTTGGGAGATATGCCTTCTGTGTTAAAGCGTCTCAGGATTGGAATACATTACCTGCTAACTTAAGATCTATTTCATCTTTTCGTTTATTTCGTAATTCCATTTATGAGCATGTGATGCTGACTTGTAATTGTTTTGCTTTTTCTGTTTAATATCGTGTCTGTACGAAATTTATGTTGTTTTTCTATTGCCAAACTCTTATTGCAAATGGATTTGTATGTGTAGTTTATATTTGGATATATGTTGTTACAAGTATGCCTATAGATACATGGGGTAAGCCACAGCAAGTGTTTTTATCTTAGTTTGTTATGGTTAAATGACTTTGCCATCTTATTCTTGTTGTATGGTAGGAGGACCTGCTCGAAAACGAAATGCCACATCTCAAGCAGTTTATCCTCCTGGGAAAAAATATAAGTTTAATAAATAAATAAAATTTGGACATTAATTCATACTGAATCAAACATCAGAACAAACAAAAATTTACCTACTGTGATGTACAAAACTATCAGATTATTGCAGATTATCTTTCCCACTGGAGATATTTATTAATCTGCAGACTAATGATCCTGATTGACAGTTTTTGGTTTTTTTTTTTTTTTACATTAAAAAGGATTCAGTTTCACAAATCATTAGTGGGCAATAAGGTTGTTTTTATTTATTCATTTATTTTAATTGGTGAGGATGAAACAAACTTAATCGTGTCTAAAAACCTGACTGTCTCTGGGGAAAATGACTCCACCTGTAGCATCTTGCGTCTTACAATTGGCAAAGTGTAATTTGCTCTTATGTTCTATAGATCTTTAATCCATTTTTCATTTAACTTTGTCAAACTTAAACAATTCTTTGGTTCGTTTAAGAGTTTCTAAACTGCTGTGCCTTTGCTTTATACTTTTCTTATTATGTACAGCATGGGTAAGCAATTATGGTCCTCAAGTGCTGCTGTCCAGGATGATTTAGTTGTTTCCCTGCTCCCACACACCTCATTCAGTGGTTGAATCAAATGTTCAGCAGCTCATCAAGCTCTGTAGAAGCCTTTTAATCACCTGCTCATTTAAATCAGGTGTGTTGGAACCAGAATTGCATACCCCTGATCTATATAAAATAATATATCTTGGAGGATCAAGACTTTTACAACTGCTCAGCTTCCCGGGCTGAAGATAACAATTTAAAAGGATTTAATTAATTAGGGGCAGAAGTAGCTTAGGAGGTAGAGCGGGTTGTCCAGCAGTCAGTGGGTTGTAGGATCCATCCCGGCTCCTGCCAGAGAATGCTGCTGTTGTGTCCTTGGGCAAGACACTTAACCCACCTTGCCTGCTGGTGGTGGTTGGAGGGACTGGTGGTGCCTGTGTTCAGCAGCCTCACCTGACAGTGAGCCCCAGGGCAGCTGTGGCTACATTGTACAGGGTGGGCCATTTATATGGATACACCTTAACTCATTCACTGCCATTGACGACTTTAGTCGTCATTTGCATTTTTTTATGGGGCGGGCGTCGGAACGAGGCCCCGCACCGTGAGAACAAACATCATGTGTCTAAAGCGAATCTTCATCCGTGTATGTCACACATCACGTGATCAGGAAGCGGAAAATCAATGGATTATGAGTTTGGTTTGGGACGCTGCTGTGAAAAAAGCGATGCGCCAAACCGGAAATGCTTCTGGAGCGGCGGTTGGGCACCAGATTGTGTAAGAACGGATAACGCTAGAAATACGGTGATTCTTCCTGATGTAAGAAGTGAGTCTACTCTTTCTTTTGGTAGTTTTGGCGTTTACATGATCATAGAGCACAATGTTCTGTGACTCTTCAAAAAAACGTAAAAACGCTCAAAAACGCTGGCAGTCAGGGGCTTCTGATCAGAAAACGGCTGGCAGTTGAGTTAATAAAATGGGAATGGTTGGTGATATTATCATCCTGTTTGTGGCACATTAGTATATGTGAGGGGGCAAACTTTTCAAGATGGGTGGTGACCATGGTGGCCATTTTTAAGTCGGCCATCTTGGATCCAACTTTTGTTTTTTCAATAGGAAGAGGGTCATGTGACACATCAAACTTATTGGTAATGTCACAAGAAAAACAATGGTGTGCTTGGTTTTAATGCAACTATTCTTTCATGAGTTATTTACAAGTTTCTCTTTGTTCACAGCCATTGACATGTCGAAGAGGTTAACACGTGAGGAGCGGATCGAAATTGTGTTCATATCTGGTGAACGCAGTAACCAGGTCATTGCAGCAGATTTCAATGCAAGACACCCTACAAGACCACCCATCTCCCATGCTACAGTTAGCAAACTGCTTGCTAAGTTTCGTGAAACTGGTTCAGTGTTGGATTTGCCAAAATGTGGACGCATGAAAACTGTCACTAATGAAGAAACATCAGTGGCTGTCCTAGCTTCATTCAGCAAGAGCCCACAGCATAGCACTTGCCGCATGTCACTGGAGAGTGGCATTAGTCGAACATCCCTTTGGCAGATATTAGCTACTCACAAATGGCACCCTTACAAACTCCAGCTACTGCAGCATCTCAACAAGGGTGACCCAGATCGGCGCACAGAATTTGCAGAATGGGCAAAACGGAAAATGTTGGTTGTCGTGGGCCAGTTGAATGGCCCCCAAGGTCTCCCGATCTGACCCCCTTAGACTTTTATCTTTGGGGTCATCTGAAGGCAATTGTCTATGGTGTGAAGATACGAGATGTGCAGCACCTGAAACTACGGATACTGGAAGCCTGTGCTGGCATTTCTCCTGCGGTGTTGCTATCAGTGTGTGAAGAGTGGGAGAAGAGGGTTGCATTGACAATCCAACACAATGGGCAGCACATTGAAAACATTTTATAAGTGGTCAGAAACTTGTAAATAACTCACGAAAGAATAAAGTTACGTAAAAAACAAGCACACCATTGTTTTTCTTGTGACATTACCAATAGGTTTGATGTGTCAAATGACCCTCTTCCTATTGAAAAAACAAAAGTTGGATCCAAGATGGCCGACTTCAAAATGGCCACCATGGTTACCATCCATCTTGAAAAGTTTGCCCCCTCACATATACTAATGTGCCACAAACAGGACATTAATATCACCAACCATTCCCATTTTATTAAGGTTTATCCATATAAATGGCCCACCCTGTAGATCATCATTACCAGTGTATGAATGTGTGTGTGTGTGTGTGTGTGTGTGTGTGGGTGAATGACACAAATATTAGTTTTCACAAAGTTTGCTGCTAAACTGCTTTTAGATCTTTGTTTCAGTTGTTTCTGTGATGGACTAAAATATAATTACAAGCACTTCATATGTTTCAAAGGCTTTTATCAACAATTACATGACATTAATGCAAAGAGTCAGTATTTGCAGTGTTGGCCCTTTTCTTTCAGGTCCTCCGCAATTGGACTGGGCATGCTCTCAATCAACTTCTGGGCCAAATCCTGACTGATAGCAACCCATTCTTTCATAATCACTTCTTGGAGTTTGTCAGAATTAGTGGGGGTTTTTTTGTCCACCCGCCACTTTAGGATTGACCACAAATTCTCAATGGGATTAAGATCTGGTGAGTTTCCAGGCCATGGACCCAAAGTTTCAACGTTTTGGTCCCCGAGCCACTGAGTTATCACTTTTTCCTTATGACACTTTGCTCCATCGTGCTGGAAAATGCATTGTTCTTCACCAAATTGTTGTTGGATTGTTGGAAGAAGTTGCTGTCGGAGGGTGTTTTGGTACCATTCTTTATTCATGGCTGTGTTTTAGGGCAACATTGTGAGTGAACCCACTCCCTTGGATGAGAAGCAACCCCACAAATGAATGGTCTCAGGATGCTTTACTGTTGACATGACACAGGACTGATGGTAGCGCTCACCTTTTCTTCTCCGGACAAGCCTTTTTCCAGATGCCCCAAACAATCGGAAAGGGGCTTCATCGGAGAATATGACTTTGCCCCAGTCCTCAGCAGTCCATTCGCCGTACTTTTTGCAGAAGATCAATCTGTCCCTGATGTGTTTTTTTTGGAGAGAAGTGGCTTCTTTGCTGCCCTTCTTGACACCAGGCCATTTTCCAAAAGTCTTCGCCTCACTGTGCGTGCAGATGCGCTCACACCTGCCTGCTGCCATTCCTGAGCAAGCTCTGCACTGGTGGCACTCCGATCCCGCAGCCGAATCCTCGTTAGGAGACAATCCTGGCGCTTGCTGGACTTTCTTGGACGCCCTGAAGCCTTCTTAACAAGAATTGAACCTCTTTCTTTGAAGTTCTTGATGATCCTCTAAATTGTTGATTTAGGTGCAATCTTAGTAGCCACAATATCCTTGCCTGTGAAACCATTTTTATGCAACACAATGATGGCTGCACGCGTTTCTTTGCAGGCCACTATGGTTAACAATGGAAGAACAATGATTTCAAGCATCACCCTCGTTTTAACATGTCAAGTCTGCCATTCTAACCCAATCAGCCTGACATAATGATCTCCAGCCTTGTGCTCGTCAACATTCTCACCTGAGTTAACAAGACCATTACTGAATTGATCTCAGCAGGTCCTTTAATGACAGCAATAAAATGCAGTGGAAAGTTTTTTTTGGGATTAAGTTAATTTCCATGACAAAGAAGGACTATGCAATTCATCTGATCACTCTTCATAATTCTGGAGTATATGCAAATTGCTATTATAAAAACTTAAGCAGTAAATTTTCCAATTTCCCATATTTGTGTCATTCTCAAAAATTTTCGGCCACAACTGTAGTGTAAAGAGCTTTAGAGTCCTATGACTCTGAAAGGCACTATACAAGTGCAGGCCATTTATGATTTAATGTATGCAAACTTCTCTCTTTCAGAAGAGATTTAATCTGAAAGTTTAGAAACATCACCTCAGTTGAGGTGGTCAAAAAACTCCTCGGTGGAAAGGCTCTGGGGGTGGATGAGATCCGCCTGGATTGCTCTGGATGTTGTGGGGCTGTGTTGGTTGACGCGGCTCTGCAATATCGCATGGACAATGAGGGCAGTTCCACTGGACCAGATCTATACCCTTGGGGGGGTCCTGGAGGGTGTGTGGGAGTTCGCCGAACCATTCTACATGTGTTTTGTGGATTTGGAGAAGGAGTTCGACCGCGTCCCTCGGGGGGCCCTGTGGGGGTACTCTGGGAGTATGGGGTACCAGGCCCCTTGATACGGGCTGTTAGGTCCCTGTACGACCAGTGTCAGAGCTTGGTCCACATTGCCGGCAGTAAGTCGGGCTCGTTTCCGGTGAGAGTTGGACTCCGCCAAGGCTGCCCTTTGTCACAGATTCTGTTCATAACTTTTATGGACAAAATTTCTAGGTGCAGCCAAGGTGGTGGGGGGATCCGTTTTGGTGGCCTAAGGATCAGGTCTCTGCTTTTTGCAGATGACTCAAGGACTCAAGGACACAGACGAGCTCGTGGTTGGGAGGGGCGCAGTTTTGATTCCCGAAACAGAGGTCCTTGCTTCAACTGTGGGTCCCCTGACCACTGGCATCATGCATGCCCACCACCCTGCAAAGTTCGTGGGAATCACAATGAGCTGCAGAACCAGAACCTTCCAGCTGCAGACTGAGGTGTGGGGGAGGGGAACAGGACCCTGGATCTACTACAGATTCTGGGATTTTCCCCTGTATCTCCAACAGAAGGTGATGTATCATGCACACACACTGCTACACCCTCTTGTGTTTTGCAGGCTGCTTTTACTGACTCATTTAGCTTGCTTACAGGTTCTACCATACACCTAGAATCCAAAACACCACCATCTGTGGGTACTTATTCTCATCTAACCTCCCATGCTTACATGGAAATGCCTATGTTCTCTCTAGTAATTTCTGGACAGTCTGTTGACTTTATGGTTGATTCTGGTGCTACAAACTCTGTTTTAAGGGCTGATGCTCTTCCAGATGCTCCCAAAATGAGTGGCCAGTTTGTCCATTCTGTGTCAGCTTCTGGTATTACCACAAAAGAGCTTTACACCACTCCCCTTTCATGTAACTCAGTTTAAACATTCATTTTTATTTTCTGCCTTGTGTCCTGTTAACTTGTTGGGGCGGGATCTGATGTGTTTCCTATGCCTCTGTTTAATCTCCACCCCTGATGGGGTGGTGGTTTCTCAGACTCCACCTCCTACCTGAGGGAGTGTCCCTTTTGCAGTATGTTGATGATTTGTTGATTTGTGCTCCATCTGAACAGCTGTGTATCACCTCTTCTTTAGCCCTCTTATGTCGTTTGCATGCACAAGGCCACAAGGCTAGTTTGTCTAAACTCCAGTTCATTCAAGAATGTGTCACCTTTCTTGGCCTACAAATCGATACTGGTACCAATTTTCGATACTTTTGAGAGTTTAATAACTAACTAAATCTCCTTTTTAATTAAATATTTTTTTTCTCAATATATAACCACATTTGATAAATATCACGATAAATAACATACAACTGTTTGTATTTTATCATTGTAGTGTTGTATAAAATTCTTCAATATGAAAACCTTTAACCACAACTGTTTCTAAATGATGCAAAAACTAAAACCCAGCTCCATGTACTCCTATTGCTCTTATCTGCCCTCTGGAATAACTATGATGAGGAGACCAGGTATTGAACTACAAATGAAACTAAAACAAACTTTGATACCATACAACTGTTTGTATTTTAATATTGTGGTGTTTCACAAATTAAAGCCCAGCTCCATGTACTCATATTCCTCTCCTTTCCCCTCTGTACAAATTGTGCGATGGTGGGTCCTTGTAGTATTAGAAACTGCAAATGAAACTGAGGCAAACATCTTTGCTGTGAACTAAATTTACTGTGTATCTTCATTCATTTTGCCGTTCTTTTTCAAACTCTTGATTTTTCCTACTCGGATGTCGGAATTTCCGAGGTGAACGCACCATTAGCTGATAGCAATGTTAATGGAAGCTAAAATATCAAGCTAACGTTATCTTAAACAGTTTATTTTGCTGCTGGAGCAGATTAAGACGATGATGCCTCACTTTGTTGTCGCTGGTTTCATCATCACCCAATCATCCATAGCATTTAGTGAAGTGAAGCCAAACTTTAGAGAGCATTCGCTTTCTTCTAGTCAGAATTTGCAAGTTCCGAAAGCAAACACACCATTAGCTGAACGGAAGCTAAAACATCAAGCTAACGTTATCTTAAACAGTTTATTTACCTGCTGGAGCAGATTAAGATGATGATGCCTCACTGAGATTGTTGTCGCTGGTTTCATCATCACCAAATTACCCATCCCATTTAGTGAAGTGGACCCAATCTTTAGAGCTCTTCCTCTCTGCCATGCTGCTTGCTCTGTTTACAGCTCGCCCGCAGTGACTGACGACATTATGCTCTTGCGCTGCTGTCTATCTTGGCAAATCGCTGTCTCGCAAGTTCTCGTTATGAAGGACAGGTACCGAAACAAGGCACCGTTTCATATCACGTGATCCTGTCCTCGGTTGGTACCACAGAATTTGGTCGGTGTCTTATAAAGTACTGAATTCGGTACCCGCCCCTAATTTTACATGCATGTGAGTTTTTCTTACAAGTACATATTTACAAGTACATGTGAGTTTTTCTTACAAGTACATATTTACCTTTACAAATAGAAAAAGAAGAAGAAACTATATTTTATATAGCGCCTCTCAAGATAAAAATCACGAGGTGCTTCACAGTAACAAAAAATTTAAAATAAAACACATATTAAAAATATCATAAAAAATGGGAAAAGTAAAAATTGTGATTAAAAAGTGTGATTAAAAAGTGTGAGGAAAGGAAAAAAAATGAATAAGAACAAAATAAAAAGTTTACATGTCTTGATGTGCAGCTTCTCACATTTTACAGCACACACACCCCTCAGATTTTCAAGCTCACATTGTACTGCACACACACACTCACACCCAATTTTCAAGGTCACATTATGTTGTACAAACACAAACACCAGATCTACAAGTTTGTCCATTTTGAAACATAATGACCTTCATAGTCCTGACCTCATTCCTATTGAGCATCTTTGGAAGGAACCGTCTGCTCCTAATGAGACAACGGATGGTGTCTTGTGGCATTTCCTCCCAGATCTGTGTGAGGGCATCCCTGAGCTCTTGTACAGTCTGAGGAGCAACCTGGCGCCGCCAAATGGACCGAAACATAATGTCCCACAGATGTTCTATTGGGTTTAAGTCAGGGGATCGTGAAGGCCATTCAATTGTTTCAATTCCTTCATCCTCCAGGTACTGCCTGCATACTCGTGCCACATGAGGCCGGGCATTGTCGTGCATTAGGAGAAAACCAGGACCTTCTGCATCACTTATTGTTTCTCTAAAACTTCTGGTGTTTACAGCAGCTATGCAGGTAACGGTGAAGCATGATGACAAATCGCTGCTGTCTGCAGACGTTCACCGCACTTTTACTGGAAATGATTTCTGGTTCTGTCCACCCAAGATGAATGAAGAAAGAGCAGATGTTGAAGAGAGAGATGTGGTTTATGTGTGTCTGCTCAAACAGAAATGACTTACAACATGGAACAGTAAACAGGATTTACACAGAATGCAACTGCAAGGAGTTATGGGCTCAGGGTGTGTGTGTGTGTGTGTGTGTGTGTGTGTGTGCGTGTGCGTGTGTGTGAGTGCGTGCCTGTGTGTGTGTTTCTTTAATGCTGGTGAAGGTTCTCAGTCATCCAGGTCATGGTAATTCAAAGGGGTTCGAATTTGAACCACATTGGAGTGTGTTTCTTTTGTTTAACTGGTATTTATGATACTAGAGTTTTAATTATTTAAATTTCTCATTACTAAGTCACTGTACAGATATGAACCACCTTTACGGTCACTGTCAAGGCAGCCCAATATGACTTTCTCAGTACTGACTTTCAGATTTATAACCCAGTGATCCTCTTCAAATAATAGGTCTGAGTTCTAGCTCTTTACTGTCATTGCTTACACTGATTACCGTATCATCTGAAGTTCCCCACAACCTCAACACCGTTAAACAGCATCCTATTCAGTCCACATAAAACAAAAACCACTTGGACTCCACTCGTTACATCCGGCCAGATTTCTCCCTGATTGCTTGCTTTCAGTGGGATTACCAATTATCTCACCTTCCACAAAAGGTCACACAGTGGTTCAAAAGGAGCGAGGCCTGCCTGGTACAGGTCTCACAGGGTTTTTTCTCTTGACACAAGGCTCTTTTTTCTCTATTGTGTGTTTCATGGTATCTGATCCTCCTGTATCCAAAGAAGAAGGCTGTGCATGAAAACATCACACAGCTTCTTCATTTGTCAGGCTGACGTGTGAGTGCCATGCCAGCTGCTTCCCAAATGCTCTCAGTATGCTGTCCCAAATTCCCTAGAAGAATTTTACATGTGTTAATGTGAATCCAAGGGAAATACAATATCTTGCTTGATATAATTCTATCTTATTCCTCCTCTAATTCCATTAACATGTGACTAAGCTCATTAGTCTCTTTTCAGGATGCAGTCCTGGGGGATTAGGATCCCAGTCACACACACAGATTTCTCTAGAGCTTCATCAGACTGCAGATTAGTGTAGGGCTGATTGATAAGGTGCTTATGAGTGAACGAGAAACAATTAAAGCTCTTTGAAAAATCTAAACAAACAGAACAAAACAAAACCGTTTATAATTTATCATGACTAACTTTATCTTTTCTGGGAACAGAATTATTTCCTTTTCTTCTAGCTAGTAGTTACACAAACACATAACCATCTGCATATCGTTTTTATCCATTTGTCCAAGGTCAGTATGACAGGAATAGGAGGGAGGCTCAGACCCTTTCCAGCTTTTAGGATTTTTAGACCAGAAAGGACACCTCCCCCTAGTGGATTCAGAGCCAGTCCCAGGTTCTTCTTCCAGTGGGAAACACCTAGCCTAGTGAACTAGACCAAATTCTTGCTTTGCAGAGTTTGGTCTAGGTACGCTTCATAGGAATCCTCGCTGCCTGTGGCTGTCCAATCACAGCTCGCTATAGTTTTGGTTGGGCCAATCACAGCGCTCTATATTGTGGGCCAATCACAGAGCGGGAGTAGCCGATGACGTCAGCGCTGCGGCCACAAACCCAAGCAAGATGGCGGCAACGCCGGAGCCACGTTCTTTTGAAACGGCTTTGTCATCAACATTGGATTATTTAGACTCCAACGTGCGTAAGTCTCTGATATACTTAGCGGCTTCTTATTTCTATCAAACAAAGTAGTGCAATGTCCCAGTACACCTGATATTCACATGCTTTTATACAAAAACGACAGAAATCATTGATGTTAGATGCCATTACTGCCTCCCGCTTTTCCGTCGCTGTGATTACGTCACGTTGTTCGTTACTCTGATTGGTCCTAGCGCTATCCAATTGCGTGCTGACATTTTGAAAGACAACCGTAGATCCCGCCTCACGACTGAGAGCCGTCAATGGTTCATGGCCAGACTATATATACACATATATAGGATGGCTTGCCAGGCTAGGAAACACCTGGAACACCTCCAGAGGGAGACGACCAGGAGGCAAATTCCTTCTGCTGAGTTGAAGAGCAACAATTTTTCTCATAACTCCCTGAGGATGACAGAATAGCTCACCTTACTCTACAAAGAATAATAATTTAAGTGACTTGAATCCAGGGTCTCATTCTTGTGGTCCTGATCCAAATCTTTTGACCACAGGTGAGGGCTGATAGTATGTTGAGGGGTTCCGTTTTCAGCTTGGCCCTATCTTCACCACAGCAGACTAGAGTAATGGCCTGTATTGAAGACAAAGCCCCCATCAATTGTTAATGAGACAGCAAGATATTTGAATTCCATGACTCGAGGCAAAGACTCACTTCCATCGCAGATGAAGCATTCTGCATTAAGTATTAAGCACATTGAGTTGCCTTTGTGTAGGAGATGTGCTATATAAATAAAGCTGTCTTGTCTTCTGCCCTTGAAATTTGAAAATTAGTAGAAAGATAACCCCTTGAGATTCATCATCTCATTTTGGAGGGGGTCCTTAGAACAAACAATACAGACAACAAAATTATAATATGCAACACATAACAATACTTCACATTCACAACATTCACACAGCTCGCCATATTATCTCCTTAGAATCAATCCCTCTAATGATTTGATACAATGACGGTATATACAGTTATAAAACATACTCTGCAAGTACAGTACAGTAAAGTTCAGTATAATGATGTTAAGTGACAATTAGGAGCGGGTGTGGTCAAAAGCAAGAACATGTGATTTGCAAATGATCATATAGTGATGCCCTAAAGAGAATAATGGAGGAAATGGATCTGGTTGCATTTGGTAAATTATTCCAATCAGATGGAGCTTTGAATTTGAATACCCGATGGCCTACTTTTTATTCATTATTATTATTATTATTATTATTACTATATATAATAATAGTCAAGGGGTTGCCACCTGTCGAATCCAACAATAAATGCATTAAATATTATGCATTGATCTCCGCTCTGATTTTCGAGTTAAATTTAAAAAAGAGGATCTGGTGGAAATAGAATAAAATAAAAAAATAAAAAACTTAGAATCCAAGGACGTAGCTTTAGAAGGGGGGGGATTAATATTTGGAACTATTAATATGAGCTCCTAAAAGTACAAGATTTTGGGTTTCTAATAAAAAAATATATAAACAGAATCCGAGAGTGAAGCTTTTAGAAGGAGAGATTTCCATTTGCTAAATCTGTAGGTTCTAGTTTAGCCTCCACCGTCCTGCCCTCTGTGGTCTCATTTGTTTATGTTAGCTCTCACCATCCAAATTATTTGGGATTCTTTTTGCCATAATGGTCTCTCGTGTTCCAGATTTGGATTATTTTGGTAATCTTTACGGTATTTTAAGCTCAGTCAAGTTGCCTATGATGCTAAACCAGACTCTGCCTGCTGGAGACCTGGAAATGTTTTTGTAATAATATTTAATTATTTTTTCAGTTATGGGGAACTATGCTTCTACCAACAACGGTATGGTGTTTGGGATTCATGTACTTGCAGTTTGTTACTGATTTGCAGATTTAGTACACATGGAGCATCATTTTAGTGCATGTAATGTTTACTTATCATGAAACACATCTGCTGTTTTTTAGTTTAACTTCATTTCAAAAGTATAAGTAACAAAAAATAATATAATCAAGAAAAAAATCATGCTTTAAACTTATGTGTGATTCTGATTTTTGCACATTAGTTTTGAAGACTAACAGCTTATATTTCTGCTGTTGAATAAACAACAGACATTCGTCTGATACTCATACTGTACCTCTGATGCTTTCTGTCATTTATGTCTTTGACAGGTGTTACTGAAGGTGGTCCCTCATGAAAAACTGTTACCCCAAACTCTTTACTTATTTATTTATAAAGAAGTCTGTTTTGCTGCTTGAAAGGTGCAGGTATCATGAATATAATGGCATTTCTTAACCTTTATCACTAAAAAGTATTAATTTGAACTCAGTTCCTCATCATGTTTCACACAAAAGACAACCAGCGCTTTCTTTTAAAATTTTGTATTAGAGTTGAAATGGATAAGTATTCCTGTGGCATTGAGGAGGACGGTCAACCCAGTGGGCCACCAGCTGGGTCCACTGGATGGAGACACACAATTAAACATTGATGAGACGGTCAAACCATAGAATTAAGCTGCGCTGAGTATTTGATCTTCACTTTGACAAATTCGGACTGATTTTCAGTTGAGTTGTCATGCTTGGTGTACTGGTCTGAAGTCCCAGTTGTATGTGGTCGCGTATCCTCTTGAACTAGTGCAGGGGTCGGCAACCCAAAATGTTCAAAGAGCCATATTGGACCAAAAAAAACAAAAAAAAAATCTGGAGCCGCAAAAAATGAAAAGCCTTATATAAGCCTTATATGAAGGCAACACAGGTTGTAAGTGTATATTAGCTATATTAGCCTATTATCAAAATGACTACAAATACTTAATGAGCATTCATGATTAAATGTTTATTTCCTGCAGCATCCTGGAGAGAATGACACACCACGTGACTCTGCTGTAGATATTTGGTGCTTTACGTTTTAACTTCCATTACAATATTAATCAGTGGTATTAATTTAATCATTTCTTCTTGAGCCCATCACAGCTCACATACCTGCATAACAGCGCTGTCTGTTTGATATCGATCACATCACACGACTCATCACAGGTAGTTGAGTACGCTGGAGCTGAATTAATGTCTCTGATTTGCTGATTGGTGACGTCGCCTGTCGTTTTAATGGTCCTTGTCTTTGTGGAGAGAGGAATGTCTTTAATTTTCTGGATTATCTCGGTTTTGTTTTTGAAGTCTGAAATAGGTGCTCTGATATTTTGATGAATGAATCCTTCATGTAATCACCATCCGTGAACAGTTTTCCCTGCTTTTATCTCTCAGGTTGCAACAAAACTTGCAGCAGTGGAGTTTGGAGATGGAATCCACTTCTTAAATCTACTTTTATAACCTGACACACGGGAGGCGACATGCAGCAAAAGCCAGCGGCGCCTCTGTTCCAGCAGGGTGAATAGCGAGTCGTCCGTTGTTTTGATTGGCCGTCAGATTGGAGGGAATTTTGGGTTATTAAAGCAGCTCAGAGTTGAAACAGCGGTAGATGTGAAGTCTCACAAGGTTTTGCTGGAGTTAAGTGAAGTCTTGTAAAGCTCTGGGACATCAGACACGGCAAATATTAACTTTTCTTCCATGCTTACCTGGAGATGTACTGAGAAGCATCCTGTTCCCTCATTGGTCAGTCAGTGAAACCTCCGCTGATTGGTCCTTGTCCGAGCGACAGCGTTGAAAAGTTGAAGTTTTTCCAGGCTATCCTTCTGCGTCGAAAATGAAAGCAAATAATTGGGTCCATTCTTCCTTGAATCCTCTGTTCTCATCAGCTATCTTTCTCTTTTTCCCTTTGGGATCCACGGCCCTGACACACCCGCTGGTTTGTTTACATCCATCTGCCTGGCACGNAAGCCTTATATGAAGGCAACACAGGTTGTAAGTGTATATTAGCTATATTAGCCTATTATCAAAATGACTACAAATACTTAATGAGCATTCATGATTAAATGTTTATTTCCTGCAGCATCCTGGAGAGAACGACACACCACGTGACTCTGCTGTAGATATTTGGTGCTTTACGTTTAACTTCCATTACAATATTAATCAGTGGTATTAATTTAATCATTTCTTCTTGCGCCCATCACAGCTCACATACCTGCATAACAGCGCTGTCTGCTTGATATCGATCACATCACACGACTCGTCACAGGTAGTTGAGGACGCTGGAGCTGAATTAATGTCTCTGATTTGCTGATTGGTGACGTCGCCTGTCGTTTTAATGGTCCTTGTCTTTGTGGAGAGAGGAATGTCTTTAATTTTCTGGATTATCTCGGTTTTGTTTTTGAAGTCTGAAATAGGTGCTCTGATATTTTGATGAATGAATCCTTCATGTAATCACCATCCGTGAACAGTTTTCCCTGCTTTTATCTCTCAGGTTGCAACAAAACTTGCAGCAGTGGAGTTTGGAGATGGAATCCACTTCTTAAATCTACTTTTATAACCTGACACACGGGAGGCGACATGCAGCAAAAGCCAGCGGCGCCTCTGTTCCAGCAGGGTGAATAGCGAGTCGTCCGTTGTTTTGATTGGCCGTCAGATTGGAGGGAATTTTGGGTTATTAAAGCAGCTCAGAGTTGAAACAGCGGTAGATGTGAAGTCTCACAAGGTTTTGCTGGAGTTAAGTGAAGTCTTGTAAAGCTCTGGGACATCAGACACGGCAAATATTAACTTTTCCTCCATGTTTACCTGGAGATGTACTGAGAAGCATCCTGTCCCCTCATTGGTCAGTCAGTGAAACCTCCGCTGATTGGTCCTTGTCTGAGCGACAGCGTTGAAAAGTTGAAGTTTTTCCAGGTAATCCTTCCGCGTCGACAATGAAAGCAAATAATTGGGTCCATTCTTCCTTGAATCCTCTGTTCTCATCAGCTATCTTTCTCTTTTTCCCTTTGGGATCCACGGCCCTGACACACCCGCTGGTTTGTTTACATCCATCTGCCTGGCACGCCGCCATATATCTATGGGCGCCGCGCTGAAACGTGTGTCGCAGGCTATGACGCAAATTGTCGTTGACAGAAATGGTAAAATTTAATATTTATTATGCACATTTTTACAGCATTGGAAAACGTTAAGAATGTTTGTCCTTCTACAGAAACCATATTAAAACAACAAATATATCCCCCATCCATTTTCATACATTTGTGAAGAAGCTCCAGGGAGCCACTAGGGGTCGCTAAAAGAGCCGCATGCGGCTCCAGAGCCGCAGGTTCCCGACCCCTGAACTAGTGTGAGACTAAAAGGAGAGGGTTTTAATAACGCATTAAAGAAAATAGACAGCAGGTTAGCACATCTCAGCCATGTTTGTTTAAAAAAAAAAAAAAAAGAAAGACAAAACTTCACCAGAAACAGATATGTGTGAATCACCATGACAACACAGATAACCACATTTACTTAAATAAGTAATATGCTTCTGTTTTGATGTTGTCATAATCTGTTATGAACCAGTAAACAGCTAATTTTAGCTCAAGTCTGTCTAATAATTAAAAATACCACACAAGCAGACTATTGGGGATTAGCTAAGACATTAATAAAAGTTGAATGACTTTATATTCAAAACTTGAATAAAATGAAAAGTGCCTGCTTGCCTCCTTTATGTTCATTCATTATGATTTTTAGTGATTTTGGAAAGGTAGGCATTCATCACCTGGGGGCAAACAAAAATAATAACTGTTAACATACTAACGTTTGGGTGCTTTATAGTGAAAAATGAGTGAAGGACTAAATAATTATCAAAGTGGTCACTTAAACCTACCTCGCTCTCAAGTTCCTTATTGGGCCTTGTCCTGTTAATGTACCCATATGCTCATCAACAATAACCTGGACTAAATCTTCACCCTCTTTGACACATTTTTCATCAGAAACAACCTCACTTTCAATCAAACTACTATCCTCTGTTAACTCGTTAGCCTGACTAAAATGCGTTTGGAACACATTTTAAAATCTTAGGATTGTGCTTCCTACTTTTATGTGAAGCAAAAGTTGAATACATATTTGTACTGTAGTCACAACCTGGAAGAGCACAATTAACAGTTTTGTGCTTTTTCAGATGACTCCCCAGGTGTTCAAAATATTGCTTCTCTGTGTTAAAACTACATGAATTGCCGTAAATCCTCTAATATTGGCCTGTATTCCATTACCGGCCGGGTCTCCTATATTAGCCGGTCTCGCTGTCAGCAGGGGTAAATAAAGGCCGGTCTCTAATATTGGCCGGGGCTACGATTAGAAACAACGTGGGTTTTTTTTTTTGGAGATCGACGGTAAAGTGAGCCCTCACTCGAATTTTTGAGGTGCACGCATACCAAGTTTTACGGTATGGAATGGTAGTGGATCATAATCTCCGGCTGCAAGATGAGCAGAAATGGAAAGCAGCTAGTTTGCAGTGATCACTTCATCACAGCTAAGGGTTTACTAAAGGTTTTTTATGGCATTTTATTGAACAGTTATTTAGAAACGCAGCTACAAAAACAGCAGGTAAACAGTTTGATACTGTTTTCACGTGTCCTAACTGCAAATAGCTTTAAGAGTGCTAGGGTTTTTAGCAGTTAGCTCAGTGTTGTAACGTGGCATTATTACCTTAACAAAATCAAACAAATGTACCAGAAATTTGGATTTAAAAAGGCTTAAACCCAGGGTTTGAATTACGGGGGAGCTAAAGGGAGCCCAGCTCCCCTGAAAGGGCAACAGGCTCCCCTAAAAGCCCTCAACTCACACACCCAGAGGGAGCCCGAAAAAAGATCCAGTTTCTACATATATTACATTATTTATTTGGACTCTCTATGGGGTTCCGAATGTGCCAAAAATGTGTCCTTGGATTCTACTGCATTGTGGAGTAACATGTCATGACATTTAACATCATCTGTTTTATTAAATTGTTCTGCATTGCTGTAATGTTATGGTCTTCCAGTGTATTTCCACTGTATTGTCTTCTCGTGTTGTCACGTGATGTTGTTATAAGTTGTTGTCAGGTGTTGGTTTTACCTGATTTGTCTTATTTTGTTGTCCAGCCTTGTTGTCACATGCTGTTGTCTAGTCTGTCGTTACACTCTGTCGACACATGCTGTTGTTACACTCTGTCGACACATGCTGTTGTCTAGTCTGTTGTTACATGCTGTTGTTACACTCTGTCGACACATGCTGTTGTTACAATCTGTCGACACATGCTGTTGTTACAATCTGTCGACACATGCTGTTGTTACACTCTGTCGACACATGCTGTTGTTACAATCTGTCGACAAATGCTGTTGTCTTAGTCTGTTGTTACACTCTGTCAACACATGCTGTTGTTACACTCTGTCGACACATGCTGTTGTCTTAGTCTGTTGTTACACTCTGTCAACACATGCTGTTGTCTAGTCTGTTGTTACATGCTGTTGTTACACTCTGTCGACACATGCTGTTGTTACACTCTGTCGACACATGCTGTTGTTACACTCTGTCGACACATGCTGTTGTCTTAGTCTGTTGTTACACTCTGTCGACACATGCTGTTGTCTAGTCTGTTGTTACATGCTGTTGTTACACTCTGTCGACACATGCTGTCGTTACACTCTGTCGACACATGCTGTTGTTACACTCTGTCGACAAATGCTGTTGTCTTAGTCTGTTGTTACACTCTGTCGACACATGCTGTTGTTACACTCTGTCGACACATGCTGTTGTTACACTCTGTCGACACATGCTGTTGTTACACTCTGTCGACACATGCTGTTGTTACAATCTGTCGACACATGCTGTTGTTACACTCTGTCGACACATCCTGTTGTTACACTCTGTCGACACATGCTGTTGTTACACTCTGTCGACAAATGCTGTTGTTTAGTCTGTAGTTACACTCTGTCGACACATGCTGTTGTTACACTCTGTCGACACATGCTGTTGTCTTAGTCTGTTGTTACACTCTGTCAACACATGCTGTTGTTACACTCTGTCGACACATGCTGTTGTCTTAGTCTGTTGTTACACTCTGTCGACACATGCTGTTGTCTAGTCTGTTGTTACATGCTGTTGTTACACTCTGTCGACACATGCTGTTGTTACAATCTGTCGACACATGCTGTTGTTACAATCTGTCGACACATGCTGTTGTTACACTCTGTCGACACATGCTGTTGTTACAATCTGTCGACACATGCTGTTGTTACACTCTGTCGACACATGCTGTTGTTACACTCTGTCGACAAATGCTGTTGTCTTAGTCTGTAGTTACACTCTGTCGACACATGCTGTTGTTACACTCTGTCGACACATGCTGTTATCTTTTTTTTAAAGTCTTTGGTATGACCCGACTGGGAATCGAACCCTGATCTCCCAGTCCCAGGGCGGACACTCTACCACTAGGCCACCGGAGCTCTGTCGACACATGCTGTTGTCTAGTCTGTTGTTGACATCACGGGTCGACAGAGTGTAACAACAGACTAGACAACAGCATGTGACAACAAGGCTGGACAACAAAATAAGACAAATCAGGTAAAACCAACACCTGACAACAACTTATAACAACAGACCAGCCAACATCACGTGACAACACGAGAAGACAATTACTCCACAATGCAGCAGAATCCAAGGACACATTTTTGGCACATTCGGAACCCCATAACTCTCAGCGTACTGGGTCTTTTTTGGGCGGAGACGATGGAGAGCGCTGATTGCTGATGCGCTCTGCCAGGCAGCTGCGTCCTGCGCATGGCCACAGTAACATTCTCAACGTGGCGCCACAAAAAAAACCCATAATTAACACACGATCGTCCATGTTTGCTCATACTTTCTGTCTTTAATTTGTGCCTGACGCTGCACTGCTGCAGACCTCATCTCCCGTGCTTTGGTGACATCACCTCACTGGTGCAGCCACGCAGCACACATTCCGCTATTTTTGCGGTCGACAGATCTTTTTGATCTGCTAATTTCAAAACTAACTCATGAGTTGAAAATGAAGAAGCCAGGCAGCAATTTTTGTGGAGGATTGAGACGAGATGCAGCTAAGAGACAGGCAGGCAGACAGGACAGGAAAATAGTCAAATAAAAAAACAAAACAAAGTGCTTGAAAAGGAAAATGTAGGTAGATGTATATCCCACTACACGTTTGTAACTTTATAATAATAATAACTAGATAAATTGCATTTCTTGCAGAAATGCGTTTGAATGCTTTATTGCTGAATACAATAGCTGAAACTGCTGAATTGAAGCTAAAACTAAGCTTAATTGTCAAAATGTGCTGAATGTATTTGACGTTTTAGGAGCAAAAATTGCTAAAAAAAAAAAATTAAAAGCCCAAAAAGTAAGTAGAGAATAGAGAAAAAATCCTAAACAGCAGAAAACTGAAATCTCTAAACATAGTTTAAAAAACTGAGTAGCTAAAATGTTTAAACAGCTCATATTTGAGTATAAGTAGTTACATTTTCACAATTAGTTGAATTGTGAAATTAGCAGGATATGCTGAATTTTGAAACTGATAGCTGAGTAGCTGAACTGAAATAAGCAGTTTTCTGCTGTGAAAATTTAGCGTAATTGCAAACATGAGCTGAAAAGATTTAGTTGCAAAAAATCACTAACAAGTGTAATAAAGCCAAATAAGTAAGTTGAGAAAAGAGAAAAAAAATCTAAACAGAAGAAAACTGAAGTCTCACTACACAGTTTAAAAAACTGGACAGCTGAAATGTTTAAAAAGCTGGTATTTGAGTAGGATTAATTTAATAGTTAAATTTTCACAATTAGCTGAACTGTGAATTTAGCAGCTGAAACCGATAGATGAACATGGATTAGAACTGATGTGAAGTTGAAAATGAGTTTAATTGTCAAAGTTAGCAGAATGAGATAAAAAATAAACTGTTAGAACGAGCAGAAATTGAACTTTAAAGTTTCAAAACTTTCTCAGCCATTCAAAGACCAGGCATAGTGGACGGCTGGTTTCCTGAGTCCAAGCTGATCGATTTGGTGTATAACATGTCTGGGTGCGTATTTCTGTTAACTTGGAAGAAACTTGAACTCTCTCGGCCAATCAGAGAGCAGGGCTGGGGGACGGCTGGTTTCCTGAGACCAAGCTGATCGATTTGATGTATAACATGTCTGGGTGCGTATTTCTGTTAACTTGGAAGAAACTTGAACTCTCTCGGCCAATCAGAGAGCAGGGCTGGGGGACGGCTGGTTTCCTGAGACCAAGCTGATCGATTTGATGTATAACATGTCTTGGGGTGTATTTCTGTTAACACAGAAGAAGCTTGAAATCTCTCAGCCAATCAGAGAGCAGGGATGTTGGGGGTGGG
>SSNS01000358.1:495813-522906 GCA_006937985.1 Aphyosemion australe
CCTTTTATTGATTGAGCAGTTATTGTATATATTTGAAGTGTAATTGTTTTATTTATTGTCTAAATTTGTGACTGAGCAATAAGCAGTTCAGCAGGTATGGCCCACATCCGGCACCCATGGCAGATCTGGCTCACATACTGCAATGAATGACGGCCCACCACTGGCCCACATCTGGTTTGCCGAGTCCGAGCCGCCCCTGCCTGAGCTGGGCCTGGTGTGGGCCAGTGCAGGTTACCACAACTGGCCCAGTGCTGGAACGGCTATGGGCCATACATGGCCCACCTCTGGCAAACTGGCCTGGGCCAGTGGGGGCCCCTCATTCATTGCGGTATGTTGGCCAGATGTAAGTGCCAGATGTGGGCCACATCTGGCCCAGACCAATTTTGCTACCTGGGAAACGGCTCTTCAGTGCTGTCACCCAAGTCATAGATGAGAAGCAGAACCGAATTTGTAGCGATAATGATGAAATGCTGATTTTCATTCAGAAAAATCTACCTCTCACACACAAGGCTGAGTGAAAACAGGAACACTGTCACATAGCCCAGTCAACCTCAGTTTTTTCTTTCACTTTAATTTTTTGCACTTTATGAGAAAGCAAAGTTTTGTTTGCTGGACACTAAACTGTCGTGTTTCTCTTTTTGTGACATTTTTGTTTTCATTTGCACATTTGGTTACTTGAAAGAGTATAGGGCTGATTGAGCTTAGTTTGTTACTTTAATGACTGTATTAAACAAATTATGGCTACTAGCCAGTTTCATGTAGAGCTCAATTAGAGCAGGATTTGAGCCCAGTTTATTTTAAAATTGTTACTCCAAAAAGGCTAATTACTGGCCCTGCTTAAATGTGTGCTGGAGTGTTTTATTTTATCTTTTTCAGTTGTTTGCACTTTACCTTACAGTTGTAAAGTTATGTTTACATTTTATGATTCAGCTGCTGTTGGAGAAAAAAATAAATATGGCAATTTTCTTGCATTGCCTAACTTGAAAATGAAGCAGTTGTCATATTTTGCATATATAATATTTATAGTTTAAGTATGCCTGACAGGAGGTTTGTGGTGTTGGTTACATAAAATGATTTTTCCTTTTTTTTTATTAGGGGGGGACCCCGCATATATCGGTATCGGTTTATATGGTATCGGAAATTAAGAGCATCCCTAAAAATAATATTATATCATGCATACAATATTTTCCACTTGCCTGAATAATGAGAATAATGTTCTGATTTGATTCCTGTTGAGAAATAGAACGGACACTTTTAGAATGGAAAGTATCAGTCTGCAGTTGCAGATCATAAAGTTGCTGTGGGCTTTGCATCGCACGGTACAGCCATGCTACTAGCTGTGCTAACTAAGTGAAGTGCTAACTTTTGAGAAAAAAAAGAAGAAAAGAAAAGTAAGAAAACTGTCGGCGAAGTATCTTTGTATTCGTAAGCTGGTGCTCTCACCCAAGGCGCGTCCCCAAGACAATCAAAGCACAGCGTTAATTCACTTAGCTTTGTGCAAAGGCCAAATATTGAAGTGACACGCTGTGTTTCTCAATGTCAAGGCACCTCGCCTATCCAGGCCTAGGTAGGCAAGGTGCCTTGACATTGAGAAACACCCGCGTTCTCCGCTCACATGATTCAAAGATGGCAGCCCCCTGTTTTCATGTCAGAAAAATGAATGAAATAGAGACAAGAGATGAATACCCATATTTCCCTAACCTTAAAATGGCGGTGGCGTCGAAACTTAAAGGGGACCTAGAATGTAAACCAACATTTTCCTTGTTGTTGTTGATTAAGACAGCTTAGGTGGTCAAAAGTAGCATGCCAAAAAGTCAAAGTCGTGTGTGACCTACTTTTTATGTAAATTAGAAATTTGAAAAAGGCAAAGAGAAAACCTCCTGTTCTGAGAAAGCCTTCCTTAACATGTCATAAGGGGAGCCACGCCTCCTCAAACCTGCATGTGTCTGAGGCCTTCTGGAAAATTAGGCGCACACAGCAAGTTCTCTAAACGGCTTCAAATTACTTTTAGCTCAGCAGAATGCTTTTGTGTGCGGCAGGCTTTACTTTACTTCCAAACATTTACAGAGAATAAACCATGTTTTACGTTAGTTGATAAACTTATGAACAGTGACATATCTTATGTCAAACTACATGCAGACTTATTCATTATCACAAATTTAAAACAGAATGTTAAGGATTTTGTCAATTACCCTACCCGGAACTGAGGAGATAAGAGAGAGAGAGACAATGAACCACACATAGAACCGTTTGCAAAGGGTGACAGACCAACTCAGGACAGAGTGTAGTCTGCCCCGAGCGGCTGCCAGCACATTTTATTTAAAGGAACTAGAGGCAGGAAAAAAGAAACGATGCTCACGAGCGACGCGCCCGGCTCTGCGAGTAACTGCAGCCCAGCACGGGAGCGTGCACAGATGGCTATGTTACACAAACACAAAAATACCATTACCTGACCCTCTTCACACGCTCTCACGCCACACCTCCAATATCTCACGCTGAAAAGGCAACTCCCCGCCGCTCTCACGGACAATATTGCGGCGAAGCAATCCACGCTGCAGCCCTGATCACAGCTAATGCTACTACTGTAGCATGATCACAGCTAATGCTACTGCACGCTAGCTCTCTCTGAGTCATCGGTGAGGTCAGATCATTGTCATCATCTCTAAACACAACCTATAATGTTTCTTACCTGCTCACTAGGAAATGAGCCATGGCAGCATCCTTTTTGAGTCCCAGATATAGTTGAAGCAGCCTCCATTCGTCAATCACGTATCCGATATAGATTCGGGTCCCTGCCTGTCTTTTACCATATTTGGTTTTTGACTCACGAGATGCCGCTGAATAAACTTCCTTTGTGCCACGCTTGGTCGTTTGCTGGTTGCAGTAGAATCCATTCCCACAGTTCTTCTTTTGGAGTTTGGCGGTTGGCAAGCAACTTAAGGTGCAATAGCGCCACCTACCGATCTGCAGTGTCGAACACATTTTCTTTCTGTTTTGAAGCTGTCATGAACGCGCAAGCAGTGTCAATTGACGCCATTGACGCAATTTTCGTTGTCGTTTCTTATTCGTCAACGAAAATGTCGGTCAATATTCGTTATAATTTAGTCTTTTTTGGCGTGTATATTTTCGTTTTTGTTTAGTTTTAGTCCGCAAAAATTCATTCGTCACGAAAAAAAAAAAAAAAATTATTCGTCAACGAAATTAACAGGTTTAGATGATGTGTGTGTGGGTGTGTATGAGATACAGAATGAAATAGAGAAGCAATACAGGACATAGAAATTCTATAACATAATCCCTCCTGTTGTATGGCATTCATACACAACATGCATAAGCTTTCTGCGCTAAGCAAGTCATGTAAAATAAGCGACAACAGTAGAATCAAAATAATAAACCTTGGTACCGAATGCGAAATCAGTAGAAGCAATCACATGATGGGACAGAATGTGAAACTGCAGCTGTGCTGCAGTCAGTGATCAATACCACAACACGAAGAACTTCATCCCAAGCATCATTCCAGTAAAAACGTAGAGTAAAAATCATCATTTACAGGTGGGATACCGGAATACCGGTCAAATCAGAAACATCAAAATCAATAGGAGTGGCAGGTGCGGGAGTCAAAACAGCAAAATAGTGAACAAGTGAAACATTAATCATATAGGTGACACAAAAAAACTCGATACATGGTACAATGCAGCATGAAAACATAGCAAGAAAAACAAGAAAAATAATGACAGGAATCAAATATCGTAGCAATAAATTGTAATAATTATTGTAATAATGTGTACCAGGAACCAGAATTCATCCATTCCCAGAAGGCGAATCCTCTTGGAACACTGAGCTCACCAGTGTTCATTAGAGATAAGAGGTCGTTCATGTGTGTAAGGGTGGCGGTGATGTTGCCAGCTGTGTCAGGTAAAAAGGCGCAACATCTGAACCCAAGAGCATGACCTACGACATGGCAAAGGCCCCCTTCCGAGGCCAACAGACGGTCAAGCGCGAGATGGTGTTGCATTAACATGTTCCTGGTTGCTACCATGAAAGGTGGAAAACCTGAAAAACCTTGGGAAGTGAGTGCAGTCAAGTTACGTAGCTGAATGTGCGGTCTATCTATGTGGTGTGAGTGAACCTGTGGGGTCTGCAAAAACGTCAGTGCTATTGATTCTTAACAAATTGTCATGCCATGATGAACACTGTGTCAGGGCAGTAGTGTCTGTGCGCAACCAAGGATCATTTGAGACAGTGGAGTGTTGTGGATGAGCTAAGCCATACAGAATACAAAAAACATCAACTGAACTTAACGATTCAGGCCATAGAAGTGATGACTCTTTGAGGGAGTGTGGTATCAGCGAGCAGACGTAGCATGACGCGTTGACTTGTGCTGCTCGGACGATGGCAGTGACCGATGCAAACCAGGAGTTCCCTCCCACACACTAAAAACAGTTGGGTTGAAAACAACCCAATTTGGGTTATTTTTAACCCAAGTCATGGGTTAAGAGGGACCAACCCAAGTTGTGAGTTACTTTAACCCACAAAATTGGGTTATTTGCATCTACCCAAAACTTGGGTTGTTTAGTTTATAATTAGGTAACCCATTTTATGGGTTAAATTAACCCAACCTCTTGAGTTAATTTAACCCACAAAATTGGGTTGTGTAGTTTACAATTAAGTAACCCATTTTTTGGGTTAAAATTAACCCAACCTCTTGAGTTCATTTGACTAAATCTTTAGTTAAATGTATTCAATGTTTTTTTTGCCACCAGGATCCACCAAAATATAAAATAGAAACATTTGGTAGACATATTAAAACGAGTGAAGTCCCCCCATGAATTACAAATATTTAAAACTTTATAAATGTATTGTAAAACCAATGTGTTCAAATGTATAAAAAAAAAATACCAAGGAACTTACAACAAACCTTTATTTCCAATTGCAACAACAACAAAAAAACATTTGAACCCTTTACAGGGCAATCATTGAAGTAGTTTAAAATTTTATATTTCAACACCAGGGTGTTATTATGGTATATAACAAATGTATTTTTCTGTTACAATTTTCAAATATATTTATTTTCATGGAGAAAATCAGAGAAAATGAAGTGCTCAAATATGGACGCTGGCCGTGTTCTGGTAAAAGAAATCCCAAAATAAAAAACATGAACAAGTTAAAACAAACATTATTTTTTAATAATACAGATAATTATAAGACACTTTAGAATAATCTAGCTAATTTAAAACATTATATCACTGTAGAATAATACTGAAAATATCACAATTATTAAACAATACAGTGGACTTTTATAAAATCAGATTACTGTAGAATATTTTTGGAAGTTATAGAACATTAAATGCCATTTCTGATCAAATATAGATCTTTAGAATATTTTGTATTTGAGGATCTGCCTCAGTGTCATCTTCCTCCTCTTCATCATCATCACTGATGGTGAGACTCGCTGGCACAATAACTGTCCCCCTTTGTTTTTTATAGAAATCTTAGTTTAAAACTTAAAAATATATTCAATATTATAATTATTATTATTACTGTAACCATGATCATGAAGATTATGTCTAAAAAACAACAGATTTTACCTAAAAATATACATAATTTTTTACTTGTTCAGGGCGTATGATCAAATATGGCAGCTTTGATTTTCATGCTCTGATTTCACCAACGTCATTGAGTTTAACATTTACAACACATATATCTTTATTTAGCACCACTAGTCAACCTTGTGATGTGAGTTTCATAAACCTAGCGTTGTTAGTTTTAGAGATCCAACCTTAAACACGAGAGGAGACGAGCTCCAGGAAGGCAGTTTTCTGGTTTTTCAGACACACCAATATTTGGTGCGTTGTAGCCCCACCCTGATTGGTCTAACGGTGCAAACTGTGACTAGCTTGATATGTGTTGATTGGTTGGGTGAAATCTCATAATTCTAAGAGTCCGTGAAAAGGCACACCGACATCATTTATGATGTGAGTGGAAGTGTCTAAATATAGACGCTTTCCCTATAAAGGGTTAATGTTGAGAACATGACCCCCCACCCCCCAAACACACACATAAACAAACAGCAGCACGTGAACTGGTGAAGCTCTATGATTGTTCCTCCTGTCTAGCCTTAACCTGGTTGTGGAAGCCTGCAGTGTTGCAACCTCTTCCCTGTTTTTTTTTCTTTTTTTTAATTCTTGTATTTTGTATGGCAGTTTTCAAAAATGTCACCTGTTTGGACTCTGGTCCTTCAATTTTGTAGACCAAATGCTGTAGCAACTCCCATGAAGAAGCACACATCAACTGCCCCAAGCAGCGTCTCTTTAGGAAATGTCTGCCCATTGAACAGCACTGGGTTCTTTGTCCGAGGACAAAAGGGTATGGCTTGTTCTCAGCCTCCTGGAGGTATTCCACCATATTTGTGCCCACCTAAGATGGGAACAAAAAATGAAAAATAAATAAATACAAGTAAATAAAAAGGAAATTTGACTTCAAAGCAAATCATAAACAAATACACAGATAACCTGTTAACCCATTCACTGCCATTGACGACTAAAGTCGTCTTTCCACATCCAACCACTGGCTGCCAATGACGACTAGAGTCGTCATTTCCCTTTTTTACGGGGCGGGCGTCGGAGTGAGCCCCCGCACCGTGAGAACAAACATCACGTGTCTAAAGCGGATCTTCATCCGTGTATGTCACACATCACGTGATCAGGAAGCGGAAAATCAATGGATTACGAGTTTGTTTTGGGACGCTGCTGTGAAAAAACACGATGCGCCCAACCGGAAATGCATCTGGAGCGACGGTTGGGCACCAGATTGTGAAAGAACGGATAACGCGAGAAATACAGCGATTCTTCCTGATGTAAGAAGTGAGTCTACTCTTTCTTTTGGTAGTTTTGGCGTTTGCATGATCATAGAGCACAATGTTCTGACTCTTCAAAAAACAGTAAAAACGCTCAAAAACACTGGCAGGGGCTTTCTGATCAGAAAACGGCTGGCAGTTAATGAGTTAAGAGATACAACATTGAGACCAAAAGGAACAATTATACTCACAGGCTTGAGGTTGATCAGCTGAGGCCGACTGGGCCTCTTCAGCAGAGTGCCGGATGGTTTTCTTGTTTGCTTTGTAGACATTTTGTTGAACCATGGATGGGATCAGTCGCAGGGCCAACTCTCCTCTAGCATCTGTAGGCAAACCATTTAAGTTAACAATTTAACTATTTATAGGTAGGCGCGCACACACGCAAACAGGGGCGCGCGCGCACACACACCACAAGTGCGCTCATGATGTAGCCTGTCCTGTTGGACCGAGACGTCGTGCAGCCTGTCTCCCTGAAATCTTGCGCCGTACAGTGTGCCACCTTTCTGTAGTTCTCACAGTGTGACATGAGCAGTCTTGTGAGACAGCCAAAAAATGCACAGTGTGGTCCCGGCATAATGTTTGCCTATATTGTTTAAAAGAAAAGGATTCACATATTCCTAGCCAGCAAATGAAAAAACAAACTTACCCAGTGACATGTCCTCTGTAGGAAACGGGAGTTTGCCATCCTTTTCAGCCAGGTGCAGGACTTTTTCAGCATACTCTGTTATCCAGCTCTCAAATAACGTTGGTGCTGCCTCGCAATGCAGCACCAAGAAGTCCTGGGAGATCTAAAAAACAAAAATCAAGAAATATATTGTAATTAATGTGCCAGACAATTATTTAGAAGTCTAACTTAATCTATAGTCTTGGTTTTGTCTTCGTTATTTAACACAGAAAAAGCAAAAAAGATTTGTTGTTTACCTTTGGCTGACAATTTCGGCTCACGTCGGGTCCCTCCATCAAAGTGGGGTGGTGTCACTTCCGTTTCCTTTTTTTTGCAGGCAGTAAGGCACAATGCCTGCTCCCCTCTTCCTGATGACACTCCATCGTCACTGTTTATGGCTGTCGGTCCACAAAGAGTTCCATAAATGGGCTGAAATGAAACAAAAATGTTGGCTTGAACTAAACCAAGAGTTGCATTTGAATTACTTGTCCACTAGTGAAACATAACACATCAAGTACACCAAATAACCTGTGTGCTGCAGATATGTCTCGATTTAACAGGGGGGTTCGTGGTGATCTCCCGACATTTAAATATTTATGTTATAAAGACGAGCTAGGGCTGGGCAATATGGGCCACCAGAGCCGGCCCATGGCATACGCCAGTTAAGCAGCTGCTTAGGGCCCCACACCACCAGGGGGCCCCCAAGAGCCCCAAGATAACGTTCTAAAAAATATATTATATTATATTATTTTAAAATAACATTAAATAATTCAAACCAAATGCTATTACACGTTAAAAAAATAATTTTAATATTTCATAGTTGAAACACCATAACAGTTTTATAGCTCTTCCTGCTATTGTTGGCTGGCTGATGCAAGTTGGGGGAAATGCGTAACGCACCCTTACGGTCCGTAAGTTACGGAGTCGCATATGTTAGGAGCATGGCGCCCAAAAGAAACTATCCGTCTGGAGCAGAGAAAAGAAAGACGAAGAAACTAAAGGAAGAGAAAAAAGAACAAGACAAAGGTAAGTTTGCAAGCCCAATAATATAATTTTTTGTCATGATTAACCAGGCCTTCGGTTCAGTTTATCAGTTTGGTTAGCTAGCTTGCAGCAAGGTGCGTGCTAACATTGTGAGCTACAGAAAAAAAAAACGGTAATTGGGTTAGAAGTGTTCAGGGAGACTCTGACGGTCTTTTTTTTTTCTCAGTAATTTTTTCGTGTCACGGTGCGGAGTCTGATATGACACGGAGCAGAAACTCCGACCAAGTCATAAAAACATGGTCAGAAGAAGGAGGTTTCCTAATTAGACAGGTCCATGCTAACGCAGACAAGGTGCTGCAGTTGTTTCAAATACATACCAGCTAAACTCACATCCTGGAAGCCTTCATTAATTATTCACAGAATTTTGAGGATAAAAGTAACTCTATTACTAGATTAGATCAGATTTTTTTTCCAGAGATTAAAGTCTGTGACGTTTTTTTCTCTCCCCTAAATATCTACTATAATATTTTTGTTGTCATTTTGAAAAAACACACCACTTTGTTTCTAAATTTAGAAGGAAAAAAATAGCTAAAACGTATAGATATTTTTTAAATGGGATGTTGATTTTAGTGGAAAATGATTTAAAAACAAGCCTAAACAAATCTAAAAATATTACTTTTACTGTCATTCTGTTGTGGAGAATATTCAATGAAAACTCTGAAAAGCTGCTTAAACCAGCATTTTTTTATTGTGGACCTGTCTATATTTATAATAATATAAATGATATAATAAGTTGATGGTTTAAAATCATTTTAGCTAAAGTTATTCAGAGCCACCGTAGAAGGTCCAAAGAGCCTGAGTTAAGCTGTGGTAACTTCAGAGCAGGTGTCCAAAATGCAGCCCGGGGGTCATTTGTGGCCCTCACTAGCGTTTTTAGAACTGTGAAATTAAGTCTCTCCAGGTGGCTGTTGAAATAAATCCATATATTTTAATATTTTATGTTCAAATTTTTACTAATATATCTAGTTTAGATGTTTTTGAGCAGAACAAATTAAAAATACTGTATATCACCATAAAATATTGTTAGCATTTTTAAAATAAAAAAACATATTTTTGTGGCCCGTGGGGAGTTTTAACTTCATGATTTTTGCCCTTATCTTGAAAAGTGTGGACATCCCTGTTTTAGGGGAACTGTGAAATAGTCTGAAAGCTTTGTGTAACATTTTGCAGGAGCTCTTCTGAAGTATTTTGAAGCAAAAGCAGCACAACCTGTTGAAGCAAGTAGCGGTGCTTCCTCAGTTGGAGACACTGCAAGTGAGTACTGAACTCCCAGATCATGAATGAACCATGTTTATTTTAGACTATATTGGTTAAAAATGCTGTGTTGGTCAAAAAATTGTTATTTTAATTTTAAATATGATACAACTCATTTAACACAGTGAGATTTTATTTTTTTACCACAGGTTCATCCTCTTTATGGCTGCCGGCTTTTGAGAGTGGAGAGCACCTGCCAGCAGCCGAGAGCGAGACGACGCACCCAGCAGCTGGGAGCGAGAAGGAGCACCTACCAGCAGCTGATAGTGAGGAGCACCTACCAACAGCTGGGAGTGAGAAGGAGCACCCACCAGCAGCTGGGAGCGAGAAGGAGCACCTACCAGCAGCTGATAGTGAGGAGCACCTACCAACAGCTGGGAGTGAGAAGGAGCACCCACCAGCAGCTGGGAGCGAGAAGGAGCACCTACCAGCAGCTGATAGTGAGGAGCACCTACCAGCAGCTGGGAGCGAGAAGGAGCACCCACCAGCAGCTGGGAGCGAGAAGGAGCACCCACCAACAGCTGGGAGCGAGAAGGAGCACCCACCAGCAGCTGGGAGCGAGAAGGAGCACCTACCAACAACAGCATCAACTAGTCTGGATTTTTCAACATCAACTGCTGTACCAGGTCAGTTCACAGGGCTTCTTCAGTATTTTCTGAAATTACTTCAATATATGCTAAATAAATAACAATGGTGATATTTACTGTAATTTTCACACAGGCTTGTCTGCTTCAGGAATAGATGCCACACCTTCCACATGTTCCAGCCATCAACATGGATTTGCATCTCCAGTTGACCCAGCTGACTGGTCTCATATGCTGTCTGACTCAGAAAGGACTGATCTGGTAAGCAGAGGACCATGCCCTGTAAGGGAAAACTTCACATTCCCGAAGAAGCCTGATGGCCGAAGCTTTCACTATCACTACACATATAGACAGTTGGTGAATGGGGAAAATATGAAACGAAGTTGGCTCACCTACTCAAAAAGAAAGGATGCAGTCTACTGCTTCTGTTGTAAACTGTTCTCCAAAAAGTCCACAAAACTGGCAACAGAGGGACAGCGTGACTGGGTCAACATAGGTGCACTGCTTAAACAACATGAAAATAGCTCAGATCATTCTGATAACATGGTGAAATGGAAAGAATTTGCATTGCGTCTTTCTAAGGGAAAGACTATTGATGCAACAGAAATGTCCCTTTTAGAGGCAGAGAAAAATCGCTGGAGAGATGTCTTAACTCGTTTAATTAGCATAATTCATTCTCTGGCAGAGAGGAATCTTGCATTCAGAGGCTCCGTTGATACATTGCATGAGGACAGCAATGGAAACTTTTTGAAAGAAGTTGAAC
The DNA here is from genome assembly GCA_006937985.1 of Aphyosemion australe. NCBI lineage: Eukaryota > Metazoa > Chordata > Actinopteri > Cyprinodontiformes > Nothobranchiidae > Aphyosemion > Aphyosemion australe. The sequence goes on from SSNS01000358.1 coordinate 506,976, forward strand.
TGATGGCTAAATTTGATCCAGTTTTGAAAGAACATGTAAGACGAATTGACAGTGGATCACAGCATACAACATACTTGGGAAAAACCATCCAGAATGAGTTGATAGCCTGTGTCAGTGATAAAATATTGGAGAAAATTGTGACTGAAATCAAGGAGTCCAAATATTATGCCATAATATTGGACTGTACTCCAGACATTAGCCACAAAGAACAAATGTCTGTGATTGTACGCACAGTGAGTCTTAAGACACCTGAGATACAGGAGCACTTTTTGGGTTTTTTGATAGCTCCTCAGTCTACTGGCCTGGGTTTGTCCACACTCATCCTTAACAAGCTTGAGGAGTTGAACATCCCTTTTCAGGATTGCAGGGGACAGTCCTATGATAATGGGGCAAATATGAAAGGTAAAAACAAAGGTGTACAGGCTAGGTTACTGGCAAAGAATCCACGAGCTTTTTATGTGCCTTGCAGCACACATACCCTAAATCTGATGGTTTCAGATGCAGCTAAATCATCAAAAGATGCAACCTGTTTTTTTGGCAATGTTGAGAAGATGTATAATCTTTTCTCAGGTTCTACTCAAAGGTGGTCGGTTTTACAGAAATATGTACACATCACCCTCAAGTCCTGGAGTGACACGCGATGGGAGAGTCGCATTAAAAGTATTGAACCTTTACGCTATCAGGCAGATAAAGTGAGAGAAGCCTTGTTGGAGGTCAGAGAAAATGCCAATGACCCCATGGTGAAAGTTGAGGCCCATTCCCTTGCTGAAGAAGTTGGGTCGTTCAGATTTCAAATATGCTGTGTTGTCTGGTATGACATTCTTTCCAGAATTAACATCACAAGCAAGCTTCTTCAGTCAGTTAACATGCAACTTGATGTTGCTGTGAGCCTTATCCAGAAAAGTAGGGATACTTTGATCAGTTACAGGTCATCAGGCTTCAATGATGCACAGATCTCTGCAAAAGAAATTTGTGAACAAATGAATACTGAGCCAGTGTTGAAGGAGAAGAGGTTAAGGTCCACAAAAAGGCATTTTGCCTATGAGTCACCAGAGGAACCCTTAGCAAATGCAATGAAGAGCCTGGAAGTGTCATTTTTTAATGTGGTGGTTGACTGTGGCATTCAGTCTTTAGAGGATCGATTTCAGTCTATTGGGGAAGTTAAAGACAACTTTGGTGTGCTCCTTAACTTTAGTGATCTTGATGCATCGACACTGAGAGACCAGTGTAAGGTGCTTGAGGAAAAACTTACCTTTGGAGAAGAATCAGATATTGATGGTAGTGCACTAGCTACAGAGATTGCAAGTCTTCCAGATCTTCCCAAAGCAAAGATGACAGTATTTGAACTTCTTACTTACCTGTCTCAAAATGACATTTCTGAGTTGTTCCCAAATCTTTGGATCGCACTCAGGATTGCCTGCACACTCCCTGTAACAGTTGCTTCAGCAGAACGGAGTTTTTCCAAACTGAAGTTGATAAAAAGCTACTTGAGATCTACAATGGCACAGGAAAGACTCAGTGGGCTTGCCATTATTAGCATCAACCACAAAGTTGGCCATGACATTTCTTACAATGATGTCATAAATGACTTTGCTTCCAGAAAAGCTAGAAAAGAAAGATTCTGAAAGTTATGTCAGGGAAGGCTAGGCAGATTAGCGATTTAGTTGGTAAATGGTGATTTGGATAAGATAGAGGCAATATATTTTCCTCAGGGATGGGGAATAAGAATGCCTGAACATCAGTGATTTAGTTTACTGTAGGTTCATTTTTTTTGTACATATTCTAAAAATGTGTTTTTAATTTCACTCTTCAACTGCTGTTAAGGTGTATTTCTCTGTAAATTTTGTGCAGTTATTTAAGTTTTCTAATATTTAATTAATATTGTGTTAATAGTCTTTTGTGTATATAGATCATGTGAATGTCATTTGGTTTTATTTTGTAGTGATTGCACATTTCACACATTTTACACATGCTAAATTAATAACAAAATATAATAAACCTAACTTTTTTTACTGTAAAGTCAGTGTTTGTCTGCTTATGTTACTTCCAAATAGTTAAGTTAGTATGCCATATTTAACACTCTGCATTTCAAAACACAAATTAAATTAAATATTTTTGTCAGATTGCTCCATGTGTACTATTAAAATTAATAGTCATAAAAACATTTTTATGATACTAGCCAATTACAAATTATGCTAATGATAGTGAGTATGTTATACACATTGTATAGCCTAGGAATGATTATTTGATTATTGAGCACCTGCACTGTAGGGGCCCCCAAATGAAAATCTGCTTAGGGCCCCAAAGAAGCTTGGGCCGGCCCTGTGGGCCACACAAGCATGTTTCCTTTGTCGGAACTTCAGGGTAAATTCTGAGACGGGGAAAAGACCAGGAGATTCAAATGTCCCAGTCCTCTCAGCTGTTGTGACTCCATTCAAATTCAGCTCTTTCAGGACTTTGCACAGACATCAGCATATCACGACTGCTTGGCAGTGAGTGATGTCACTGATCAGCGCCAGAAAGCGTCCACAGTAACAATAAGAACATTAAAAGTATTTATTCTGTTGAAGTTTATCATATATTAATCCATTCAGAGGACGCTAGCAGCTGCGTGATGTAAAATGTGGCGTTCAAAGACCAGAAGCTCAGTTTTTACAGCGCTCTGTGAGACAACAAAGCCCAGTCAATTAAGGCGATGTGGGGGGATTCCAAGGTGTTTCCCGGTGCGGAGTTTAACAGTGGGGGAATTCCTCAGTGTTTTCCAGTGCGGAGTTTAGCAACAGCTGTGGGGAAATTCCGCCTTGTGTTCCGGTGTCGGGAGTTTGATTTTAAACACTACGCTTATTCCGTTAGCTTCCATTCTGCTTCACTAGCAACTCTAGAACTAGAACTCCGGTCAAGTGGAGACAAGCTCACGTCAGGAACTTCCTATAAATTTATCCCGAAGTTCCGATAAAGGAAACGGGGCTACTATTAACAAACCTCCGTCTGCAGCCAGGGTGAATGCTCGCTGAAACATGAACGAACGTGCCCAAATAAATTAAAACTACAAAGGCAAATGCAACGTTTAGAGCAGCTTTGACCCAGAGGTTTACTGATCGAGCAGACGCGTGGTAATTAATTTAATGACCGCAGAAACTGAACAAGCTAGTGTTAGAAGTTAGCATTAGCACCTCAGCAGCCACTGTGAAACACCAACAAATGCCCCCCCCCAAAAAAAAAAAATACCACGAAGCCAAATGCAAAGTTTTACTTACGTATTTATCATCCTGGGGATTATTACAATGCTTAGATTTGAAATAGCTAGCCCCAGCATTACCGCCCGTTCTACCCATGAGTTGACGTTTGTATTAAAGTTACTAAAAGCCACTTCGCTAGCTAGCAAGTTAGGTACTCTCGTGTCCTAACGGTGGGCAAGTGAACACCCGTAGTAGTTAGCTGACAAACGTTTAAGCTAGTGTTGGCCACCACGTTAGTTCTTTGAGCACGTACGCTAGGTTAGGAACAATTACTACAAGTTGGCTAACATTGAACTAGCTATCGATAGCTACCACCCAGTAGGCAAATGTGTTATGACAATAGAAGCAGTTTGACCTTAGATTCAAATATAAAACTCTTACCTTGGAAGGAATGACAGCGAAGACGAATGGAAGGCACAGCAATGTGAAGAACACACGGGAAAAAACTAGGAGAAAAAAAGCGCTGGCTACTTTTTTGTTTCCCGCCTAAGCCTCCTCCTTTTCCGGTTTTCTCATTGTTTGGCAAGCTGGTGAACTTAACCCAATTATTGGGTTAACCTACTCGTAGACAAATATTCCAGTAGAATAACCCAGAAATTGGGTTAAAATATACCCTATAACCCAAGATATGGGTACAGCTCTGAAATTATAACCCAGAAAAACAACCCAATATGAATAACCCAATAATTGGGTTGAAGAAATAACCCAACTGTTTTTTGTGTGCAGCAGCGGTGTGTCCAGACGAAGTCCCTCCATCCCAGGAACCGTGAAACCACGGTGCAGTTTGGGTGTGTGGGTCCGGAATTTCCATCCCGATCTGGAGTCCAGATGGGTCCGCGAGTGCAGGTGGCAGTCCATCACGTCGGTCTGTGGGCAGGGAGGAGCCCCGTCCCACAATTGGTGCAGATCCAAACTCCGTTCTATCTCCAGTACCCAAGGTAGCTGTTGCTGTTACAAACTGTCTGTCAGGTGCCGAGAGGCGGGCCATAGAAGAGGCCATATTCATGTAACCCATCATCATCATCATCAGAGTGAGGCATCCCGTATGCCTGTAGCGGACGACCAGCTTCACCATGTTTGGGACGCTCGTGACCTGTTGTCATGAGCCCCTTTGAAGCCTGGACTTCGTTGCCGCCCTAATGGCGGTTAGGTGACTTCGATGAGTTTACAATGAGATTCAAGATGGCCTCTCAGCAACTTCCACAGCTGTGGGGGGAGCAGGACCTGATACGGACCGTCCCAATGCGGAGAAATCCAGTTGTCTCATTTAAGCACTTTGTTTAGGACCCAATTTCCTGCAAGATCATTGTATATTTTGACATGTTTCCTCAGAAAACACTTTAATCATCCAGTCTGTTTCAGAGCATCTAGTCATCACCTCATACACAAAATGTGTTCCAATGTCCGACCTGATAACAGAAGGTAATCCATAAGTAGGGAAAAATGGTTACATAACATCTTTGCCACTGTCAAAGTGTCACATTTCTTTGTAGGGTTAAATTCTGGCCATTGGGATAATGTATTTATCAACACAAGGGAACATTTCACTCCATGCCTCTGTGACAATTCAAGAAATCCATGTGTATGGTGTGAAATGGGTATTCTCATACAAATCAAACATTTCCGATAATAGTCTTTAGCAAAAGAAGAAAGGTTTACAGTGTGGAAAGACGTGTTTATCAACTATCAACCGTCACGCAGGATCTCATGTGTCAGGGTCTCAGAGCAGTAAAATGTAGTCTCTGGCAGAGGGAGCCCTTGAGCTGCAAGCTTTGCACTCTGGACAGCAAAAGAGTTTCCCCTGGAGACATCTGTCTGGTGAGCCTGACATTCGCACAAGGCCAGGTGTTTCGGGAGCTGGACCGCTTCCAGCAGCCCCAACAGTTTCGAAGTGTGCGTTAGCTGCTTGCCACGGGGTGTTCCCATGCTGCAATTCTGCCATAGTTCAAAGGTGTGCAAACAGATAAATTCATCAACTTAAGCATTTTAGATTCAGAGACCGATATCCCAAAACAAGAATCTTTCTGCACCAATTTTGTCTACCAGAAAATAGTCCATTTGTATAAATAAATAAATTTCTAAGAAATTTGTTTCCACGGTAGAGGAGGGAGCTGCATTGAGCCTGGACGACGTCCTTGGTACCAGCCATTGTATAACTGCTCTGTACCAAGACGTCGAGGCAAAATAATAAACAGGCCTGAAGAAAACAGCTGCTCAACCTTGGAGCAGCCTAAACGGTCTACATAGAATAAATATAAATTTGCAGAGACAAATAACCCTGAGATTTAACTATTGACCATTAAATGCTCTGATACAAGAAGAAACGTGACAGTGTGACTGACAGACAAACACGGCTCTGTTTCATGTAGCTTTCCCAGCATATATCATACTGATTGTCTTGTCAAATTAAAATCAGTATTCCGTAGGCAACTTCAGCTATGAATGTTTTTACCCTTTAATTGACTTAATGTCATTCAAAATAAAACAAATAAAACATCTAACCCATAAGATGTACATAACAAAAAACTCAACTTTGAATGAAAAGGAGCAGAATGAAGAAAACACCTTATAATTTCTGCCCCCTTTTCCAGAAAAAAAAAAAGATCTCCACAGTTTCCATTTGTCAGACACATATACAGATTAATTTTTAAGTATTTCCTATTCTTATTTCCAGAGCGATCATGACCATTGGCTTAATGTAACATTTTCATAAGTACTTGGTACACTTAATTGTGTACATTTTCTGAATACATTAAATGACAGTGATTTTTTTTTTTATTTCCCTTTTAAGGCTATTCCATAATTTAACACCATTTACAGACATACTCCATTCCTTAATTGTAGTTCTAAATCTAAGTTTTGTAACATCTCAGTTTCTCTCAGCATATAATCACTAGTTCTCTTTACAATTATCCTCTGAACGTTTGTTGGCAGATTACTTAAGTTGGCTTAATACATAGTTTGTAAGATTTTCCAGTCTTTTAAATCATGAAATTTCAGTAATTTATATTTGATGAACAACGGGTTTGATGGATCTCTACAGCCACTATAGTTGATGATTCTCAAATCTTTTTTCTGTAAAATAAATTAGGGTTGTGTATAGCTTTTGTATGTTGCTCCCCAGATTTCTGCACAATAAGTCAAGTATGGAACAATCAGTGAATTGTACAATGCCAACAAACCAGAATTAGTCAGTAAGAACTTGACTTTATGTAATGCTCCTTAGGATTTGGCAATTTTATCTTTTATGTAACTAATATGTGATTTCCAGGTCAAGTCTTCGTCAATAACCACTCCAAGAACTCTTGTGTCTTTTACCCTTGTGATTTCAGTCCCATCTATTTCCAATGACACATCACTGTTGTGTTTATCTTGAACAGTATGAAATTTGTTTTATTAAGATTCAGTGTCAATCTATTTTAATCAAACCAGTTTTTCAATCCTAATCAGCTCATTATTCATCACTTTCGCCACCTCCTTAATATCCAATTCCGAGTAAAACAGTGTTGTGTCATTTGCAAACAGAATGGTACAGAGTACCTTGGATACATTTACCAAGTCATTAACAAACAAAATTTATATTTATGTAGTGATAGTTAGATCTGCGAATATAGCAACTTTAAAATGTGCATGTTGTCTTTTGCTGTGGCCACATTCTCCACCACTACAACATATTTTCATTCTGTAATTTTATTATCACTCATAATTTTATTATAATTTTATTATCCATTAATTCTATCACCCATTAACATGTTTATGCTGCAATTCAAATATCTATCATCATTATCAGTACTTTGGTAACATAAATCCATGCATCATACTTCTCTCCCGTCTCACATATATATTTTATTTTATTTATTATTTACTTTTTATCTACTAATAAACAAAGTGCCTCCCTTGACTCCCAAGGCTGTAAGTTCGCCACTGTGAGAAACCCTCCTGCTGCTCGGTTTCTCTCTGTCTCTCTGCCGGAGAGAAAGTCTGTACAGCCATGTGTGGCGACAGGTGATTGCTTAGGAATTTCAATGTTCAGAGGCGATAATTTAAAGTATCCAATATGCAGTTTCGAATGTAACAGGCAGACTGCAACCTTCTCATGAGCCTGGGCTCACCTCTCGTCCACTGAAATGTCCTCTATCATTTTAATTGATTTCTAGGAGATCTCCACTTAATATTTTATCACAGTTTGAACTCACAGGTTATTATTTGAAATAAGTTTCCGATTTAATTTTTCAAGTGTACCAGACCTGTTTAGACAAACATTAAAGACTATTAAACTCCGAGTCACGCATGGTAACCCTGAGAAGGAATATCTGCATTGTTTGGATTATCAATGACCTTAGAGTTATGTGAAGGGGGTAGCCTGCAGTTCCTATCTAAATGTCCTTTTCTAATTGCAGTTCCAGCATGTCACTGTGCTCAGATTGTTACCCGATCGGTCCTGGTGACCATGACGGGACGCTCTGTCTCTCCCCCATTCAGTAAAACCTTTACTCGTGATTTTTAGATCAAATCCATGCACAATACGAACTTATAGTCTTTACTTTACTTGGCCTTAATTAGAAATGAAACCCAAATTCAAGGATGTATATTAGGAATTGTACTTCAGTTGTTTACAAATTAACAGACCTTTAACTTCAGCATGAGAGATTACATATAAATCTGCAATTAACCTTCTGTTATAAACCAAATATGTGTTTTATCAACCTAATTTTCAAATGAATTCCTAAAAACCCGGACAGTGTGACTCTTTAGATCAATTTTTTGAATTATCTGTGTCCTTGTCGTTCAAATTTAGGATTAGAACTACCGGTCTCCTGCAGTATTTTTTATTACTTTAAAATTACAAATTATATTTATATTATATATTACGTTAACCATTTAACTGTATAACACAGAACAATAATAACTTACCTGCGAAATGACTGTCATAGTTGCTACACCATGTTCTGTGATCCTGTAACGTCCGGACTCAGAGCAGAGACAGTTCTATGTCGAATAGCTCCGCCCTTTAAGCTACGCTGATTGGGTTATTCTCTTGATGCCTTAGCCTATTCTGAAGAGCTTTTTGTGTAGGCCCACCTACTAGGCGAGACCTGGTCCTACAAAGGGGCCGAGAACCATAAATCATCTCCTTTTATCTCTTCACGTACCTTTTTCTACAAGAGCTGGCAGGGGCAATTTTCCAAGAGACAGAAAAAATTACTCCTTGGGGAGACGAGTGTGACGTTAATTTTGCCTGTGGTTCAGAAATAAACTATTTCAAAGTGATAATGGCATGTTTTTTAAACAATGTTTCTCCTCAGAGGGTTCTGTTGAGCATTCTGCTGGGTTTTCACACACGTTTCCCACACCAAACACACCCATTCCTACCGAACACCTCACACAGGTTCGTGCTGGGTTAGCTACGGCTTCAAATCAGTTTGTCTCTCATGGCTACAACAAGCTAATGAGGAGAACTTAGCCGCCATGTGTCACTGCACACGACACCACTCTTGTACTGTTAAAAGAGGTTTTCCCTCCGCGGTTGGCAATGCGAGTCTGAACAATGAGGCAGTCTTACATGTGCACACACCGCCTAAACAGGCCGCCATACCTTCTCCTTCACTCCCAGCACTTGCCGCTCGTACTCGTGCACCCCCACTCGGGAGCCCGCTCCGAAGACTCCCCTATTTTCCGCATTTGTGACCGATATTCCGCCCTTTCGCGAACAGCCCCCCATGGGTCACTCTCGGTTTCCAGGCAGATGTAGCAACAGCGGTAGAGGCTCGACAGTGGCTCATGAGCGCGCGACAGGCCCAGGCATTGTACAAGCGCACTCTTTCTCAATACGCACTGGAATGGGCACGCATTTGCCACATGAGCACATGTATTCACGACATCGTGCATTACGGTCACAGACTCTAGTTTTGGTCACGCCCTCCCCCATTCTCAGGGATTGTGGAAACGAGACTGTCATCATCAGACCAGTCCCTCGCCCTCCAGTCAGAACTGCAGGAACTCTTGGCAAAGGAAGCTATTTCCAGGGTTCTGATGGGCGAGGAGAATTCAGGGTTTTATTTCCGTTACTTCCTGGTTCAGAAAAAGACGGGAGGAATCAGACCCATCCTCGATCTGTCCCTGTTCAATCGCTTCATAGCGGTCAAGCACTTCAGCATGCTAACCATGAAGCAGGTTCTGAGTTACGTACGCCCAGGCGATTGGTTCACCTCCATCAACCTGAGAGACGCCTATTTTCATATCCCGGTGATTCCAAAGCACAGGAAATTCCTGTGCTTCTCCTTTGACGGAGTCCAGTATCAATACAACAGACTCCAGTTCGGCTATTCCCTTGTCCCCTGCACCTTGTCCAAAGGCTTGTAGATGGTGAGAGTGTGTAGCTGGCCCAGAGGTCATGCCTCAAATCGGACACCATGAACACACAAAAAAGAAACTGAAAACAAGTGTTGCATGTGATGTCTGGAGAGCTGGGTCATTTTGGGTTCGGCTTTAGTTTCTGGGATTGTTGAAAAGATAGAGTGGGATAAATTTAAACAGCTAAAGAAACTTTGGGAGCACAGTCATTTTTATACAATTCACTTTTTCTGCTAATGACAAATGAAGCGGTTTCCATTTCTTTAGCTCTAATTTGATTTAATCTAGTAGTGGACAGAAGTTTTCTTGGTAAAGACTTTGCATATCTCTTGTAATATTAATGCCCAAGTAAGCCAGTTTTAGAGATCTTGAATGGTAGAGCACTGTCCTGTATTTGAAGGGTCAAATCATTAACAGGATAGCATTCACTTTTTCCAAAGTTCAGTTTGTACCGGAAAAATAACCAAAACTCCTCAGGGTATTGATGATATGCGGAGCACATGAAACAGGGTCAGATATATATACACATTAACAAATCATCTGCGTTAAGAGATTCTCTGCATGTATGCACAACTAAATTAATGCATCATTCACTTTTCATTTGCCACTATACTTGTAAGTGCATCTGTGTTACATCAGCAAGAGTTTTCCCGTCAATTTGTGTGTCCACAAATGCTCCACCCCACCAAGTGTTTGTCTATGTCCACTTCCTGTACTCTTAGACTCCAATCATGAGCCCATTTCTGCTGGATATTGTTTCTGTTATAACAACTGTGGTCCTTTGTACCATGCTGCTCAGGATAGGGGATTGCATTGAAGTGATGATTTGATTCAATTTACTGATTTCCTTAGATAGGAAAACGTATGGTAAAAAGTGGTAAATGGCCTGTATTTGTATAGTGCCTTCTTAGGGTTCTACAACCCCCCAAGGCACTTTACAACACAATCAGTCATCCACCCATGTATGCACACACACATTCACACTCTGGTGGTGATAAGCTACAATGTAGCCACAGCTGCCCTGGGGCACACTGACAGAGGCGAGGCCTGCCATAAACTGGCACCACCAGTCCCTTCGACCACCACCAGGAGGCAAGGCGGGTTAAGTGTCTTGCCCAAGGACACAACAGCAGCACTTATCAATAATTCACATTTTTTTTAATACACTGAATAATACGATATTACTTCCAGACTGATTCAAATAAAAAAAATACTTTAATAATCCCAGAGGGAAATGAAGTGTAACTCATTCTTCTAAGCAATAATAAAAGTTGACTGATATTGATGAAAACTGAAATTTGAAATTACACAACAGTTTTGATAAATTCCAATTTGGTTTTCATAAAAAGCATTCAACAGAAACGGCTTTGCTTAAAGTTTCCAGTGACATCATGATGGCTGCAGACAATGGGGAAGTCACAGTCTTAGTATTGTTGGATCTTTCTGCAGCTTTTGACATTGTTGATCACATCACCTTATTTAACAGATTTTGTGACTCGCTGGGGTTCTCTGGAACTGTTATAGACTGGTTCAGATTGTACCTTTCTAACAGAAGTTTCAGTGTCTATATTAACCAAATCATGTCAGATTCCACCAACCTGTTCTGTGGGGTACCCCAAGGCTCTGTTTTGGGTCCACTTCTGTTTTTACTATATATACACCCTCTTGGACAGATATTTTATACTTTTCATAATTTATGCTTTCCATAATGTCTCTTATCACCTATATGCAGATGACATTCAGCTGTACTTCTTCTTTAAAGATTCTGAGCCCTATAAACTGTCTGAACTACTAGAGTGCCTATCGGCGATCACTAGCTGGCTAGAAGATAACTTCCATAAGTTAAACTCTGAAAAGACTGAATGTCTGATTATTGCCCCTGAGAGCATGGCTCCTTTGATTAGCAGTGGCAGCTTTTTTTTGGGTGGGGCGCATCAGATGTGTTAACCACATATCACCACTAGGGGATGCTAAATTACCATTCTTATGCGTCCGCGTCACAACTAGAACCTGACGGACACAGTATCAGGTCCACGAGCCCTTCCGGCAACAAAGTTGTTCCAAAAACATGCTTAATATTAATTCACCCATATATTATGCAAACTGCACACGGACTTAAAGGAAATAGGCTAATCTAATCTATAGAATCCACATTTTCTACCAACACCCAAGAAGCTGTAAAAAACGCGAGGCCATAAATAGACGCTACACATATCGAGAAAAACACACAGTAGCGACAATGCAAGATATCCACAGAAGCAGGCATTTAAATTAAAGCCCAGACTCACAATAATAGAAGTACCACTCACTCTCTGTTCAAAACTTATGGAGCAAGGCTAACAGCAGCAAACAAAGCTAATTTCCTGAAGCCAAAAGCATAAATTCAAGCTTACCTTTGCAGGTCCGTGGTATAGTAAAAAAAAATCCACTCGGTTTGTGAAATACTATATCCCAACGTAAAAGCTGAGCTGATTTCAGACTGTTTTCTGGCATTTTTTTTACCTGCTCAAGTGTTTAATAGCCAATACATTCCATCAATTTCTGGTTTGCGGGAATTCTCTCCCTGTGATTGGCCAGCTGAAAAAACTCAACAACAAGCAATTCTATTGGCTCAGGTTTCCACCGGTGTCTGAACCAATGGGATCCTACCAGGTCGCTATACCTCTGCGACCAAAAGCTCTCCTATTCCTGGCCGTTGGGGATCCAGTGCGCATGCGCCAGTTTAGTGCGTGTTGTCGATGGTAAAGATTGCTGTGCCCGAGTAGACACATGACAGGAAGTACGTCGATGATTCAGCCATGGTAAAAGTAAGAAAATTATTAAACTACAATTGAATGCAGATTACACACAGCTAGGGTGACCAGATCCCAACTTGCCAAATGTGGGACAGAGACTACTCAATGTGGGACAACGTAAAATTCCAATTTAACAAGATAAAGTAAAAAAGTAAAAAAAAAAAATAATTATTATTTTCTGCCTTTTAGCCCCAACATCACTGGTAAATATACATAGTTATTATAAATATTATTATCATCATATATTTCATGTACTATATATTCTATTTGAATTCAACTTGAACAAGCAAACGTTTTCAGACTATTTCACAGCTCCTCTCATTACCACAGCTTAACTCAGGCTCTTTGGACCTTCTAGTGGTTCTGATTAGCTTTAGCTAAAATGATTTTAAACCATCAACTAATTTTAATAATATAGAAAGGCCCACAGTAAAAAAAAATATGCAGGTTTTAGCAGCTTTTTGGAGTTTTCATTGAATATTTTCCACAACAGAATGACAGTAAAAGTACCAGTAACAATTTTAGATCTATTTAAGTTTGTTTTTAATACATTTTCCAATAAACTCAACAAATATTCATACTTTTTTGCTATTTTTTTCTTAATTCAGAAACAAAATGGTGTTGTTTTTTTCAAAAATGACAACACATCTTTTCTAGTAAATATTTAGGGGAGAGAGAAAAAACATCACTGACTTAAATCTGAAGAAATTCAGATCTAATCTAACAGGGTTCCTTAGAATGACTTTTTTCCTCAAATTTCTGAGAAAAATAATGAAGGCTTAGATTTAATTCTCTCTTTAATGTGCTTTAAAAGAGTTTAGCTTGTATGTATTTTAAATAAAAATAACTCCAGCACCTTGTGTGTGTTAGAAACTCGTTTGGGACCTGTCTACCTACTGGGAACCCTGCTTCAGTTCAGACCAACATATTTTTTGTGACTCTTGGATTCTCTGCTCTGGTTAATATCAGACTCCGCGCTGTGACACAAAAAATGACTCTGAGAAACAACACAAAGACCCTGACAGAGTCTCAATGAACACTTTTATTCTAACAGCATTTTCGCCACGGTGTTCATCTTTCCTCCGTTCTCGCTGACGCTTCTGTTTTGGTGGTTCGGGTGCGTGCACCAAGCGCTCCGGACCGGCGTTAAAGTCCCGCCTCCTGGTTCCACACCGTTTATGCAAGATTGAAATTCGGAACGGGAGACTGTCAATGCGGGACATTGTCTCAATTTGCGGGACGTGTGAAAAGTGATAAAAATGCGGGACTGTCCCGCACAAAGCGGGACATCTGGTCACCCTACACACAGCACTTACAGTCCATATGGTGTATAGATCGTTTAGTCTAATTTTTATGTTTTTTTAAATATATTTTGTGAGTCTTCCTCTTCCTGTGAGACTGGTGGGGCGGCGCCCTAGCGCCCCCTATGGACGAGCCACCACTGCTGATTAGTCAACAACTTGGTCATTTAGCTTCTGCCGTCAAGTCAAACTTGAGGACTTTGGGTGTTATTGGACCATCTCTTGAAGGCCACTCAAAAACGCTTGTCCGAAACTGTTTTTATCATTTGAGAAATATCTCCAAACTGCGAAGGTTGGTGTCAAAACATGAACTTGAAATTATTATCCATGCCTTTATCTACTACTATCAGTGGTGGCTCGTCCATAGGGGGCGCTAGGGCGCCACCCCACCACTCACAGGAAGGAGAAGAAGAAGATAGGAATCACAAAATATATTTTAAAAAACATAAAAAGTAAACTAAATGATCTATACACACCATATGGACTAAGTGCTGTGTGTAATCTGTGTTTAATAATGTTTTATTTTACTTTTAACACGGCCGAATCGTCGACGTACTTGTCACGTGTCCTCAGTCTGATCAGCTAAGCTTTTACGTTGGGATGTAGAATTTCACGAACCGAGTGGATTATTTTTACTACACCACACGGATTATGGCCATAACCTGCAGGTAAGCCTCATTTTAGCTTTTGGCTTCAGGAAATAGCATGCTGCCTCGTTAGCGGCTAGCACCGCTCCATACAGTTTGAACTAATGGCGCTTACACACTAGCACCGGCTCGGACCGGGCGGGACTGGGTAAGTTCCTTACACATCCGGGCGGACTTTGAATATCCGGAGCTGAACCGTACGTATTTTCGGCTCTCATCCAAAGGAGGTCTGCTTTTTGTCGAGACCGGGCCAACACACCCACTGCCGACTGATTGGTCAAGTGATGCCTCACGCCTCCTGAAAGTGCAAGCCTGTGATTGGCCACGCAGTGCGCACGTACTGATGTCATCAGACTAGCGCCAAACGAAACGGAAGAACATTTCAGCACACCTTCATTTTCTATTGCCTTTCGTGAACAGCAACATGTCTTCTGCCGCTTCTCTGTCCGTTTCCACAACCCCGTGGTCCAACGAGGAGGTTTAAACATTCCTTTCCTTGGTCGCCGAGGATCATATTCAGAGAGAACTGGACGGTTCCGTGAGGAACGAAAAGGTTTTTCAAGCGCTCGCAGAATCCATGTGCGCGCATGGTTTCCGACGGACCTCCAGGCAGTGCCGTGACAAGTTGAAAAAGTTAAAGTCTGAGTACAGGGCGGTGAAGGACCACAACAGCAGGAGTGGGTCGGATAGGCGGCGTTGGAAGTGGTTCCCGGAGATGGAAGCCATATATGGCGATAGGCCTGCAAGCAATGGCCGGGACAGCGGTGTGGATTCAGCTACTCCGGTGCCAAGTTTGGGTAACAGTGAGTGAGCATTTGTATTCACTGATATATATTACATATATATTACAAAATGCGAGCATAAGGATACATTGTGTTTTGCTCAGCTGTGCAGACAAAAGGCTAGGCTACATTGTGGTTAGCTCTGCTGTGTGGACAAAAGGCTAGGCTACATAGCGGTTAGCTCTGCTGTGTGGACAAAAAGCTATATTGTTCGCAAACGTCTTCGTTTTACAGAGTTGTGCTTCTAAACTTATGCTATCTTTTGTTGTTACAGAGGACATTACTGTGGAGCAATCGTCCAGCAGCAGTCTGGAAACGGCAGATGGCGACCGGAGGGAAACGAACGACAGCATCAGCTGCCCGAGCCCAATCGTCTCGGCTACTTCTGCGGAGACCCTCAGGCCAAGCACCTGTGAGTATTTGCCCACCAAATTTTACGAGCAAATGAAATTCACTCTAATATGTTACTTTCTGTGATCTTTATTCAGGTAAAAGGAGGAGGAGGACTCTTTCAGGAACAGTGTCCACCTTGTTTCAGGGGATGGCGGACGCAGACGAGAGGCTGCAGGACACCAACCGAGAGGGGGGCTTGCGGTTAACGGACCAGATGGACCGGATCGCAGAACGACAACTAGCGCAGAGACAGGTGGAGCATGCTGAACAGAGCCAGTTCAACAATGCTTTTCTTGACGTCCTGCGTGGGTTGGTAGACGCGATCGCCAATAAAAAATGATGTATGATGTAAATAATGCTCCTAGTCATGTAAATATTTTTTATTTTTATTTTGTAATAAATTGTGTGTTGTGTGAACTT
>SSNS01000358.1:532387-582024 GCA_006937985.1 Aphyosemion australe
AAGACAAGCCTGTAGTCTACCTAACTGATTAGGTTCATCAGGGTTTATGGATAAATATAACTGAGTATCATCAGCATAACAGTGGAAGTTTATCCCATGTTGTCTAATGATTTTACCAATTGGAAGCATATATATAGTGAAAAGAATTGGTCCAAGTACTGAACCCTGTGGTACTCCACAAGTAACTCTAGAGAATGAAGAAGATTTCTCATGTACATGAACAAACTGAAATCTGTCAGATAAATAAGATTTAAACCAGCCTAGCGCTGTTCCTTTGATCCCTACAACATGTTCAAGCCTTTCTAAGAGAATATTGTGATCGACTGTGTCAAAAGCAGCACTGAGGTCCAACAAGACCAGAACAGACACAAGATTTTTATCTGAGGCCGTGAGAATATCATTTGTAACTTTCACTAATGCGGTTTCAGTGCTGTGATACTCTCTAAAACCTGACTGAAATTCCTCAAACAGATCATTAGTGTTTAGATGCTCACATACTCGATTGGCCACAATTTTCTCAAGGACTTTAGATAAAAATGGGAGATTAGATATTGGTCTATAATTCATTAGGTCATCTGGATCCAGAGAGGGTTTCTTAAGTAGAGGTTTAATTACAGCAACCTTAAACTCCTGCGGTACGTATCCATTTACTAAGGATAGGTTAATTATATCTGAAATGGGGGCAGTAACCAAAGAAAATGTTTCTTTAAATAATTTGGTTGGGATTGGGTCTAAAATACAAGTTGAAGGTTTAGATGAAGCTAATATTTTTGATAACTCTGAAAGCTCAACTGCATCAAAACAGTTCAAACACACTGATCAACTGTTAGCACCCACGACGGCATTTGATAAACAACTGGCGCTTGTGGATGACATCACAGATTTTCTCGCGCCAATTTTTCGCGCGCATTTTTTGAGACCGCCTATCACTTCCGCATTCCAAAGGGTGTCCTGGAAGACGTGTGTAAACAACCTGGCGGGGCCGGGGCCAACTGAGGCCGACCGATCGGAGCCGACCCGGTGCTAGTGTGTAAGTGCCATAAGAGTGGTACTTCTTGTTTGTGAGTCTGGGCTTTAATCTAAACGCCGGCTGCTTCTGTGAATATCTTGCGTTGTGTGTCACTGTGTCTTTTTCTGGATACGTGTAGTGTCTATTTTACGGCCTCACGTTTATTTACAGCTTATGGGTGTTCTGTTTGTAGAAAGTGGATTCTATTGATTAGATTTAGCCTACTCCCCTTAAGCGTGTGTGCAGTTTGTGTAATATATGGGTGAATGGATGAATGTTTTTGTCAAAAACATGCTTAATATATTCAAAAACCTTTTGAACAACTTTGTTGCCAGAAGTGCTACTGTGACCGTCAGTTGTGTGACGCTGATGCTTAAGAATCAATGGTAATTTGGCGTCCCCTAGTGGTGATATGTGGTTAGCGCCCCACCCAAAAAAAAAGTCACCAGCCGCCACTGACTACTATACTATAATTTAAAATCACAGTGGTTCAAACAGTAATACCCCCCCCCCCCCCCCCCCCCCCCCTCCAAATTCCACCCACATGCATACGCACATTTTTATCACTGTCAGGCACCCATGTAGGTAATATTAAACATGTTTCTTATTTCTGGTAATTTCTTAATAACTCAAAGTGATTTTTTACTTATTACCCAATGATTTTCTATCACTAGATACTCAAAGAAAACCGTAAGAACCTTTGACAACTATGCTGATTATAGACAGAATGTGTTAAAACAAGACACTAGCTACGCTTACATGGGCACAAGTAATCGGATTGAACGCCCTATTGGATCAAAAATTCGTCATGTAAACATGTCAATCGGAATATTCTGATCCGATTCGGCCTGATCCGAATGAAATTTCATTCCGATTGAGAGAGGTGGTTTTGTCCAATCGTCAATCCGATTGGCGTCCATGTACACAGCCATTCGGATCATGGGGTTAAATAATGCCCACTGCGCATGTGTGCAACTTCAGCGTGACGTCTTTCCGCCTCTGCTCATGCTCAGGACAGATCGAAAACATGGCGGGCGGTAAACAGAAGTGGTCTGTTGCCGACGCTATTATTTACTGGAAACACTACGGGAGCTCAATATTACTGAACGTCTCGATGGCCGAACGGCTAAAAATGCAGAGTTATACACTCAAGTGCATCTAAAGTGCATCTAAAGATGCAGGAAGTGGGAATTCACCAAAACTAGAGAATAATCAAATAAAATGCAGGGGAAAAGACATGCGGACAAGATGGCGTTTGTTTACAATTTCTCTTCCGGGAAAGACAAGTCTGCGCATGCACAAGCTATGGTGCGGGCATCGCGGCGTGATTGGATCATTCCAGTTAGTGTCCATGTAAACAGAGATTTGGGATCTCCGATCAACCAAGATTTGAATTGGATTGGGGAAATTTGGCGCATGTAAACGTAGCTACTGAGACATTAAGCTGAAGTAGAAGTCAAAGCTTTTGCTATTTTGTGCCATGATCACAAACCTGTATTATTACAGCATACCACTGCTTGGCAGGTGATTCTATAACATGAGAAATGCTGATTACTCCAGCAGTGAAGGCTAAATGTTTTGCTTTATGATACACTTGAGGACAATTAATGGTGAGGGTGGTTTTAATCAAAATGTCAAGAAGATACAATAGAAAGGAGTGTCTGTTTTCAATTATATTGGCTCAACTAAGAAAGACTAATGTGTAAGAGAAAATGTAAAATGATTCAATTAAAGAAAGATTTACAACCTTTAAAAGCTATGACATACTAAATTTTATTTCCTAGTAAGTGCCATTATTTTATTGGAATTGTGTAATTTTTTGCCAGTCAAGTGGCATAAGGTCACAGGGAACACAGGATGACGACATTTGGTTACCATGGCAACATCATCTTAATTTTCCCTCCTGGAGGGTCTTTTCATTTTCCAGTATTCCCACTGCAGTAATCCCACTCCCCCTCACACACACCCCACCACACACACACACACACATACATTCATGTATAAATGTGACTGAGACCCACATTTCTGAATGTTAAAGGTAAATTCCCCTGAGAGCATACAGCTGAATGTGGTGAAAGTCCATATACCACAGAATACTAACGCACGAAATAAAGGAAATGGCTCATATTTCTCCTTTATGTCATTATGTTTGTTCTGTTACTTCACCTGAAATAAATTTGTATGGCTTCTTTTACTTATTGCTATAGGGTGCCTAAGTCACGCCCATCTACTTCCAGGAAATTAAAAAAATGATTGCAAATCAATGGGGCTATAAAAGCTATTTTCTAATCCCATTTGATATGTGCCATGGATTTCACATATGATGTCAGTGAATTTTAAAGACACATTTTGATGCCAAGAAAGCACTTATTTTTGAACTGTGGCAAAAAATTATTTTAGGTTTTGTGTGAAAAGACATATATGGACAGCAGTAGCTCAGGAGGTAGAGCGGGTTGTCCAGTAATCGGAAGGTTGCAGGTTCGATCCCGGCTCCGGCCAGAGAATGCTGCTGTGTGTCCTTGGGCAAGACACTTAACCCGCCTTGCCTGCTGGTGGTGGTCGGAGAGACTGGTGGCGCCAGTGCTCGGCAGCCTCGCCTCTGTCAGTGCGCCCCAGGGCAGCTGTAGCTACGTTGTAGCTCATCCCCACCAGCGTGTGTGTGTGAATGGGTGGATGACTGATTGTGTTGTGAAGCGCCTTGGGGGGTTGTAGAACATTAAGAAGGCGCTATACAAATACAGGCCATTTACCATTTAACATATAAAACGTTAGGTTATGCATATAACCACTGTTCCCTGAAGGAGAGGAACGAGGTACAACGAAGGTACTATGGGACATCACGCCCTCGTGTGAAGACACTTTTAATCACGCCTGTAAGGCAAATGAGCGTGACGCTAGGTAGTGGCCCGCCCATCATCTATAAACACCCAGCGTCACCGCCATTCCTCAGTTCAATAGCCGCTCTTCACTGAGCTATGCTGCGAAGGGGCAGCCCTGCGTTGTACCTCGTTCCTCTCCTTCAGGGAACAGTGGTTATATGCATAACCTAACGTTCCCTTTCAGTCGATTCACTCGGTACAACGAAGGTACTATGGGACATATAAAAATGCCCCATGAGCAGCTATCAAACCCGGGCTGAGCACACATTCTACGATTGCAACTCAGACCCTGCAGAAAGTACCGCATGAGCCACCGAAGGGGCCGTAACATCTAAACGGTAAAACCTTACAAAAGTGTGAGGTGTAGCCCAGCTAGCAGCCGAGCAAATTTCACCAACCAAAACTCTCCTGAACAGTGCCCATGAAGCAGCCACGCCTCTAGTAGAGTGCGCCCTGACCCCTCAGGGCAGCTGAGAGCCAGTAGCCCTGTAACACAGGGAAATGGCCTCCACAATCCAATGGGAAAGTCTTTGTCTCGACAAGGCTTAACCCTCAGGGGGTTTTGCAAAACAAATAAACGGTTGGTCAGATCGCCGGAACTTCTGGGTGCGATCCACATAAACCCTTAGAGCACGAACCGGGCATAGACAATGCAAACTCCTCTCCTCCTTAGAGGCAAAAGGAGGACGATTGAAGACCGAGAGCTTGATGGTCATAGCACCGTAATTCAACGGGATGACCTTGGGCAGATATGCAGCATTTGGGAGCATGGTAACACCAGACCCATTCAGTGAAAATCGCAGGCAGGATGGGTGGGCCGAAAGGGCCTGAAGGTCCCCCACCCTCTTAGCCGACGCCAGAGTTAAGAGAAGGGCCATCTTATAAGACAGAAACTTCATGTCTACTGACTCAATGGGCTCAAATGGAGGACCACACAGGGCCTCCAGCACCAATGTGAGGTCCCAAGAAGGGACAGAACGCCTAATAGTAGGTCTAAGCTTCCAAACTCCCTTCAAGAACCGTACGGCTAAAGGGTGAGCGCCAGGCGAGACCCCATCAAAAAACTCGTGGCAAGCCGAAATAGCCGCCAGGTAGACCTTTAAAGTGGAGAAGGACAAGCCTTTGTCCAGTAGTTCCTGTAGGAAAGACAGAATGTCCACAATGGAACTCTGCGAAGGAACCACAGACCTGTTCAGACACCATTCCTCAAAAATCCTCCACTTATAGGCATATAGACCCCTAGTGAAGCATGCCCTAGAGCTCTGAATAGTATCCACCACTGCTGGGGGAAGACCCTTAGCTAGCAGGTTGGACCTTTCAGTAGGCAGGCCTGCAACTTCCACAAGTGTGGATGAGGGTGCAGCACTTCCCCCTGAGCCTGAGACAGAAGGTCCTGCCTGATGGGGAGTCGGCATGGGGGAGCTACCATCAGATTGACCACTTCTGGATACCAGGACTTTGTGGATCACTAAGGAGCCACCAAAATCAGAGACAGGTTCGTCCTGCATACCCTCTCCAGTACAGCTGGGATCAGCTCCACCGGGGGAAACGCATAGAGGAGAACATTGGGCCATGGGTGCGCCAGAGCATCCCTGCCCATTGGAGCCGTCTGGTCTGCTAAGGAGAACAGAGGGCAGTGTGTGTTCGCGCTCAATGCAAACAGATCCACCACCGCCCTGCCGAATCTCATCCAGATCTGAGACACCACTTCCGGATGGAGCCTCCACTCCCTTGCCAGGGGACCGCCCCTTGAGAGCAGGTCCGCCCCATGGTTTAGGCAACCGGGGACATAAGCTGCTCTGAGAGACAGGAGATTCAGATTGGACCAAAGCAGCAATGAGTGAGTCAGATTCAGTAGGGGAAGAGAGCGTGTTCCCCCCTGTCTGTTTATATAAGACACCACGGTCGTTTTGTCCGTACAAACTAGCACATGCTGGCCCATCAGGAAACGCCTGAAATGCTTCAGGGCCAGAAACACGGCTAACAGTTCCAAATAGTTGATATGGAACCCCGATTGGATCGGCGACCACACGCCCCTTACTGCTGTACCCCCGCACAGAGCTCCCCATCCTGTCAGGGAAGCGTCTGTGGTCACCATCATGCGCTCGAACACCCTTCCTATTGGAGAACCCTGGTGAAACAACCCTGGTTCCTTCCACGGGAGGAGCGCCGCTACGCAGGTTCTGGTGACAGTCAACCTCCGGTGAAGGTGACGTGAGGGACATAGACGGTGGAAACGAACCCAACGCTGGAAGTGCCGCATTCTTAACAGACCTAAGGGCACTACGGCAATGGTGGAAGCCATCATGCCCAACAGCTGTAATGCTGTGCGGAGCGTAATTTTGGCTCCCAGTTGGAAGCGGGCCATGCAGCTGCAAAGCGCAGCTACTCGGTGATCCGAGAGGCACGCCCTGCCCGATCGAGAGAATATTTCCAGTCCGAGGAACGAGAAACTCTGGCTCGGGACTAATGAGCTCTTCCTTTTGTTCACGGAGAAACCCAGTGCCTGAACATGCGACAGAATCTGGGAGATGTGAGACTCCGCCTGCGTTCGAGAATGCGCTATCAGGGCCCAGTCGTCCAAGTAAGCGAGAACGCGGATGCCTTTTTCCCTTAGAGGTGTCAACGCAGCCTCCACACATTTGGAAAATGTGTGGGGAGCTAAGGCCAGCCCAAAAGGGAGAACCGTATACTCGTAGGCTCTCCCTTCGAACGCGAAGCGCAGGAACCGTCTGTGATCGGGATGAATCCCCACATGAAAGTAAGCGTCCGTGAGATCGATCGTAGCGAACCAATCCCCGGGGCTGATGGCATTCAGCAGCTGTTTGAGCGTTAGCATTTTGAACCTGTATGTGCGCAAGAACTTGTTTAACACACGTAGATACAGAATGGGACGAAGCCCTCCCCCCTTTTTTGGAACAACAAAGTAACGGCTGTACCAACCTTTGTTCGTCTCCTCAAGAGGAACTGCTTGAACAGCTCCCTTTGCTAGCAGTGTCTGAATTTCCTCTCTCAATACGACAGCTACGTCGGCGCTCACAACTGTGTGAACGACTGTAGTAAACACGGGAGGTTTGACCCGGAACTGTAGTCGGTAACCCATGGCAACAGTACGTTCGACCCAAGGGGGCACCACGCATGCGCTCCAGAGAGAAAGGTTCACCGCGAGACGGCTTCTCAATGCCGGTACGCTGTCGCCCTCTAGTGGAACGGGAGGACACGGCACTGGGTTTATAATACTGCTCTTGAGCACCGTGTCCGCCAGCAGAGGAGAAGCGCTGTTCTCCAGTAAAACGGGAGAAACCAGGCTCTCCTGTTTCATGTGAAAATGCTGGCCGACCGGAGTTGTGTTGAAATTTGAGCTGTTGACCGCCGGAAGAGCGGGCTGACACAGCTTTATGAGACCAATGAGCGATGTAGTGTGTAGGCACAACAAATCGACACTTTTTCGAGTGCAAACAGCAGTCTTTATTGGAACATTGTGCATAACTGTGGAACCAGTGCAACTTTCGCCCACTTGGGGCTGTAAACAAAGTCTCTTTGGACTGGGGAACAAAACAGCAACAGAACGTGGCCGTTTCTCCTGCTGAAAACTGCGGCTCGGAAGTCTGACTGAGTCCAAGTCCTGAATGGGGTCGGCCTTGAGGTCAGGACGACTGCGTCTTCTTCTTGCGGTTCACAAAACATTTCTGTGAGCCCGCAGGAGGGCCCTTAGCCCAAGCAGACTGGGTGGGGGGCAAGGGTTGGGGACGACCAGCAGCAGGTCCTGCAAACGCTGCTGGCGACGCCATCCTGCGTGGCGGAGGGGGGGAGATCACTTCTCGTCACACGGGACCGGGAGTCTTGGCTCTCGAATCACGCCTGGGGATGATAGAGCACAGTGCCTCCGTCTGCTTCCTCTGCATCTCGAATTTAGCCTGAATAGCATCCAGTGACTGTCCAAACAGGCCATTGGGGGACACAGGCTCATCCAAATAGGTAGACTTGTCTCGGTCCAGGACATTGGAGAGGGTCAGCCACAAATGTCTCTGCGCCACCACAGTTGAAGCCATGCCCCTGCCCAGGGAGAGGGCCACGCCACGGGCCGAGCGTAGGATGTAGTCTGTAGTAATCTTTGCCTCGTTGATGAGGGGAGTCAGCGGACTGCCCAGCGGGACCGGCGCTCCAAGATCTGCGAAACACATCGCTAAATAGGTTTGCAACATGGTGGCAGAGCTGAGGGCGTGCGCGGCAGTGGCCTGGGCCCGATAAATTTTTTCCAATTGCGCAGCGGAAAACCTGCACGGCTTGGAGGGTAATATCGCTGGTCCACTCACACCATTGTTACCGGCGGGGGCCAAGTAAGCTGCCAGGGAGGGCTCCATCGGGGGAAGGTTAACCAATCCCAGTTTCTCTGCGCCGTCGAGGTCCACAAACTGCCCATAGCCTGGCACCGCGGTGCGGGTCGACAGTGGTTTTCCCCAGGAAGACGTGAGCTCAGCCACGAAGTCCGGGTAGGGCGGTAGCACGTTTTTAACCTCAGCCGGTTCAGTGGGGAGGTAAAAACCAGTAAAATGGGACCTCTTCTGTGCCTGCAGAGGAGCAGGCCAGTCCACCTTGAGTTTTGCCACCGCTCTCCGGCAAAGCGGGAGAAACGACGTGACTTCCCGAAGGTCGGGAGCCGTGGCACCAGCGGCAGCGCCACATCCTACCATAGAGGAAAACGTCCTCATCTTCCAGCAGGTCGTGATGTCCAGCACGTCCTCCTCGTCCTCCTCCGGAGGAGGAAACTGGGAAGTCTCCATGTTGGATTCGGTCAGTCCGTCCGCCCGCCATCTCCATTTGATCTGCCCAGCTAGTTGCGGGGACTTCGATCACAAGGCCGTCCTCATCGGATTCGGGCGAAGCCGGTGGGGTCGACTCAGAGAGCATGGGGTCCTGCTGCGAGACCGCAGCGTCACCCAGGAGACGTTGGAGGAACTTCACATGCCGCTCAAGCGTGGGACGGCGGAGCTGGCGACAGAACTCGCACGCCTCCGGGTCTGAGAGCGCTCTCCTGGCATGGAGAATTCCTAGGCAGACCGGACAAGCTTCATGCAGGTCCTTCTCGTGGAGGGAGAAACCGCAGCACTGAGGACAGGGACGTGAAGCAGACTTACGCTTAGTAGGTTCCAACACGGTGCTCATAATGAGACACAGAGCGGAGCAGAAGCAGAAAAAACACGAAGGCAAAAGCTATGAAAAGTTAGCGCTCGGTGGGCGAATGCTATCCAGCAGGCAACAGAGACAACACCAGCGAGCAGTTAAACTAGCTTCTCAATAGCGCAGCTAGTTCTTAAGACATGTTCTCAGCGAGGTGAAGAGCGTAAGAACTGAGGAATGGCGGTGACGCTGGGTGTTTATAGATGATGGGCGGGGCCACCACCTAGCGTCACGCTCATTTCCCTTACAGGCGTGTTTAAAAATGTCTTCAGCCAGGCCACACGAGGGCGTGATGTCCCATAGTACCTTCGTTGTACCAAGTGAATCGACTGAAAGGGAACAACATATGCGTCTCACCATATTGACATCATCAAACCAGACATGGAGAAGAAAATGGCTGTGAGTTTTGTGAGCTTTGAATCTCTCTTGCAGGATGACAGAAAGAGCATCAAACATGGGGAAAACCAAAGCAATCTGGCCATGTGGTAAGTAAGTGAGATTCTATGGTGAAGTCATATATGCAACATCTGATTTGTAGTAATTTTATTTACAAATTTTACAAGCTAACAAATCTCAATGTACGTGACAGACAGTGGAAATAGCTTTTTTAGACCCGTTCAGGGACCCATGAGCCGACCGGAAGGGGAGGAGACTAAGGGCCGGAATATACTTGCTGTTTAACCTCACGTTGGCGCAGGCAGCACAGCGCTGCACTGCATGTAGTACCGGAGTGTTCCACTAGGGGGCAAACGAGAGTACTCGGACCGAATAGAGAGCCGGGGCAACCAAAACAAACATGGCGTCAATAAAAGAGCTCAAAACTGGTTAATTTTGAGATCACGACAGAAAAAAAAGACAGCAGCAGCATCATAGATGGTGTGAAAGACCTCTAAACCAGAGACGGTGTCACCATGGTGAGTGTGTCTCGCTTGGTTTGTCAATTCCACCCACCGGTTGCTCGTATATTACAGCGTTTGGGCGCGTAACGTCGCGTTAATTTCAGAGAACGCGCACAAACGACGCTTCAAATCAACGCAAGCTACGCGTGGCAGCCATTTTAAACACGCGTCGCTAAACAGCAAGTATATTCCGGCCCTTAGGCTTCCTATACTGCTAAACAGGACACGGTTCAAATAAATAAATGCCGATTAAATAACATTCTTTGTTTTTGTTTGTTTTTAAATGTTTCAAAGGCTCATTGAAGATTATAATAACTATTGTTATTTTGGTTTTAGGGCAATGAAAAAAACTCTTAGAAAGGTCTGCCAAATTAAATCATCTGAATATTAAGTGTTCTCGGGTTGGAATAAAAATCCTCTATATATTCTCAGTTAGAGTCACCATAACCCTAATGTGAAGGGATGTGTGTTACAGCAGAATGTCACAGTCCTTTAGTTTCACCCTTACATGTTTGTCTCTACATTTTTTTTCACAAATTGTTTTGCACAAGCATTTTCAGGTCTCCTTCAAGTCTAGGAATTACTAAAAGGATCTAATCCACTAGAATGGCATTTGTTTGCCATTGCTCTAATCAAGTTGTCCAATACAAAGTGATCTAATAAAAGTTCATAGTTTTGTATTTTCCTATGTTGGCCCATAGGGTTCCTTCCCTAAGTTAGTTGATAAAATATGAGAATAGAGTGGGGGAAAGAGATCTCCAATTTAACGGTGAACCTTTGTAGCAATGTGAAGTTGTGGAATTTTAAAGTATATTTTGACATATTGAGTCACTTAATTAGGGATGTCCTGATCAACATTTTGTTCTATGTCGTATAGGCTTCGCCCTTTAAGGCCTGATATAGGATAAGCTGTTTCTCGGACTAGCCATTCACTGAAGAGCTTTCAATATATGCCCGCCTGCCACGGGCCTTACTCCGGTGTATAAAGCCAAATTTATGCTTCTTCGTCAGCTCCCTGAGGGAGAGACGCACACGTATTGACAGAGACGTTTTGATTTCGGACTTCTCTGTCACTTGGGGAGTGTTGCAAACCAATTCCCTGGCAGGACAACAGAGGGCGTAGCGCTTTTCTGGGGTATCCTGTCATGTATCTGGTCCAAGATCATTTACAGTTTATATTTACAGTTTATATTGTGCTTTTTTGTATTTCAGAGACTTTTTAACACGGACACATTTGTCCCCCATTCTCCTTCATGTGCTCACCACCTCTAAACCTACATTTCTGTTTTACCTGTTTTATTTTAATTATACAGCACTTTGGTGGCATGTTTCATGCCTGTAAGGTGCTTTATAAATAAAGATTGATTGATTGATAGTTTCCCATCATTTCAGTCCATGAATAAAACGCTTGCTGTGTATCTTTAGTCTCCTCCAGTCACAGGTGAATAAACGTTCACATTTTCCATGAGGTATTCTTCAAGCTGCTCCGTGTCTGCCGCTAGATATCTTGGGCCCTCTTTTTAGTTTTTGAGACGGCAATGGTGGCGTTGGTGACGTATTTAAAGGAAGCGGCGTCCTGGCCAATCACAAGCTTGCGCTCTCCATCTCGTTGGACGGATGTTTAGAAAAGAGAGCTCAACTCCATCCGTCCTTGCGTTCCTGTTGGAGAGCTCTTGCAACGATGGATAATGGTGTTGCGTGTGTCCATACTGACGCAGAGGGAGAATTCATTACACGTCCTCTGAATTCTTGTTATTAGGTGATTTGAACTGGGATATGCTCAAGCTGCCTACTTCCCTGCAATATCAGCTGGATGCTTTAAACATCTCCTAGATTGTACAGTCTCCAGCTAGATTTACCAATAAGTCCATCGATAATGGTGTAGCTGCCAGCTGAGCAGCTGATGGTGATATTCCTGATTGGCCAACCAGTTCAATATATAAAAACCACACCCCTTTCAGGAAGGAGAGGAAATGTTTGTAGCAGAAGGAAAATGTTTGTAGAAAAGAGCCTGTATGGTTCTAGAGAGTCTCAGTCACATGTTCACCTCAGCTACTTGGTGTCCACTGCATCTCCATGTGAGTTATGTTTGTATTTTGTTTGGATAACATTTTGTTTTACACTGTAATCATTTATTTGTTTTCTTATCCATCACCTGGTCAACTTAACAGAGGAAATAGCCCAATGTGGAACCATTGTAATTTTATTTTCGTCTATGACATTGAATTTGTGTTCATTTGTGTTTGTGTACATCTTTGTTTTTAAACAGTTTTCACGGTGCAAAGGTACAAAAGATGCGAAACTGAATGGGAAAAGGTACAACCCAAGAATAAAACAAATAAAAGTGTATGCACCAGTCGAGACTCTCCGTCAGTCATTCATGCATGAGGCCTGGGGCAGCTACAGTGAAAACTTGACCCTTCGTTACATCCTGTGGCAGTGAAACCAGCTTCCTCCGACAGTGACAACTCTACCCAGCTTCCAACGTTCAACGTCTGGCATCCTGCGTCAGTGGAAAACCGACCTGTGTCCAGTGACAGGAAAGGCTCGTCCAGCTTCCAGCGTCGCCTCATTACAACTTGGTGCAGACCCATCAGGATGGCGTCTTTCTTCCTTTCTTAAAGCTTCAGTAACTGTGAGTAGAAGGCCTCAGGCCTCACCAGGACGCCTTCTAAAGAACTATCAAAATGAACCTTTCTTGCTACATCAAGTGATCAAAAGACTAAAGTACGTTTGCGTGAGTTTGCTTGGTATGTTTTGCTATTAATGCATTGCTCTGTTGAAGGTAGTTATGTCAGAATTGAGCTTAAAACCAAGGGGTAAAATGTCAGTGTGTATGTCGTCTGTGAGAACTTTGTCTCGTCACATGTTTAATTGAATTTGGGTCAGTCTTGCATATTCTCTGTTTAGATGGGTTAAAGTATTGTTAGATGGAGTAGTTATTTAGTTATTTGAATTGAGTGCAAGGCAGTTTAAGCAAGTTGAAGTTACCACTCAATTCGTTTGGATATACACTAAAAATGGAAAACTCCTTAAAGGCCCAAACTCTCAGAACTTGTTCTAAAGAGTGTAAGTTAACAGAGACAGAAATGCAGGAGCATCAAAATAAAAAACATCAGAAGGGTTTTCTCAAGGCCTATGGTGCATGGAGAGAGCTAGCAAAGGAAACAAGGATAAAGCTTAAAACAGTTTGCTCAATAGAATATTTTGATAAGTTGCAAAATGATATTAAAGCTAAAAGAGCATTAGTGCATAAACTGTATAAGGCCCTTTGTCTAGTTAATGCTACAACTCCAGATATTGTTAAAAGAATGGATGCCTGTATAATTCTGACCAAAGAAACTTGTGACTTGATAAATAAGAGTAGAGGAAGTAAAGTTCGTTCATGACAAAGTAGAGGAAGACGGTGTGAAAGTGACGGAGTGAAAAAGAGTCTGGTTCTAGGTTTGGGAAAACGTATACTGAAACATTCACCCCAATGTGTAGAGCAGGGGTCCCCAATCCTGGTCCTGGAGGGCCGCTATCCAGCAGGTTTTGTGGTTTCTCTGCTCAAACACACTTGATTCAGTTGTTGAATCACCTGTGCAGCAGCTCATCAAGCTCTGCTGAAGCCTGCTAATCACTTGCTAATTGAAATCAGGTGTGTTGAAGCAGAGTTACAACTAAAACCTGCTGGATACCGGCCCTTGAGGACCAGGATTGGGGACCCCTGGTGTAGAGAGTCTGCGTTCAACCCCCAGCTTAAGTTCTTCAAAGAAGTTTGATGTTGACGCTGAGGTACCTGTTAAAGTATTACCAGCATTAGAGCAAACTCAGGAGCAGCGATCCAATCTGCTTAAACAAAACAATGACAAAACAATGAATGGAAAACCAAGGAGGCAGAAATGGCTGCAAAACATGAAGGAAAGACCAGTGGTAGGGTGAAGTCTTTTGACTATCAAATAGTAAATAATAAGCACTTGTCTAAAGAAGGTAAAGTCAGTCCTCAGGAGTTAAACTCCCACACCCCTAAGGATGCAGCTCTTCAGTGGCCAAACACCAAACGATTAGCAGGGAAGTTGCAGCTATTGCAAGACAGAGGAGTTGAGCTGTCAAGTGGACATGACCGTCCATCAGTATTGGTAACATTAAAAGTTGGAAATGAGTCAGAGGAAGAACCATTTACACTAGGCAAGGCAGTAAGTCAGTACAACCAATGTCCAGGAGAATGATATGCATTCTTATTAAATTATTTTTTCTGGTTAAAATAATGGCAAGAGTTAGATTAGGATCAAAACAAATTTCCGAAAAGAGTGTCTGTGGGGATAAGTTGGTCTGTCGTGTTGAGGTGTGAATGGGCGGTGGAAATGCATCCTAAAACTTTCTATTATCCAGCGACCAGTTCAGAAACTGGTAGTTCTTCTCAGAAACTGGTAGTTCTTTCAGAGTCAAAATTAACTGAATTCTTTAATGTGTAAATTCATGTTTGGAAAACTTTGTGTAATGTGTCTTGAAAATCATGTCTGAACTTTTCTGTGATCAGACGTGATTTTGGTGAGAGTGTAGCTGCCAGCTGAGCAGCTGATGGTGATATTCCTGATTGGCCAACCAGTTCAATATATAAAAACCACACCCCTTTCAGGAAGGAGAGGAAATGTTTGTAGCAGAAGGAAAATGTTTGTAGAAAAGACCCTGCATGGTTCTAGAGAGTCTCAGTCACATGTTCACCTGCTCAGCTGGCAGCTACAATGGAACATTAATTGATGTAATTTTCACCAACAGACCAACAAAATACTCATCTGCAGTTTTTTGCCAAAACTTAGTGACCATTGTATTATTGCTTGTGTCCGCAAAGGTAAAAAAAATTAAACAACCTCCCCTAATTATCAGTCAGGCATAGAATTAGTCTCATTCCTACTGCTGAGAATGCTTGGTCACATTTTAAAAACTCTTTTATTTAAATGTTAAATAGACATGCTCCTTTAAAAAAAAGTCAGAATTAAAAATCGTTTCAGTCCCTGGAGCAACGCTGAACTTTCAGAACTGATTTGTCTAAAAATTGGTCTTGGTAAAGAGCAAAGACATCCAAGAATATCTGTGACTGGCAATGCTTCAGATCTATAAGGAACAAATGTACCCAATCAATCAGAAAAGCAAAATCTGAATATTATAAGAACCAGTTTCTGATGAGTAGTTCTGACCCCAAAAAGTTCTGGCAGACTGTCAAGGCTATGGAAAATACCAATAAGTCCTCACACCTGCCAAATGCAATCAAATCTGAGGGCATTGTTGTCTCAGATTACAATGGTAAATTCCTTCAATAATCACTTCATCAAGGCTGGTCATGTCTTTGCTACAGCTTCACCCACCTCTGGGGTCTCTGAACTCAACTCAGCTATATGCAGTGAATCCCTTTCCACAGCCAATTCCCGTTTCTCCATTCAGTTGTTTCAGGTAGATGAGGTACTTGACGAGTTACTCAGGTTAGATCCTCATAAATCAGCCGGACTGGATACTCTTGACCCCTTTCTTTCTGAAAATTGCAGCACATGTTTTTGCTGCACCTATTACCCATCTATTTAATCTGTCCATACAAACTAGTGCATTTCCACAGGACTGGAAAATTGCATCTGTTACTCCACTTTTTAAAGTGGGAGATCATTCAGACCTAAGCTGTTATAGGCCTATCTCTATCTTGCCTTGCCTCTCTAAAGTTATTGAAAAGTTAGTCAACAAACGGCTAACTCACTATCTGGAATCCAGCAGTATTATTACCCCCATGCAGTCCAGCTTCAGAACTGGCCATGGATGTGTCTCTGCAACACTTAAAGTGCTAAATTACATCATATGTGCCATTGACAATAAGGAATGTTGTGTAGCTGTGTTTGTTGACTTAGCTAAAGCCTTTGACTCTGTGGACCATAACATCTTACTTAGCAGACTCAAACATATAGGACTTTCTCAGGCATCCGTGGCATCGTTTAGAAGTTGTACAGAACAGAAGGTTACCAATCTGCTCCTCTACCTCTAACTATGGGCGTTCCTCAAGGGTCAATACTGGGCCCAACCTTATTCAAAAACTATATTAATAACATTGTTCATGCTGTTGACAGTTCTCATATACATTTATATATGGATGACACCATTTTGTATGCATGCTGTTCTTCTTTGAATGCAGCTTTGTCCTCATTGCAGCACAACTTTAATTGTTTTCAACATGCCTTCTCCAACCTTCATTTAAACAAGTAAAACAAAGTTTATGATATTCAACCATAATGTACTGCAATCCATTTGCCAACCTAGTAATACATCCCTGAATGGTACAGAACTACAACTTGTCAGTTCCTATAAGTATTTGGGTATCTGGCTTGACAGCACACTTTCATTTGACATTCACATTGACACATTACTTTCTAAAGTCAAGTTACTGCAACAGGTCATCCTTTACTCATTCTGCACAGCAAGCCTTGGTCAAAATTACAATCCTTCCCATTTTAGATTACAGTGACATCATTTACAGGACTGCTTCCAAAAAAAGTTCTTCATAAACTCTGTCATTTATCACTCTTTAATTCGTCACTGGTGCCCCTTTCACTACTCATCATTGTGATCTGTACTCACTCGTTAACTGGCCATTACTCCATTCCTGCAGGTTGTTACTTTGGTATCAATTCATATACAAAACAATCACCGGTAGAACCCCGTCATATCTTTGCTCATTACTCATCATTTCCAAAAACCAGCACAATTTACGTTCCAGTAACGTAATTTCTATGGATATTCCTAAAGCTTGCACCTCCTTTTTATTTATCTGTTGTTCTTTGATGCAAAGTTACTTGTGTCTCTGTTGCTGCTGCCTCTCGGTCAGATCGCCGTAACTGAGAATGGGTTCTCAATTAACTCATCTGGTTAAATAAAGGTTAAATAAATAAATAAAAATTATGCTGAAGACTAAAACAGAGAAAAAATTGTTGTATTTCTACCATACCTCAGGAACTCATGAAGGCAAATTAGCACAATAGCCTTTCAAGATCACCAACAAGGTGAAAAATAGCCCTGTTTTAGCCCCTGCACCAGAGCAATAGACAGAGGCTGCCTTTAAGGTTCGCCTGGAAGATGTGCATTTTTAGAGCAATTGAGATGGAGATGAATTGATTGATTCCCCATGAGTCTCTATGATGAAATATTCACATCATCATTCTTGGCATCAAAAGAGAAACTGAATTCCTGCCAGTGTGGCCTTGATACTATTTGCCTGAAGGCAGCAGGATTGAAAGAACAATAAAAACAAACAATGAATACTCATGCTGCTTAAGCGCAAAAGAAAAGACTGTCACATAAAAGAGCTTCATCTGGAGTCCTTTAACTGAAATGGAAACAGGATATTCTGGAGGGTAAGGCCTGATTTGAACACCTGAAATTCAAAGCATTAACAAAAAATGTTTCAGGGCAGGAATCAAAGCAGTTTCCAACACAAGATTGTTGAGAGACATAGTTATACACTGCTCACAAAAATTAAAGGAACACTTTTTATTGGGCCTGGCATGAAATCAATTAAACCTGTCTGATGATTTTCTGGTTGATTAAGCAGCTGAGGGCATTGTTAATCACTTTCAGCTGTATTGGTGTTTATGGACTTAACGACAGGTGCACTAAAGCAGTGTTTGCGAAAACACGTCGGACAGTCGGACATTACCGACGTGGTTTAATATTGTCCGACGAAAAACTTCACATCGTCGGACATTATGACCGACGCCGTGCGTCTACTCTGAACGTGCCAAAATAAAATAAACTTCCTGAAAACTGCAGACTGTTTGTTGGCTTCCCCCTCAAAAGATCTAGTTTCTACCTATATTACATTATTTATTTGGACTCTCAGTGTAGCGGGTCTTCTATTGGGCGGAGAGGATGGAGAGCGGCAGAGCGCTGATTACTGATGCGCTCCGCCGGGCAGCTGCGTCGTGCTCACGGCCACAGTAACATTCTCAAAGTGGCGCCACCAAAAAAAACATAATTAACACGCGATCGTTCACGTTTGCTCATACTTTCTTTCATTTGTGCCTGACGCGCTCCGCTGCTGCAGAGATCATCTCCCGTGCATCGGTGACGTCACCTCAGTGGCGCGGCCGCACATTCTGCTATTTTTGCGGTCGACGGATCTTTTTGATCTGCTAATTTCAAAAGTAACTTGTGAGTTGAAAAGTAAGAAGCCAGGCAGCAGTTTTTCTGGAGGATTGAGAGGAGATGCAGCTAAGAGACAGCAGGACAGGAAAATAGTCGCATAAAAAACAAAACAGTGTTTGAAAAGGAAAATGTAGGCAGATATATCCACTACACGTTTGTAATTTTATAATAATAATTTATAAGCATGAAATATTTATTTATTTGATATAATTCAGATCACCTTCAAAACTCAGTCCCACACCGAGGGCCGTTTCTAGGCATTTCGGGGACCATTCTGTTAATCCTCATTTTATGAATTTGGCAGAAAATCACATTGATGGTTCTTTTTTCAAATTATGTCAACAGATTATTCTCACAATAAAAATATGTATAATATGTAAAGGTCAGAGGTCACTACAATACCCACTGTTAAATAGATACAAGTCTGAAGCCCGCGAGGACATTGTCCTACGTGGTTCAAAAATGTCCTGCGTGAGACGCTCTCACGTCTACCAGTTTGGCAGGCGTGGCTGAAAAGTTTTCGCAAACACTGACTAAAGTGGCAACAATTACAAAACCCTCAAAACAGGACTGGTTTAACATGTGGAGGTCATTTCAAGTTTCTCCCTCTTGATCTTTTTTGGCTGGTTTTCCACTCGTGCTAGTTTTGGCTTGAGTAATTATCTCTACTGGCAGCATGAGGCGATTCCTTAACCCTACAGAAGTTGCACAGGTTGTCCAACTTCTCCAGGATGGCACATCCACACGTGCTGCAGCAAGAAGGTTTAATGCGTCTCCCAGCACAATCTCCAGAACATGGAGGAGATTTCAGGAGACTGGTGGTTATTCTCGGAGAGCTGGACAAGGCCGTAGAAGGTCCACAACCCATCAGCAGGACCGATACCTGCTCCTTGTGCAAGGCGGAACAGGCTGAGCACTGCTCGTGCCCTACAGAATGACCTCCAGAGGGCCACTGGTGTGAATGCCTCTACCCAAACAATCAGGAACAGACTTCATGAAGATGGCCTGAGGGCCCGACGTCCTGTAGTGGGCCCTGTGCTCACTGCCCAGCACCGTAGAGCTCGACTGGCATTTGCTCAAGAACACCAGAATTGGCAAGTCCGCCACTGGCGCCCTGTACTTTTTACAGACGAGAGCAGGTTCACCCTGAGCACCTGTGATAGACGTGAAAGAGTCTGGAGAAGACAAGGAGAACGTTATGCTGCCTGCAATGTCGTTCAACATGACAGGTTTGGTGGTGGGTCAGTGATGGTCTGGGGAGGCATATCCATGGAGGGACGCACAGACCTCTACTGTCTAGGAAATGGGGCTCTGACTGCCATAAGGTATCGAGATGAAATCCTTGAACCCTTTGTCAGACCCTACGCTGATGCAGTAGGTCCTGGTTTTCTGCTAATGCACGACAATGCCCGGCCTTATGTGGCAAGAGTATGCAGGCAGTACCTGGAGGATGAAGGAATTGAAACAATTGAATGGCCTTTACGATTCCCTGACTTAAACCCAATAGAACATCTGTGGGACATTATGTTTCGGTCCATTAGGCGGCGCCAGGTTGCTCCTCAGACTGTACAAGAGCTCAGGGATGCCCTCACACAGATCTGGGAGGAAATGCCACAAGACACCATCCGTTGTCTCATTAGGAGCATGCCCCGACGTTGTCAAGCATGCACAAAAGCTCGTGGGGGCCACACAAGATACTGAAAAGCATTTTGAGTTGCAGAAATTAAGTTTTTGAAATAATGGACTAGCCTGCCACATCTTCATTTCACTCTGATTTTAGGGTGTCTACACAATTGAGCCCTCTGTAGGCTGAAAACTTTTATTTCCATTAAAATACTTGGCATCCTTTTTGTTCCTAAGACATTGCCCTGTCGTTATTTGTATAGATATCCAACTTCATATTGAGATCTGATGTATCTAATGTGTTTCTTTAAAGTGTTCCTTTAAATTTTGTTTACAGCATACCCTAGGTATAAATGCACAATAGGAACAATTGTTTTATAAATCTGGAATACATATGCAGTCTGCATAAAAATAAAACAGTCACTTAGATTTTCAAGGCTTTATCAAATTCCTACTAGTGAGTTGTTATATCCTTAAATATAATTAAAACTAACTAAAAAATCCATCCATCTTCTTCCGCTTATCTGGAGTCGGGTCGCGGGGGCAGCAGCTTAAGGAGGGAAGCCCAGACCTCCCTCTCCCCAGCCACTTGGGCCAGCTCCTCCGGGGGAATCCCAAGGCGTTCCCTAGCCAGCCAAGAGACATAATCTCTCCAGCGTGTCCTGGGTCTTCCTTTGGGTCTCCTGCCGGTTGGACATGCCCGGAAAACCTCACCAGGGAGGCGTCCAGGAGGCATCCTAATCAGATGCCCGAGCCACCTCAACCGGCTCCTCTCTATGTGGAGAAGCAGCGGGTCTACTCCGAGCTCCTCCCGAATGATGGAGCTTCTCACCCTATCTCTAAGGGAGAGTCCAGCCACCCTGTGAAGAAAACTCATTTCGGCCGCTTGTATCCGCGATCTCGTTCTTTCGGTCACTACCCAAAGCTTGTGACCATAGGTGAGGGTAGGAACGTAGATCGACTGGTAAATTGAGAGCTTCGCCTTTTGGCTCAGCTCTCTCTTCACCACGACAGACCGGTACAACGCCCCCATCACTGCAGACGCAGCACCAATCCGCCTGTCGATCTCACGCTCCACCCTTCCCTCACTTGTGAACAAGACCCTGAGATACTTAAACTCCTCCACTTGGGGCAGGACCTCGTCCCTGACCTGGAGAAGGCATTCTACCCTTTTCCAACTCAAGACCATGGTCTCAGATTTAGAGGAGCTGATTCTCATCCCAGCTGCTTCACACCCGGCTGCGAACTGCTCCAGCAAAAGCCGGAGATCACGTTCTGACGAAGCCAACAGGACCACATCATCTGCAAAAAGCAGAGACCTGATCCTTAGGCCACCAAAACGGATCCCCCCAACACCTTGGCTGCACCTAGAAATTTTGTCCATAAAAGTTATGAACAGAATCTTTGACAAAGGGCAGCCTTGGCGGAGTCCAACTCTCACCGGAAACGAGCCCGACTTACTGCCGGCAATGCAGACCAAGCTCTGACACTGGTCATACAGGGACCTAACAGCCCGTATCAAGGGGCCTGGTACCCCATACTCCCAGAGTACCTCCCACAGGGCCCCGCGGTCGAACGCCTTCTCCAAATCCACAAAACACATGTAGATTGGTTGGGCGAACTCCCACGCACCCTCCAGGACCCCCCCCAAGAGTATAGAGCTGGTCCAGTGTTCCACGGCCAGGACAAAAACCACATCGCTCCTCCTGTATCCGAGGTTCGACTATCCGATGGACCCTCCTCTCCAGAACCCCTGAATAGACCTTACCAGGGAGGCTCAGGAGTGTGATCCCCCTGTAGTTGGAACACACCCTGCGGTCCCCCTTTTTAAATAGGGGGACCACCACCCCGGTCTGCCAATCCAGTGGAACTGCCCCCGATGTCCACACGATATTGCAGAGCTGCGTCAACCAACACAGCCCCACAAGATCCAGAGCCTTAAGGAAATCCGGGCGGATCTCATCCACCCCCGGAGCCTTGCCACTGAGGAGTTTTTTGACCACCTCAGTGACCTCTGCTCCAGAGATTGGAGAGCCCAACCCCAAATCCCCAGACTCTGCTTCCACCCCAGAAGACGTACCGGTGGGATTGAGGAGGTCTTCGAAGTACATGGCCCACCGATTCACAACGTCCTGAGTCGAGGTCAGCAGCACTCCCTCCCCACTGTAAACAGTGTTGGTAGTGCACTGCTTTCCCCTCCTGAGACGCCGGTATCCAGCACGTTTTAGTGGTTCCTCTGCTCCAACACACTTGATTCAGTGGATGAATCACCTGTGCAGCAGCTCATCAGGCTCTGCAGAAGCCTGTTAATCACCTGCTGATTGAAATCAGGTGTGCTGAAACAGGGTTAAAACTAAAACCTGCTGGATACCGGCCCTCCAGGACCAGGATTGGGCACCCCTGGTCTAAGCTCTCAATGCCGAAAATAAATGTTTTACCTAACACTCTTTCATTAAAAATCAATATAAGAAGACTTACTGTGTGTCCAGTGATCTGAGAGCAGCTAAAATTATCACAAAACGCTCCTTGCTGCGATGTGATGCGGCAGAGAATCCCGATTTC
Source organism: Aphyosemion australe (assembly GCA_006937985.1). Taxonomy (NCBI): domain Eukaryota; kingdom Metazoa; phylum Chordata; class Actinopteri; order Cyprinodontiformes; family Nothobranchiidae; genus Aphyosemion; species Aphyosemion australe. The sequence goes on from SSNS01000358.1 coordinate 554,704, forward strand.
AAAATCTTCTTCTGTGATGTTTTTTTTAAACAGCGGTAATGAACTAGCACATAAGACCCACCAGCGCCACCTATTATATCGGAGTATGAATTACAGATTATGCAAAATCAATACTTTGCAAAACAGACACTTCCTATATCAGAGTTTTCTAGTGGTAAACCCTAAAGACCTGACTCTCAAGATGGGTTTGGACTGAAGATTTTAAAGGGGACCTATTATACAAATTTGACTGTTTGCATCTTTTCGTAAAATGGCTGCAAAACGTACTTTGCGGCAATTAGCCACCATTATAGTGGACGGGTTCCTTTCCACCGGTTATGAAGTATAATGTTTTGGTTTTGGACATGTCCCAGAAGCCAAGGGACACCTTCATTACGTTTTGAATGTATTTTTTACACAGGGAAAAAAAAACACGAAAGCAGTGTAAAACGTCTGGAAAGTTTCTAAATAAAAGTCACATCCAGTTAAACTTACGTCATTTCCTGAAACCTCCATAGACGAGATAAGCAGAACAGAAAATATACCACAGACCTTTTTGGATACATGCAGCCATCTTTCTCCTTGCTTGTCATTGTGTGAACATCCGAAATCCCGCCCATCAATATGGGCACTAATCAATCCCTTCCATGATTTTGTGTTCTCATGGAACCAACTGTGTTTGAACTGTGTTTGATCCAGTTTCACGTCTGAAACTCTCTCGGTTGGAAGAGAGCTCAGGGGTAAAATGCTTTTATTACGTTACATGCTGCTTTTGCATCCAGTGGAAAGGAGGGATAACACTATTAGCGCCACACAGTCCGTTCTGTTGGTGCCACTCAGTTTGGACAAAAGCAGTGTCCCTGCTCCATGTCAAGTCAGCAGATGAGGGAGATATATTTTTAAATAAAGACTTTTGTGCTTCATTTGTCCCATCCAAGGGGGATCATTTTTTTTCCTTTTTAAGCAGCCAACACAGAAGTGACAAAAACTTGCAGTTCCACCTTCATCTGCTAGGGGCTGGCACCAGAAGTGAGCAAATCCTCATTGATTTCCATGTTAAAAATGCCAATTTCACAGCAGAAATAAACATGTTTACAGCCTGGTTCAAAAAATCATTTTAGGTTTAATAGGTTTAGTTTACAGACAACTCTGAGGGGGGTGAGTTTTTTTTGTAACTCTTCCATTTAGGTGTAGTTAAATGCTTGAATGATGAATAATTGCATTTGATTGACAGGTAGCATGAGCGTCAGAGCAAGCGCTAGCGGCTAGCTTTGGGGCAGGCGTCAGCCTCAGGTTAATACATGTTTGTCCATTTCGACTCTCTGAACTTTAGTTGTGTCATCTGTGTGTTTGTGTTTGGATGTTAATCATAGAATTATTGGACAAAGAAGGTGGTATTGCTTCATTTATATCAGTAAGTAAAATTATATTTATGTACTTTATTTCGCTGGTTGAATGGGGGAAAATGCTGTGTGTGCTGCGCATGGTCAAAGATGGGTTTAAATATAATGTGTTGGTGAGTCTTTGCTGCGGAGGAGCAGCGCGTGACCTCATGAATGCAACCCAGGCGCCTGGCTCTGATCGCTTCGGCCTGAGATTGTAAATAGTAAATGGCCTGTATTTGTATAGTACCTTCTTAGGGTTCTACAACCCTCCAAGGAGCTTCACAACACAATCAGTCATCCACCCATTCACACACACATTCACACGCTGGTGGGGATGAGCTACATTGTAGCTACAGCTGCCCTGGGGCACACTGACAGAGGCGGGGCCTGCCGTACACTGGCACCACCTTCCGATTGCAATGCGGCCAGTTAACTCCTCTGCCACCATTGCACCACTGTCAATAACAGTCAATGGTTAGCTCCTAGCTCCGTATTAGCTTTGAGTTAGCTCGTAGAATAGAATAGAATAGACTTTATTAATCCCACAGTGGGAAAATTACAGCAGCACATAGATACAAGGAAGAAGAAAAATAATAACAAAAGTACAGGTAAATACACTGTAAGCTATTACTATACTAATGACGCTTGGTTTCAGTGTAAAATGTCTGGTAATTTTCAAAATAAATGTCTATTGCAGCGATGCGATTTCATAAATATGTAGATTACGTCTATACTTGTGACCTCATGGCTTATTTACTTCCTGCATTGTTTGAGAACTGCAGCAGTGTGTTTTTAATGGCTTTAATCCTGGCAGTGGAGAGGAACAACATTATATATGACATCTAACAAAGATGTCAAAAAAGAGTTCCTTCTTTTTGGTTTATTGGCGGATGGCATAAACAAACCGTAATCTTTGAAGTCTCAAGGGATTTTGTGATCTCGGGAGTCCAGCGAGGAGCGTAGTGGTGAAGCTGCTTCGCGGCTGAGATTCTTCCAGTGTACACAGGCGAGCAGCGAAAATCGTGAGTAAACCGTTCTGCGACACTGATGCTTCCAGTGTGCAGTAGGCTTTACTGCAGTGGGAACGAATGACCTACGATAGCGTTCTGTTTTACATCTTGAATGTCTAGTACATCTACGGATACAAATGGCTTCATCTGTTCAGAGTTTATGGTGTCAATCATTTGCTCCCACCCTCACATCCCCACTCTCAGCGCCACCTCTTTTCCCATTTTTGGATTGTCTGGGCATGACAAGACATGTGACACGGCCAAGATGGTGGTGGTAGGAACCGCCCATTTAGCTTCATAAATGTCTTTTAGAAAGCAATGAGTGGGGTTTGTTTATCTTTTTTATATGTCTATACAAAAAACCAAGTAGAAATCATGAACGGACAAAGGTGCATCGAGGGGTGGGGGTTTATCTCATGGTCGATTGGCACACTAGTAATACAATAATGGCGCTTACACACTAGCACCGGCTCGGACCGGGCGGGACTGGGTAAGTTCCTTTCACATCCGGGTGGCCCGGGGATTTTTGAGGCTGAACCGTACGTGTTTTCGTCCCTCATCTGAAGGTGGTCTGACTAGCACCGAAAACTGGGCCAACACACCCACTGCCGACTCATTGGTCGGCTCAAATTCACGCCTACCTTTAGGGGGAACCTCCGATTAGCGGATAGAATCCGCCAGCGGGGGCTTCCCGCATGCGCGCTTCATTATCACTCTGAATGCTGAGGAGTTAACAAGCCTCTGACTGAAGCTGTTTTATCTGTTTCCGTCAGCTGTGATGAGCGCACACACACACACACACTGACACTGCTTCCACGCAGCTTTTTGTTTAATAAGGAAGAGACCGCAGACTTCTCGCTCCTTTGACCCACCCAGCCGTTTCTCTGTTCCCGTCTGCTGTGATGAGCGCAGCGCGCGAGCGCACACACACACATACACACACACACACACACACACACACACTGACACAGTGCTGCCACGCAGCTTTTTGTTTAATAAGGAAGAGACCGCAGACTTCGCGCTCCTTTGACCCACCCAGCCGTTTCTCTGTTCCCGTCTGCTGTGATGAGCGCAGACACCGGGCAGACTTCTCCGCACTCCTTTGACCCGCCCACATCACTGATATATTTGCGCCAACTTTTCGCGCGCATTTCTGAGACCGCCTATCACGTCCGCATTCCAAAGGGTGTCCTGGAAGACGTGTGTAAACAACCTGGCGGGGCCGACTGAGGCCGACTGATCGGAGCCGACCCGGTGCTAGTGTGTAAGTGCCAAAAGTCAAGGCTAGCCATCCTTTTTCCACTTCTTTGTTTATGTTACAGCCTCATTCCAAAATGGATTCAATTCATTGTGCCCATAAAATTCAACACACAACATCCCATAATGGTAATGTGAAAAAAAGTGTCTTTGAAGTTGTTGCCAATTTATTTAAAAAAAAAACTTGAGAAATCACATGTACATAAGTATTCACAGCCTTTTCTCAGTACTTTGTTGATGCACCTTTGGCAGCAATTAGCCTTTCGCCGGCCCCACTCCCAGAACGGCTATTGTCCAATCACACATCATAGCAACCATTACTATCCAACAACTCCAAACAAATTGATGAAGCTAAGCCTAATTTATACTACTAAGCATTAGCCTCGATAGTAGTCGTGTCTCCTTCGTTTCCCTTCAGAACCTCCTCATCGAGCTCAACCAGCAACAGCCAAACATGAGTGCTCCCCCCGCCCGCGGCTGGGCGGAGGTCCGTCTCCCAGACTATCCAAGACCCTTTTAGATAAGACACACTGTGCCGGCAAATCAGCGTAATATTACCTCAACCGTGTGTCTTATAAATGCACATTAAGCCTTGGTGCAACAGCGGGTGGTGTCATGATTACGTGATGAATTAATGCCGAGCTCCGGCCGAGAACTAAAAATAAAAGTAAACACGGGCATAAAAAGTTACATTTTATAAACAGACTCAGCTGAGATGATGAACTGAGCAATGCAGAGCGCCGGGAGCTTTTCTCCGTTAGAGCTGCCTGCAGCTCAGATCATCTGACAGCTCACAGGGACACCGCATCGCCGCCACCGCTCCTCGGATCCACGCGTCCCCGGATGCAGGACCTTCTCCCAAACTCCAAACTCCTTGTTCCCTGCTACGCTTCGCTCAGCGGAGCCGACACTAATATATCCCTCCACTGCATACTGTAACCCTTTTGCCTCGATCTGGATGATATTGAGGAGAAATTGCTCCAAAAAATGTCGCTGACACGCATCTGTCTACTTCTTTTTATCGCAGAAATCTGCAGAGCTGCAGTATTTGATCCACTTATTGTCGGACTTGGCAACAGTAACTAAGGGGGGCGGGGCTCGGCGAAAGGTCAATTACAGCCTCAAGTCGTTTTGAATATGATGCCACCAGCTTGCCACACCTTTCTTTGGGCAGTTTTGCCCATTCCTCTTTGCAGTACCTCTCGAGCTCCATCAGGTTGGATGGAAAGCGTCGGTGCACAGCCATTTTCAGATCTCTCCAGAGATTTTCAATGGGGGTGCTGTGAATACTTTCCGGATGCACTGTATATATGAATATACACATATAGTCTGGCCACGACCCATAGACAGAGCTCAGTCGTGGGTCGGGATCTACGGTTCCTTCAAACTGTCTCTACATGCTATTCAACAACGAACAATGTGACGTACTCACCTCTACAGATGTCAGTCAACAGTACATGGATGAAGAAGATGCAAATACATCCTTTTTCTAAATAAAGGACTTAAGTAACTATCAAGCTGAGAGGAATATTTACAATTGATGTTGGTGAGAAATATTAATGAAAAAGGACAAGTTTGTGCACTGGATGCACAGATTTTGGTAGTAAACAGGTAAAAATATTACACACTGGGGCTTTAAAATTTAAGTTACCTGGTTGCCTCTTGATCTTCCTGCATTTGAGCCCCTAACACCACAACATTCTGAAAATGTTTCCTTTAATATTTTTGATTGATTTGGTGGGTTGTTGTACAACATTCAACTGTAGTTGTTTTTGAGTGCTTCATGAGTACAATTAGTTTCCTTTAAACAACCCAGATTGGGGAAAGGTTACAGATAATTGTCACTAGCAATGATCTATTCTGAAAAGTTGGGTGTTTTTTTGTTTTTGTTTTTGTTCTTTTTTTTGCTTATTTAGTTCAAAATGATTGTATCTTTAACACCCCAGAAACAACTCTTGTTTTTTGTTGTTTTTTTTCTCTTCATTGAAACAAAAACCGGGTGGATGTGCACCTGCCTGCTTAACACAGAAGATCCAGGTGAAACGAGCATAAATTCATATTTAGAGGAAGTGTTTGGTGCTTTATGCCAGAATGTTTCATTGTTTATTTTGTTTAGCTCTGTGGGAAGAAGTGGATAGGTGACGTCCTGTTTAGACACACACAGCTAAACACACACTCTCATTGTTTTTCCATTTCTGCTTTATCTGTTGGGCTGCAGGAGGCAAAAGCTTGTTCCAGCTGTGCTAGACAGAGACGGGGTAGGACATGGAAACCGGATCAACACTCAGTCAGACAAAGCAAACAACCATTAAAGCTCACAACCAGCTAGTTCAATATTAGCAATTAACCCATCAAGCATATTCTTGTTCACTGTGACTGAATGGTTTGCTCAAGGTGCTGAAACTGTTTTTTTTTTATGTCTATTGTGTTTTTTGTTAACTTCCTCCATCTTTCCCAATCAAGGTATTTTCTAATCCTTTTGTTTTTACACACAGACGTGGAAAACTAATTCATTATTCAGATAAATGGAGTCTGTTAACCTATATCTTATTCCTACTTATTACTACCTTATGTGAATTTACAGCTTTCAGGGATGGTAACCATGACTGAGTCAAAATTTCTGAATTAAAATGACAGTAAACACTTGATTTGTATCTAAACCTGAATTGAACTGGATTTTGAGATGACTTTCTGTGAGCTTTCACTTTATAAATAAGCTGAACTGAATTATCTGGACCTGAACAGATCACCAGCAGCAAGTAATTTTATTTAAGGACTTAACAAAAGCACACAATTAATAGCATCAAGAGGAGGTTTGAGGGTGTTGTCCCAAACGTTTAGGTTCATAAGACAAATATCCCTCATTCTCTTGGGGACTTAAATTCTCATGAGGGCAATGACAGTGAGACCTGGAGAGGTGTGGTTGGGAGGAATGGCCCCCCTGATCTGAATCAGAGCGGCGTTTTGTTGTTGGATTTCTGTGCTCGTCATGGATTGTCCATAATGAACACCATGTTCAGGCATAAAGGTGTCCATATGTGCTCTTGGCACCAGGATACCTTAGGCTGCAGCTCGATGATCGACTTTGTTGTCATCTCATCTGATCTGCAGCCGCATGTCTTGGACGCTCGGGTGAAGAGAGGGGCAGCAGCTGCTGGAGCATTTCTTCTGAGCATTTGAATTGATCTGGCTGCGCACGGTGTGCGGCGCACCGGATCTTTAAGCAGCTCAGCTGCAGCTGTATAACAGACGCGAGGTAACGTAAGATCATTTCTTTATATTGTGATATTTGTGATGAACTAAAACGTCAGACAGAATGACATTTTGTCCTTAACAGCAGTTTATTAGAGTAGTTTAACAAACAGCTGAGATAAACCCACATCTCCAACTTCCAGTTTCACCTCAACCAGCCACAGCGTCTCTTAAAGGAACAGTAACATCAGGCTACAGCATCAGTCACAAAAAGCCCTTATGGATCGTTACAATATTTAGAAATATTTTCATATATACTCTGTTGTTTCTGGTGTTTCATAATAAATTCTAATAATTATATGATCTCTAATAATTTCCTGAAATTCTGTTGGTTTATTTTCTAAGCAGATGGACTGTCTAATCCTCATTTTCTGAATTTTTCAGAAAATCACATTGATGGTTCTTTTTTCAAATGGTGTCAACAGATTATTGTCACAATAAAAATATGTATAATATGTAAAGGTCAGAGGTTACTACAATACCCACTGTTAAATAGATACAAAACTGAAGCCCACGAGGACATTGTCCTACGTGGTTCAAAAATGTCCTGCCAGTTTGGCAGGCGTGGCTCAAAAGTTTTTGCAAACACTGAAAGCCCTGCACAAAGAAGAGCGACAGGCATAGAATAAATACATAGAGTAAAAATGCAGAGGTTAGGATAAAAATGAGCATAGGCATTAAAAACAATTTAAAATCAACAACAGATAAAAATAATCACTAAATCAGAACAAAATGTCACTGGGAACAGCAGGACCAGCATATTTTAACAGAGTGACCACTAGTCCTGATAGGATGCTGTAAAAAGGTGAATCTTCAGTCGAGCCTTGAAGATCTAAACAGAGGTAGCCTGCCTAACATACAAAGGAAGTGCATTCCAGAGAAGCGGTGCACGATAAGGTGGGGTGCACCTTGGACAGGTCTTTCATCAGAGGGATTTAGAGTCTATGGTTCTTCTCTTCAGAGTTCACAGTGAAAAATATTTTACTTTAATGCAGTCGCTTTTCTCAGACGAGAATAAGTTTTTTGTACTCAAACAGAACACCAGCCTCGAAATTCTAAATCCAGTTCAGAAATAATCAGAAGCTTCTCAAAAAGTTTGGACTGAGCTTCTGGGAGATTCATTCCTTTGATTTGAATCCTATTAGGAAAACCTATTAGGAGTATTTAATTTTTAATTATTTTATTTTTAAAGTTTATTGAGGCCATTTGGTTAACATTTTGAAACGCTGCCGTTTTTGGCACAATGCCCAATTTTCGGGGGACCGGGCCTTCTCGGTAATGGCACCAGCCCTTTGGAATGAGCTCCCTCTAACAGTAAAGCAAGTGTAATGTTGCTGGTTAGGTTAGTATATTATGCAGCACACACTGAAGAACTGATGCCCACACTGGTACTGAATTCCACAATGTCGGTGCTTTATTACCACAGTTCTTCAACCTTAAAAGCCCGGTTGTATGGCTGCTATCTTAGAACATACAACACGAGGTAACATAACTCACAACGTCACTGGGGTTGAGGTGAAAATAAATGATACTGTCCAAAGTAATAGTCTCCTCATGCATTCCAACACATCCAGTCCACACGAGAAAAAAAAGAAGAGAGGAGAAAAAAAGGGTGTCGCTGGATTATGACATCATTCATCTGCGTCCAACAAAGTCTTAAAGTGACAGAACCATAGATATCATATATATCACTAGATGCCTTACCAGCGCTCTTCGTCGATTGGACGAACGTCCCTACGCAGCGGCCATCTTACCCCGGACAGCTGCCCCCTTTCGTAACATTGGTGTCAATGGTGAATGTACTATTTAAATAACTCTAACTTGCTCAATTTTCAACTGAATTTCAAACGGTTTGGTTTGTTATAAACGCCAGAGATGTGGCTGTAAAATATGACGGATTTGGCCCATTAATTTAAAAATGTTAAAGTATGTCCTATCAAGCCTATATGTGCTAAAAGGTTTGTAATAATGCAATCCGGTTGTAAATCCGTTAATATTTAATCGAGTTAAGAGTGTTTTTGTTTAAGTTGTTCACTCACCTTCCATCTGCTACCATTGAGAACGGAACGTAAGCTGTCCGAGGTAAGATGGCCGCCGTGTAGGGACGCTGTCGACTCCCAGTTGGACAGAACCCCATTATGTCTGTTACACAAGCTCCATCTCTCCAGGTGTTTAAGTCTCACATGTTAACCCATTTTTTCTTGTTAGCTTTCCCCCAACATCNAACTAAAACGTCAGACAGAATGACATTTTGTCCTTAACAGCAGTTTATTAGAGTAGTTTAACAAACAGCTGAGATAAACCCACATCTCCAACTTCCAGTTTCACCTCAACCAGCCACAGCGTCTCTTAAAGGAACAGTAACATCAGGCTACAGCATCAGTCACAAAAAGCCCTTATGGATCGTTACAATATTTAGAAATATTTTCATATATACTCTGTTGTTTCTGGTGTTTCATAATAAATTCTAATAATTATATGATCTCTAATAATTTCCTGAAATTCTGTTGGTTTATTTTCTAAGCAGATGGACTGTCTAATCCTCATTTTCTGAATTTTTCAGAAAATCACATTGATGGTTCTTTTTTCAAATGGTGTCAACAGATTATTGTCACAATAAAAATATGTATAATATGTAAAGGTCAGAGGTTACTACAATACCCACTGTTAAATAGATACAAAACTGAAGCCCACGAGGACATTGTCCTACGTGGTTCAAAAATGTCCTGCCAGTTTGGCAGGCGTGGCTCAAAAGTTTTTGCAAACACTGAAAGCCCTGCACAAAGAAGAGCGACAGGCATAGAATAAATACATAGAGTAAAAATGCAGAGGTTAGGATAAAAATGAGCATAGGCATTAAAAACAATTTAAAATCAACAACAGATAAAAATAATCACTAAATCAGAACAAAATGTCACTGGGAACAGCAGGACCAGCATATTTTAACAGAGTGACCACTAGTCCTGATAGGATGCTGTAAAAAGGTGAATCTTCAGTCGAGCCTTGAAGATCTAAACAGAGGTAGCCTGCCTAACATACAAAGGAAGTGCATTCCAGAGAAGCGGTGCACGATAAGGTGGGGTGCACCTTGGACAGGTCTTTCATCAGAGGGATTTAGAGTCTATGGTTCTTCTCTTCAGAGTTCACAGTGAAAAATATTTTACTTTAATGCAGTCGCTTTTCTCAGACGAGAATAAGTTTTTTGTACTCAAACAGAACACCAGCCTCGAAATTCTAAATCCAGTTCAGAAATAATCAGAAGCTTCTCAAAAAGTTTGGACTGAGCTTCTGGGAGATTCATTCCTTTGATTTGAATCCTATTAGGAAAACCTATTAGGAGTATTTAATTTTTAATTATTTTATTTTTAAAGTTTATTGAGGCCATTTGGTTAACATTTTGAAACGCTGCCGTTTTTGGCACAATGCCCAATTTTCGGGGGACCGGGCCTTCTCGGTAATGGCACCAGCCCTTTGGAATGAGCTCCCTCTAACAGTAAAGCAAGTGTAATGTTGCTGGTTAGGTTAGTATATTATGCAGCACACACTGAAGAACTGATGCCCACACTGGTACTGAATTCCACAATGTCGGTGCTTTATTACCACAGTTCTTCAACCTTAAAAGCCCGGTTGTATGGCTGCTATCTTAGAACATACAACACGAGGTAACATAACTCACAACGTCACTGGGGTTGAGGTGAAAATAAATGATACTGTCCAAAGTAATAGTCTCCTCATGCATTCCAACACATCCAGTCCACACGAGAAAAAAAAGAAGAGAGGAGAAAAAAAGGGTGTCGCTGGATTATGACATCATTCATCTGCGTCCAACAAAGTCTTAAAGTGACAGAACCATAGATATCATATATATCACTAGATGCCTTACCAGCGCTCTTCGTCGATTGGACGAACGTCCCTACGCAGCGGCCATCTTACCCCGGACAGCTGCCCCCTTTCGTAACATTGGTGTCAATGGTGAATGTACTATTTAAATAACTCTAACTTGCTCAATTTTCAACTGAATTTCAAACGGTTTGGTTTGTTATAAACGCCAGAGATGTGGCTGTAAAATATGACGGATTTGGCCCATTAATTTAAAAATGTTAAAGTATGTCCTATCAAGCCTATATGTGCTAAAAGGTTTGTAATAATGCAATCCGGTTGTAAATCCGTTAATATTTAATCGAGTTAAGAGTGTTTTTGTTTAAGTTGTTCACTCACCTTCCATCTGCTACCATTGAGAACGGAACGTAAGCTGTCCGAGGTAAGATGGCCGCCGTGTAGGGACGCTGTCGACTCCCAGTTGGACAGAACCCCATTATGTCTGTTACACAAGCTCCATCTCTCCAGGTGTTTAAGTCTCACATGTTAACCCATTTTTTCTTGTTAGCTTTCCCCCAACATCACTGACACTGGCTTTTCGTATTTTACCAGTTTTTTTTTTTTTTACTTGCTTTTATGCTACTTTTATCTTTTTTTTTTTNTTGGACGCTCGGGTGAAGAGAGGGGCAGCAGCTGCTGGAGCATTTCTTCTGAGCATTTGAATTGATCTGGCTGCGCACGGTGTGCGGCGCACCGGATCTTTAAGCAGCTCAGCTGCAGCTGTATAACAGACGCGAGGTAACGTAAGATCATTTCTTTATATTGTGATATTTGTGATGAACTAAAACGTCAGACAGAATGACATTTTGTCCTTAACAGCAGTTTATTAGAGTAGTTTAACAAACAGCTGAGATAAACCCACATCTCCAACTTCCAGTTTCACCTCAACCAGCCACAGCGTCTCTTAAAGGAACAGTAACATCAGGCTACAGCATCAGTCACAAAAAGCCCTTATGGATCGTTACAATATTTAGAAATATTTTCATATATACTCTGTTGTTTCTGGTGTTTCATAATAAATTCTAATAATTATATGATCTCTAATAATTTCCTGAAATTCTGTTGGTTTATTTTCTAAGCAGATGGACTGTCTAATCCTCATTTTCTGAATTTTTCAGAAAATCACATTGATGGTTCTTTTTTCAAATGGTGTCAACAGATTATTGTCACAATAAAAATATGTATAATATGTAAAGGTCAGAGGTTACTACAATACCCACTGTTAAATAGATACAAAACTGAAGCCCACGAGGACATTGTCCTACGTGGTTCAAAAATGTCCTGCCAGTTTGGCAGGCGTGGCTCAAAAGTTTTTGCAAACACTGAAAGCCCTGCACAAAGAAGAGCGACAGGCATAGAATAAATACATAGAGTAAAAATGCAGAGGTTAGGATAAAAATGAGCATAGGCATTAAAAACAATTTAAAATCAACAACAGATAAAAATAATCACTAAATCAGAACAAAATGTCACTGGGAACAGCAGGACCAGCATATTTTAACAGAGTGACCACTAGTCCTGATAGGATGCTGTAAAAAGGTGAATCTTCAGTCGAGCCTTGAAGATCTAAACAGAGGTAGCCTGCCTAACATACAAAGGAAGTGCATTCCAGAGAAGCGGTGCACGATAAGGTGGGGTGCACCTTGGACAGGTCTTTCATCAGAGGGATTTAGAGTCTATGGTTCTTCTCTTCAGAGTTCACAGTGAAAAATATTTTACTTTAATGCAGTCGCTTTTCTCAGACGAGAATAAGTTTTTTGTACTCAAACAGAACACCAGCCTCGAAATTCTAAATCCAGTTCAGAAATAATCAGAAGCTTCTCAAAAAGTTTGGACTGAGCTTCTGGGAGATTCATTCCTTTGATTTGAATCCTATTAGGAAAACCTATTAGGAGTATTTAATTTTTAATTATTTTATTTTTAAAGTTTATTGAGGCCATTTGGTTAACATTTTGAAACGCTGCCGTTTTTGGCACAATGCCCAATTTTCGGGGGACCGGGCCTTCTCGGTAATGGCACCAGCCCTTTGGAATGAGCTCCCTCTAACAGTAAAGCAAGTGTAATGTTGCTGGTTAGGTTAGTATATTATGCAGCACACACTGAAGAACTGATGCCCACACTGGTACTGAATTCCACAATGTCGGTGCTTTATTACCACAGTTCTTCAACCTTAAAAGCCCGGTTGTATGGCTGCTATCTTAGAACATACAACACGAGGTAACATAACTCACAACGTCACTGGGGTTGAGGTGAAAATAAATGATACTGTCCAAAGTAATAGTCTCCTCATGCATTCCAACACATCCAGTCCACACGAGAAAAAAAAGAAGAGAGGAGAAAAAAAGGGTGTCGCTGGATTATGACATCATTCATCTGCGTCCAACAAAGTCTTAAAGTGACAGAACCATAGATATCATATATATCACTAGATGCCTTACCAGCGCTCTTCGTCGATTGGACGAACGTCCCTACGCAGCGGCCATCTTACCCCGGACAGCTGCCCCCTTTCGTAACATTGGTGTCAATGGTGAATGTACTATTTAAATAACTCTAACTTGCTCAATTTTCAACTGAATTTCAAACGGTTTGGTTTGTTATAAACGCCAGAGATGTGGCTGTAAAATATGACGGATTTGGCCCATTAATTTAAAAATGTTAAAGTATGTCCTATCAAGCCTATATGTGCTAAAAGGTTTGTAATAATGCAATCCGGTTGTAAATCCGTTAATATTTAATCGAGTTAAGAGTGTTTTTGTTTAAGTTGTTCACTCACCTTCCATCTGCTACCATTGAGAACGGAACGTAAGCTGTCCGAGGTAAGATGGCCGCCGTGTAGGGACGCTGTCGACTCCCAGTTGGACAGAACCCCATTATGTCTGTTACACAAGCTCCATCTCTCCAGGTGTTTAAGTCTCACATGTTAACCCATTTTTTCTTGTTAGCTTTCCCCCAACATCACTGACACTGGCTTTTCGTATTTTACCAGTTTTTTTTTTTTTTACTTGCTTTTATGCTACTTTTATCTTTTTTTTTTTACTAATGTGATGTCTTTCTATGTTTTTATGTACTGTTCAGCACCTTGGGCCTCCGTTAACCTGGTAGAAGGGGCTATATAAATAAATTTGATTGATTATTTTCTGATATTTGAATATCTCTCCTCTGATTGGCTAACAGCAACATGACTCTACTACTGACTCTGTTTGCTCTGCAACGTTGATGTTTGATCTCCAGAAATAACACAAGCCTGGAGGAGTTCAGCTGCGTGGTGGAGTTGCTAATGCTAACAGTTAGCTTCTACTAGCCCAGACGTTCTCTGCTGTTTTCTGGACGCTAAACCAACAACAGCCTTCCCTGTCGTGAGTCAAGATGGGTGAGTCCATGAATGTTAAGTGACAGTGTGACGTAGATCTGTCAGGATTTTCTAATCCTAGAGTTTCACCTTCTATTTTCTATCAGAAGCTAATGCAGGAGATAGGTGTAGGAGACTATTTTCATGTTCAGCCTGCATGAAAAACTCAGTGACTCATTAGAATCAGAAATAATCATTAATATCTGTTTTTTCAGTGAACTACACCTTTAAAAGAGTCATCACCTGAAATTTTCACTTTTCCACATGAAAAAATGTATCTTATGGTTTCCTAATGATGTTTCACTGGCTGAGAAGCCGATATTTAACATTGAAGCGTTTAATCTTGCCTTCTTCAACCAGCTCACATGCACCCCACGAGCATGCGCACTCCAAAACGAGATTTGCCTATATGTCGTCACAAAGGACAGAATATAAACAAATATGAACCAGCAGTGAACAAACCAGCACAACAAAGCTCATTTCATAACGTGAAACAAATAAATTATGTCTTACCGTTGACAACTCATGTTATAATCCGTGTTATGGGAGACAAAACTCCGATCGCTTTGTGTATTCCATCTTCACAACAGCATAAGAGCCGATGCCTGGCTGTTAGCTTGCTTTGTCCCAACTCAACAACATGCAAGGACGCCATTACGCACGAGGCGAGGGCGAGGGCTCGTACATACACGGTTAGATCCCGTAGGTCACTGCCAGGTCGGGTTCAGTTATAACTTTTGTTATTTTGGAGCAAGATGCTGAAGCTGCTTCCTGCTTCCTTCCACCAATCAACGCGCCCCTCAGTCCCGCGCACGTCCGAGACAGCCGAAATATCACGTGTGATCTCGCGAGAAAATATGCCCTTCACAATAAAGGATTTAAAAAATCACATTTTTAATTTATTTTTCCAATACAATTTATTTTAATGGTCTAAAAGACTATAATAGGACAGAGATTTCCACGGTATTATAGGTGATGACTCCTTTAAGTAAAAAATGGTTTCTCAGTGAACTTGCTCTTTAAGTCACAATAATGCTAAATGAACATTTCAAACAAGTTCATGAATATCTTTGACGATTTGAAGAAGTATTACACAGGCATACTAAGAATTACACCCGTTGAGACTGTACCTCTGCCCTTTAAAAGATGCCCTTTTCCAACAAATTTCCCCTTTTTTCACTGATGAGGGAACACAAAGAGTCAGCACTGACATTTGCCCTACCACCTGCCTGTGACACATGCACACCCACAGATGGAGGGCTGAAGCACAACTCCTGTTGCTGCGGGGGGAATATTCCATCACGTAAAGTCGCTAACACATCTCTATCAGTTACAGAAACTGACACCAGACCTGTTACAGGCTGTAAACCATGTAAATTCACCCAACTCATAAATGGATCTGCTAATGCAGAAAATCTTCTGACTAATGTCAATACATTGCTATGGTTAATGTAGATATTATTATTATTTTTATTATTATTATTATTATTTCAGGTCATCCAATTAAACCCCACATTAATTGGACATTGCTTACTGATTTTCCAAATGTACTTCAAAAAGATTTATTAAATGTTAGCCTTTACCATAGGTTTACTGTATATTTGTGTAAAACAGGAGGAGACAATCATTTTGCAAAATTTTCAAGAAAGACAGCACGTCCTGCCAAAAAGAGAAGGCACAAACACATTAATAAAAGGCCTAGCATTTGAAGAAGAGGAAGGAAAATCACCTGCTAACTTTCATGCCTGAGTGTTAAACTAAGATCACTTTATAATAAAAAAAGTTACAGTTTAAGCCATTGTAGACGTTATTTCTTATAAACAACGTGAGAGACGTTGTAGCAGCCATCGATAGAAACTCATACATTTTATTTATTAGTTAAGATTCAGTTAAAATAGAAATAAATACATATTAGTAATTCATTCTGTCCATATGTGCTCTTGGCACCAGGACACCTTAGGCCGCAGGTCGATGATCGATTTTGTTGTCGTTTCATCTGATCTGCGGCCGCATGTCTTGGACACTCGGGTAAAGAGAGGGGCGGAGCTGTCAACTGACCACTACCTGGTGGTGAGTTGGCTTCGATGGTGGGGGAGGATGCCGGTCAGACCTGGCAGACCCAAACGTGTTGTGAGGGTCTGCTGGGAACGTCTGGCAGAGTCTCCTGTCAGAAGGAGCTTCAATTCCCACCTCCGACAGAACTTCGAACGTGTCCCGGGGGAGTCAGGGGACATTGAGTCCGAATGGGCCATGTTTTGTGACTCCATTGTCGAGGCGGCTGACCGCAGCTGTGGCCGCAGGGTGGTCGGTGCCTGTCGTGGCGGCAACCCCCGAACCCGCTGGTGGACACCAGTGGTTAGGGATGCTGTCAAGCTGAAGAAAGAGTCCTATCAGGTCTTTTTGGCCTGTGGGACTCCGGAGGCAGCTGATAGGTACCGGCAGTCCAAGCGGAATGCGGCTCGGGTGGTCGCGGAGGCAAAAACCCGGGCATGGGAGGAGTTTGGTGAGACCATGGAACAAGACTTCCGTACGGCTTCGAGGAGATTCTGGTCCACCATCCGGCGCCTCAGGAGGGGAAAGCAGTGCACTACCAACACTGTTTACAGTGGGGAGGGTGTGCTGCTGACCTCGACTCGGGACGTTGTGAATCGGTGGGCCGAGTACTTCGAAGACCTCCTCAATCCCACCGGCACGTCTTCCAGTGTGGAAGCAGAGTCTGGGGACTTTGGGTTGGGCTCTCCAATCTCTGGAGCCGAGGTCACTGAGGTGGTCAAAAAACTCCTCAGTGGAAAGGCTCCGGGGGTGGATGAGATCCGCCCGGATTTCCTTAAGGCCCTGGATGTTGTGGGGCTGTGTTGGTTGACGCGGCTCTGCAATATCGCGTGGACATCGGGGGCAGTTCCACTGGACTGGCAGACCGGGGTGGTGGTCCCCCTATTTAAAAAGGGGGACCGCAGGGTGTGTTCCAACTACAGGGGGATCACACTCCTGAGCCTCCCTGGTAAGGTCTATTCAGGGGTTCTGGAGAGGAGGGTCCGTCGGATAGTCGAACCTCGGATCCAGGAGGAGCAATGCGGTTTTCGTCCTGGCCGTGGAACACTGGACCAGCTCTATACCCTTGGGGGAGTCCTGGAGGGTGCGTGGGAGTTCGCCCAACCAATCTACATGTGTTTTGTGGATTTGGAGAAGGCGTTCGACCGCGTCCCTCGGGGGGCCCTGTGGGGGGTANGAGAGGGGTTGGACTCTCTACCACTCTGGAGTTGCTCCCACTGAGAGGCGCCGAGCAGGGGTGGGCATACTTCTTGCCCCCCATCTTGGTGCCTGTACGTTGGGGTTTACCCCGGTGAGCGAGAGGGTAGCCTCCCTCCGTCTTCGGGTGGGGGGACGGGTCCTGACTGTGGTTTGTGCTTATGCACCAAACTGCAGCTCAGACTACCCACCCTTTTTGGAGTCCCTGGAGGGGGTACTGGAAAGCGCTCCTTCGGGTGACTCCCTCGTTCTGCTGGGGGACTTCAATGCTCACGTGGGCAACGACAGTGAGACCTGGAGAGGTGTGGTTGGGAGGAACGGCCCCCCTGATCTGAATTCGAGTGGTGTTCTGTTATTAGACTTCTGTGCTCGTCATGGATTGTCTATAACGAACACCATGTTCAAGCATAAAGGTGTCCATATGTGCTCTTGGCACCAGGATACCTTAGGCCGCAGGTCGATGATCGATTTTGTTATCGTTTCATCTGATCTGCGGTCGCATGTCTTGGACACTCGGGTGAAGAGAGGGGCGGAGCTGTCAACTGACCACTACCTGGTGGTGAGTTGGCTTCGATGGTGGGGGAAGATCCCGGTCAGACCTGGCAGACCCAAACGTGTTGTGAGGGTCTGCTGGGAACGTCTGGCAGAGTCTCCTGTCAGAAGGAGCTTCAATTCCCACCTCCGACAGAACTTTGAACGTGTCCCGGAGGAGTCAGGGGACATTGAGTCCGAATGGGCCATGTTTCGTGACTCCATTGTCGAGGCGGCTGACCTCAGCTGTGGCCGCAGGGTGGTCGGTGCCTGTCGTGGCGGCAACCCCCGAACCCGCTGGTGGACACCAGTGGTTAGGGATGCTGTCAAGCTGAAGAAAGAGTCCTATCAGGTCTTTTTGGCCTGTGGGACTCCGGAGGCAGCTGATAGGTACCGGCAGTCCAAGCGGAATGCGGCTCGGGTGGTCGCGGAGGCAAAAACCCGGGCATGGGAGGAGTTCGGTGAGACCATGGAACAAGACTTCCGTATGGCTTCGAGGAGATTCTGGTCCACCATCCGGCGCCTCAGGAGGGGAAAGCAGTGCACTACCAACACTGTTTACAGTGGGGAGGGTGTGCTGCTGACCTCGACTCGGGACGTTGTGAATCGGTGGGCCGAGTACTTCGAAGACCTCCTCAATCCCACCGGCACGTCTTCCAGTGTGGAAGCAGAGTCTGGGGACTTTGGGTTGGGCTCTCCAATCTCTGGAGCCGAGGTCACTGAGGTGGTCAAAAAACTCCTCAGTGGAAAGGCTCCGGGGGTGGATGAGATCCGCCCGGATTTCCTTAAGGCCCTGGATGTTGTGGGGCTGTGTTGGTTGACGCGGCTCTGCAATATCGCGTGGACATCGGGGGCAGTTCCACTGGACTGGCAGACCGGGGTGGTGGTCCCCCTATTTAAAAAGGGGGACCGCAGGGTGTGTTCCAACTACAGGGGGATCACACTCCTGAGCCTCCCTGGTAAGGTCTATTCAGGGGTTCTGGAGAGGAGGGTCCGTCGGATAGTCGAACCTCGGATCCAGGAGGAGCAATGCGGTTTTCGTCCTGGCCGTGGAACACTGGACCAGCTCTATACCCTTGGGGGAGTCCTGGAGGGTGCGTGGGAGTTCGCCCAACCAATCTACATGTGTTTTGTGGATTTGGAGAAGGCAGTTCGCAGCCAGGTGTGAAGCAGCTGGGATGAGAATCAGCTCCTCTAAATCCGAGACCATGGTCTTGAGTCGGAAAAGGGTAGAATGCCTTCTCCAGGTCAGGGACGAGGTCCTGCCCCAAGTGGAGGAGTTTAAGTATCTCGGGTTCTTGTTCACGAGTGAGGGAAGGGTGGAGCGTGAGATCGATAGGCGGATTGGTGCTGCGTCTGCAGTGATGCGGGCGTTGTACCGGTCTGTCGTGGTGAAGAGAGAGCAGAGCCGAAAGGCGAAGCTCTCAATTTACCGGTCGATCTACGTTCTTACCCTCACCTATGGTCACGAGCTTTGGGTAGTGACCGAAAGAACGAGATCGCGGATACAAGCGGCCGAAATGAGTTTTCTTCGCAGGGTGGCTGGACTCTCCCTTAGAGATAGGGTGAGAAGCTCGGCCATCCGGGAGGGGCTCGGAGTAGACCCGCTGCTCCTCCACATCGAGAGGAGCCAGTTGAGGTGGCTCGGGCATCTGATTAGGATGCCTCCTGGACGCCTCCCTGGTGAGGTTTTCCGGGCACGTCCAACCGGGAGGAGACCCAAAGGAAGACCCAGGACACGCTGGAGAGATTATGTCTCTCGGCTGGCCTGGGAACGCCTTGGGATTTCCCCGGAGGAGCTGGCCCAAGTGGCTGGGGAGAGGGAGGTCTGGGCTTCCCTCCTCAGGCTGCTGCCCCCGCGACCCGACTCCGGATAAGCGGCAGAAAATGGATGGATGGATGGATGTTTGTTTGTTTGTTACCCTAATTAAACGTATAGGAGATTTGGAGACGATGGTGTATTCACACCACAATGTAGTACTGATTCTGACACATATGCGAATTTTTTAAAGCGACTAGTCTGAACGGTCATGTCGCATTAAATTCACCTCCTACGTCACTGATCAGCGGAGGTGAGCGTCGTGTCAGGACGTTCCTGATGACAAGCGCTGACAGAGGGATTCAGAGGTCTGTGGGACATCCTGTCAAGTTTTGGAATTAAAAATACAAGAAAGCATGAGAACGGGAGGTGCTGCTGGAGCGAAGCGTCTCTCCTGTCGGTCTCCGTGACAGCGGGGCGGGAGGGGGTTCTCCGTGAGAGCGGGACGGGGGGTTCTCCGTGAATGAACTTTATTTACCACATCAGCTGGTCCACCGCTCGCCGTCACTCTGCGTTCTGCGGTGTTGCTTTAGAAGCGACTGCACGCGCCCAGTAAATGCGCGAATCATGCGCATCAAGGATCCGGGTTTAGACGGTTTCTCGGTACTACCGGTACCAACGAAATCTTGGTACCGTGACGTTTACATTTTTGTAGTACCGGGTTGGTACCGAAGAACCGGTTCTTTTGACAACACTAATTGCATCAGTTACAGGGGACATGCTAACGTTAGCATAGCGAACGTTTTAAGCTAACGCCAATGCAAAGAGATCTACTAAAACAGCAGATTTGGATGATTTAACCTCACAAACCTTAACAGAAGTTAACACACCATGAACTGACTTGAACAAACTTACCTTCAACCTACTGGAAGTGAAGCTCTAACTTAGCAAAACCATCTTCTCTTCCTGTGCTTCTTCTTCTTTGATGTTTTAAGGCGGTTGTCAAATAATGTGAGTGCACCACCGCCACCAAGTGGTGACATTGTGAATCAGTAGTCTTAACATCTAGATAGATAGATAGATAGATAGATAGATAGATAGATAGATAGATAGATAGATAGATAGAAACTCTGCATGGAATAATTCTGTTTATTCAAATTATCAATCATGTATTTGTGTTCTACTTCATATTAATGACAGAATTCAACGTCTTTCGGCGTGTTTCGTTTGGATGTTTAATACCAAATATTTGGGCGTTTTATTACTGTATTGTAAAAAAATAAGTATTTAATTGTGATGTGAAACAAAACTGCTTATATCCCAGCTTGGATTCGAATCCAGGGCCTCTGCGTGTAAGGCAAGCATCTTACCCGTTGAGCTAACCCTTAGACATGGAAATATTAGCGAAAATATTGGTATTACTTAAAATGATGTCAAGACCCAGCCAACATTTGAATGCTTAATGACAGTTGAAAATGACTTTAAAAGTTTGATATTTTAAAATACGAAATATTATTACTATTGTTACTATTTTTAAATACAACTAGTTCAAAAATGAAAGTTGAAATAACGTATTTTCTGGGCGTTATTCAGCCTTGATCAAGACGTGTAAGCAGGCCCGGCGCCATGGGCGGGCCTGGCCCGCCCATTCGCAGGTCGTGCCCGCCCAGGACAGATTACAACACCTCATGCAAATGTATTGGCTCAAGACGACCAACAGAGGGTGCTCTAGTTTACTAATCGGGAGTTTTAGATACAGTAAAAGAAGATCGATGCTTTAGTAGCTTGCTAAAATGGATATTAGAGCTTGGTTTAGCAAACAGAAAAACGCTAGCACAAGCAGGGATAATGCTTCATCACAAAGGCAAGTGCAGCCAAAAATTGCTGCTACAAGCGCTTCTGTTCCTCCTCTCTCCGTGCCTCCAGCACAGTCGCAGCAGACGCCACCTGAAGCAACAGTAATTCCGCCACCGGGTGGCAGCAGCACCAACATAAATTACTGTTCAGATGACCTCGGGGTGGATAAGCCAAATCAGGTGCGCCTTGAAAATTATCCAGTTCGACTTTTCTCTGGAAAAAAACGCAGTTTTTCTTCATCATGGTACCAAAATAGACCATGGTTAGAGTATTCTGTGAAAACAGATGCAGCATACTGTTTCCCCTGCAGACAGTTTAGTTCTCATTCCTCATCATCTGACTCAACATTTAAAGAATCAGGCTTTAAAGATTGGAAGCATGCAATAGAAAAAGATAAAGGACTGAACAAGCATTCATCATCAAAAGATCACATATTGTGTGAGAAACTTTGGAGAGAGAAAAGAATGCGCATTGAAACTGATTCTGAAATCACAACCCTGGTGCACAAAGATCAACTGGCCCACAACAGATATTATGTAAGCTCAATCATTGACATTGTAAGTTTTCTTGCTATCAATCATCTGCCTTTCAGAGGAGACACTGATGCATGGGATTCAGCAGGACAAACTGGTAGTGGCTTATTCTTATCATTGTTTGAGTATACTCTGGAAAAAGACCCAAATTTGGCTAAAATAACTCCTGCCATCCCAAGGAATGCAACATATACAAGCCATGAGATTCAAAATGTAATCATAGAACTAATGAGTCAACAGGTGACTGAGCATATTGTTGAGGAAATAGGCAACTCTTTTTACACAGTCAAGATGGATGGAACCAGAGATCCTACAGGATGTGAAAATCTTTCTATTGTCCTGCGCTTTCTTGATGAAAATTATGCTATAAAGGAGAGACTGCTGACTATTGCTACAGCAGAAGCAGGTGATGCTAAAACAAAAGACAAAATAATCAGCCAGGTCTATGATGGAGCCTCTCTGATGTCAGGAAAACTGGGTGGGGTTCAAGCTCTCCTGCAACAGGAACTTGGCAGAGAAATCCCATATGTGCACTGCTTTAATCACCAGCTTCACTTGGTAGTAGTTCATGTCATGTCTGCCGAGAGAGCTATTGAAGATCTATTCAGTGTCTGCAATGCCCTGTACAAGTTCACAAGAAAGCCCACTGTTGCAGCTATATATATGGGAAACACACTGAAGCGTTTACTGGAACAGCGCTGGACAGGACACCTGGCTACAGTGGAAGTCATTCTGAAATGTTTTCAGGAGATTCTTGAAGTGCTGGATCATGTTGAAAACACACCTTCATTTCCAGCAGACACAAGGATGGAGGCAGCAGGGCTGCGTAGCGCTGTGTCCAAACCAAGCTTCCGCTTCCATGCTCTTGTTGTGCAGAAGATTCTGGCCATTCTTGAGCCACCAAACAGGATGCTACAGTCAGAAGAAATGGATCTCCAAACAGCTGTCCAGCTTGTGAACAGTGCCAGGGAGTGCATTTTGGCCCTGCGCACGGAGGAAGTCTTCATGGAGTTGTGGAAGGAGTGTTGTGGGACGGAGGCCAATGACAGTGTCAGCCACCAGAGTAAGAGAAAGTGCAGTGTCAACAGAAACCTAAACGATTACATTTTGGAGCAGACATCAGGAGCACGAGCGCAGGAAAACCAGATCAAAGAACAACAGCGACTGTTTTACAGCTGCATTGATGGTGTTGCAGGTGAAATTGTGCACCGTTTTGGAGAGCGAAACAGCACATTGATAGAAAGTATGGTTTCTCTTAATCCAGAAAGTACCTCCTTCCTGGACCCTGAAAGAATTAAACCTCTGCTTGCTCTAACAGGAACCCCAGTAAATGAAGCTGAGTTTGTGGTTGCCCGTCAACACATTCTAAAACACACAGAGACCTTTACACCGCCAGATGAAGGGAAATGGACAATAAAAACAGTGCTTCATCACTTTCACAGCAGCCTGGAAGCAATGCCTAGTGTCATCACTGCATATAAGGCTGCACTGACCATTGGAGCCTCTACAGCCTTTTGTGAGAATACTTTTTCCACTTTGAAAAATGTGTTCAGCGAGCACAGAAGAAGCATGTTACACACCCGGAAAGCTTGTTTAATCCAACTTGCTTTTGAGAAGGATCTGACCAGGAAATGCAAGACAGAATGGAAGGACAGATTATTGAGGAGATTTCATTCATCAGGAAAACGCAGACTGCAGCTGTATTAGACCTAAACAGGCTGGTACACTCAGAGGGATTTTTACTCAAAACCCAAAAAAGATAATGCAAATGAACCCATGCAATGCATTCTCACCACAGAGAAGCTGAAAATTCCATATTTGAGTTCCATTATGTTTTATAAAGACTTTTCTACAGAGCTTGTTTTCATTTATCTTCAAGGTTTGAGCACAAAGAGTCTTGATGTGTTAAAATATTTAGTATTCTTTCAAAAACATTGCTTTTTCAGTAGACATTTGTGTAAAGCTGCTCTCAAGTTTCTGGAGTAAATTTGTTTCAAACACAATATTATATGTTACACATACTACACTGTAGTTTAACACAGTGTTGTTTGCTTCTAAGACTTTTGTCATTATTATTATTTTGTGTACATAAACAACCAGGGTATTTCATTTCAAAGGTCACATAAAAGTTTATTTTTGTGCTTAGATTTTAAAAACTCCTACAATTTTTGACTAAAATGTTTTAAAAAGCATATTAAAGTTGAAACTGTTTTTGAACCATTTTGAATACAGGGGTGTCTGCTCTCTTTTTGGAAAGAAAACACTACTAGATTTTCCCCAAAATCTTCTGTTGGGAAGAACAGATGCACACTTCTTACCAGCTGGTGGCGGTAACGCACCAAGTCAATACCAGCCGTTGCTATTATCAAGAAGAAAAAGCACGCAGCTAAGAGTAGCATGCTAACTAGTATTCGTGATGTAAACATTATGAAAAATACATACAAAAAAGAAGAATTTACTAAGGTTTTTAGCGGCAAGGCAGGATTTGGAGGAAGACATGTGGAGTAAGTACTTTATTGAAGAACATTAACTGGATGTAAGGATTGTTTTTGTTTGAGATGATGACTGATGTGCAGGTGCAGCTAAGAACGGTGAGTTGAAGAAGTTTTTCTAAGAGGTTTAGTAAACATTTTTACTGTGTCTTAAGTTTTGATAGTATGTTTAATTGGCATACATAATCGGAATCAAACAATGAAGACTCTTAGCTTTCCAGTTAGTTATGTAGAACAAGTTGGTGACGCAAAACGGCAAATGTGACCCGGAAGTATATGTACGTAACGTCCACTGGACAGATTATAAACATGCAAAGAAAGGGGTTAATTAAAAGACAGTTTACTGGACCGGGCCCCCCCAGGTAAAGTCCTCTGGCGCCGGGTCTGCGTGTAAGGTCGTCAGTGGACATCTACTTTTTAAAAACTTGACGATTTAAATTTATTATTGCAGTATTAACCATGCAAGGAAGCGCAGCTTTATCACAATTTATTTGACAGAGTAAAATAACTTGACATGCACAAATGTATTTGAAAGGAATTTTTGGAAATGCTTTGTTAAATTTTTTTTTTTTTTTACCAATTTAAGCCATCCTAACGTGATTGTTACGGCCCCCCTTCTTTCAGGCTGGGCCCCCCATGAGGTCCGGCCCTGCCTCGTGGCGGCTTTGAGAAACACTCCTCCTCCCGCTTCCGGCGCTCACAGCTGCGGCGCGTCAGCTAATTGACTGAGGATGCCGGAATAAAGACAGGACAGGAGCGAGGAGTCAGAAAAAGAAGGGAGACTTGAAACGCGGAAGTGAGCTGCTGATCCCGAGAGCTGAAACACTGAGGCGAGCTTTTGATCCGAGAGCTGAGATGCAGAGGCGAGCAGGCGACCCGAGGGCTGCCTGTTGAGCTGAGACGGAAAGAGTCCCGTGGGGAGAGACTGACGGATCCCTGGGCTGGAATTCTCCAGTGTGTGTGTGGGGGATCCCCAAACCTTTTCGAGATCCCAGAGGGATGAGTATGGGTTTTAATTATACAGCTACTTGGGTTAAGACGTTCACTTGTTAGTTGTGGCTTTGAGTCTGCTCTCCCAGTAAGATTTTAAGTGTGACTGAGTTAAACAGAGCTCCGGTCATTTTGAATGAACCGTAGAGGTTCTTGGTTTTGCTTCCTGTCTTAATGGAAGCTGAGTTAAAGCTCTCTGCATAATCTCCTCTGCTCGTGCTCAGCTAAACAAAGCTCTCTTGTATTTTATATAAGTTGGAGGACACTTTCTGTACCTCCCTTTTTGTTTGTTCCTCTGTTTTGGAGGGGACTGATGATTGTCGCCGCCATCACCATCAGACCAGGCTGGGTGGTGAACCAGCCATCTAGGTTGAGGTTTTTTGGCCTCCATTTTATTTTAACCTGTCTCCCAGGGGAGGCTCTCCTCCCTCTAGCTACGGGAGACTCTAGCTGTGATTTTAGTTCCTTTTTATTTCTTCTCCCGGTGGGTTAAATTTATGTTGTAGTTATTCAAACCACTCTAAGTAATCTCCCTACCTGAGCTACTTTAGAGTTGTTAGTGGATGTGCTCCAATCATTTTATGTTTGGTTCCCCTACAGCAGTGTTCCCCAACCCTGGTCCTCAGGGCCCACTGTCCTACAGAACCAGGGTTTTTCCTTCTGTGGGGTTAACAGCAGAACCTTTGTTTAAAAATAAACGCTTTTGATTTGTACATTGTCTGTCTCGTCTCGTTTATGTTGCGGACCCTCGTCTCCTACCGAGCCTTGTGCTGGGTCTGTAACAGTGATCATTTTTGGCCGTGGACATGACGTCGCAATCAGAACAATGTTTGCTGGGAATATTTTGTAGAAAGGACGTCCACAATGACCGCCTTTGGACCAGAATTTGCTGATATGTGTAGGTGCTGGAGACGTCAGCACTGGACGTCCCAGGGGATGTTAAAAAAAGACGTCATCTGGCGTCACAGTCTGCACCTACAGTGGACCCAAAAAAGAGGGTTAGGGAAATGACCAGAATAAGACGTCACCGCGACGTATCGACGTGACGTCGACAGGACGTCCACAACGACCTACTATGGTCCAGATGTAGCCCCTATCTGGA
Source organism: Aphyosemion australe (assembly GCA_006937985.1). NCBI lineage: Eukaryota > Metazoa > Chordata > Actinopteri > Cyprinodontiformes > Nothobranchiidae > Aphyosemion > Aphyosemion australe. Next base: position 581,328 of record SSNS01000358.1, read on the forward strand.
GGTCCTGGAGACGTCAGCACTGGACGTCCTAAGGAATGTTAAAAAAAGACGTCATCTGGCGTCAATTTCAATTCAATTCAATTCAGTTTATTTTTATAGCGCCAAATCGCGACAAGAGTCGTCTCAAGGCACTTCACAAAGTAAACATTCCAATACAGTTCAGTTCATTAAGCCAATCAGTAAAAATGTTTCCTATATAAGGAACCCAGCAGATTGCATCAAGACACTGACTGTGTGTTGATACAATCCTCATACTAAGCAAGCATGTAGCGACAGTGGGAAGGAAAACTCCCTTTTCAATTCAATTCAATTCAGTTTATTTATATAGCGCCAAATCACGACAAGAGTCGTCTCAAGGCACTTCACAAAGTAAACATTTCAATACAGTTCAGTTCATAAGCCAATCAGTAAAAAAGTTTCCTATATAAGGGACCCAGCAGATTGCATCAAGACACTGACTAGTGTCATTGTGTTGGTACAATCCTCATACTAAGCAAGCATTTAGCGACAGTGGGAAGGAAAACTCCCTTTTAACAGGAAGAAACCTCCAGAGGATCCTGGCTCAGTATGAGCAGCCATCCGCTACGGCTCACTGGGGATTGAGAAGACAGAGCAGGCACAGGCACACCCCACACCCACACCCACACCCACACACACACACACACACACACACACACACACACACACACACACACAC
>SSNS01000358.1:582331-601220 GCA_006937985.1 Aphyosemion australe
AGTATGTCCTCCAGCAGTCTAAGCCTATAGCAGCATAACTACAGAGATAACTCAGGATAACCTAGCCTTTTAGATGGAGGCATGTGGGAGGCAGGGCCAGGGAGAAAAGTCTTTAACGACAGTAGTCCCCTCTGTACACTCCACCTCCCTCTGCTCCCCACTCGTCTAAACCTGGGCTAACATCAGAATTTAACCATAAGCCCTATCAAATAGAAAAGTTTTGAGCCTAGTCTTAAAAGTAGACAAGGTGTCTGCCTCACGGACTAAAGCTGGGAGCTGGTTCCACAGTAGAGGAGCCTGATAGCTAAAGGATCTGCCTCCCATCCTACTTTTAGATATTCTAGGAACCACCAGTAAACCTGCAGTCTGAGAGCCAAGTGCTCTGTTAGGAACATATGGAACAATCAGATCACTGATGTATGATGGAGCTTGTTTATTAAGAGCTTTATATGTGAGAAGGAGGATCTTAAAATCTATTCTGAATTTAACAGGCAGCCAATGTAGGGAAGCTAAAACAGGAGAGATGTGGTCTCTCTTTTTAATTTTCATCAGAACCCTCACAGTCTGCACCTTCAGTGGCCCCACAAAAGAGGGTGAGGGAAATGACCAGAATATGACATCACCGCAGCGTGTCTTAGAGCAGTGAGCAACGATATTTTTTATTTTATTTCTTGCACCTGCTTTAGACGTGCCCATGACGTACAAATATGTTACCCAACCCAAGGTCCAAATGTATCACGTCATATAGACATCCAAATGAGGTCATAGTTAGATGTCCTAATATTGGACCTGGTTTGCACGTCCACCGGACGTCTAAAATTGGTCTAGACTGACGGACTCAATATAGACCTGATCTGCACGTCCATGCGACGTTGACTGTTTGCTGGGTAATGTTAACTTGCAACATTGAACAGTGCAAAGTCAATGATCATTCGTTAGCTCTCAACCAGAACAAAACAAGGTGGAAAAAGTTCACAATCACAACCATGAGTGATGTTTTTTCATTGAACATCAATTCTGATCATTTCAGAACATTTTAGCGCATATAAATAACTGAACAAATTAGTAATCTAAGTCTCAACTGTTGTGAACGTTTTGTTTGTGGTGGGATTTCCCCAGATTGTCAGTTGCGCTGAGCTCTTGTGATTTTGAAGTTAGGAATAAACCAAGAAAGCTAAAAGCTGCTTTGTTTTTCACCACAAAAACACCACATGCTAGCATTTGCATTACAAAGTTGTTATGGACTTACATCACAAGTCCTGATGATTGCTGATGGATCTTCGCCTGATATGTAGTGTGGCAAACCAAGCAGAGCAGCAGCTCCTCTCCTTTCATTTGTGTCCTACAAGATATGAGACATAACAAGAAACGTGCTGTAACATAATATTTTAACATATCTAACCAACAGTGCCTAAATTTCTAGTCAGCTACAGTTCCACTTACATCTTTCATAAGGCAGTAGGGTGACCAGATGTCCCGCTTTGTGCGGGACAGTCCCGCATCACTTTTCACACGTCCCGCAAATTGAGACTCGTGTCCTGCATTATTGACAGTCTCCCGCTTCGAGTTTCAACATGCATAAACTGTGGAGAAAGCTGCCTGTTGGTGTCGAACCAGGAGGCGGGACTTTACGCAGGTCCAGGACCAAAGCAGAAGCATCAGCGAGCACGGAGGACAGATGAGCCATGAGTGCGGTGGAGAAAATGCTGTTAGAATAAACTAGTGGGTTAAAAGTGTCCAGAGAGACTCTGTTAGCCATTTTTTGTGTCACAGCGTGGAGTCCGATATGAAACGGAGCAGAGAATCCGAGAGTCACAAAAAAAATGCTGGTCAGAAGCAGGTTTCCCATTTAGACAGGTCCCAAATGAGTTTCTAACACACGGTGCTGGAGTTGTTTTGTTTCAGATACAAGCTAAACTCTTTTATAGCACATTAAACAAATGCTGAGAGAATTAAATGGAATCCTTCATTACTTTTTCTCAGAATTTGGACGAAAAGTTAGTGATGTTTTTTCTCTCCCCTAAATTTTTACTAAAAAAGATAGCAAACAAGTATGGATATGTGTTGATTTTATTGGAGAATTTATTAAAAACGATCTAAAAATATTACTGGTACTTTTACGGCCATTCTGTTGAGGAAAGTATTCAATGAAAACTCTGAAAAGCTGCTTACACCTGCATTTTTTTATTGTAGGCCTGTCTATATTTCCATCCATTTTCTGTAACCGCTTATCCGAGCAGGGTCGCGGGGGGCTGGTGCCTATCTCCAGCAGTCATCGGGCAAACAGGCGGGGTACACCCTGGACAGGATGCCAATCCATCACAGGGCAACACAGAGACACACAGGACAAACAACCACACACACACACCTAAGGACAATTTAGAGAGACCAATCAACCTGACAGTCATGTTTTTGGACTGTGGGAGGAAGCCGGAGTACCCGGAGAGAACCCACGCAGGCACAGGGAGAACATGCAAACTCCATGCAGAAAGACCCCAGGCCGGGATGTGAACCCAGAACCTTCTTGCTGCAAGGCAACTCCGCTAACCACTGCGCCACTGCGCAGCCCGCCTGTCTATATTTTTAAAATTAATGGGTTTCAAATCAATTTAGCTAAAGTTACTCTGGAGAGGAACTGTGAAATACTAAATAAAAAGCTTTTGCTCTTTGCTTGTTCAAGTTGAATTTGAACATGACATATATGATGATAATAATTATAGTAATTTTATGTATATTTAACAGCGAAAACAGACTTCTTTTATTTTTAACTTTATCTCATTGCATTCGAATTTTACGTTGTCCCACATTGAGTAGTCTCTGTCCCACAATTGGCGAGTTGGGATCTGGTCACCCTATAAGGCAGTCCAAGATGTCTTTAGGTGACTTCTTCTTGCCAGACTTTGTTGCTGCTTTGTATACCTCCAGCAGTCTTGGGACCAGGCTATCAAGTCCGTTGAGAAAAGATCCCAGAAGGTCTGTTGTGACGATTCTCTTGAATTCTGCACTAATCTGAGGTGACAAACAGAAAATAAAACACATTTTTCAACATGACAATCTACAGTATAAACATAATATGATAAAATCTCATTATGGAATTAATGTGAAGTTGTGCAATTACCTGTCTCTCATGGAACAGTGCTGGCCATCGGGAAATTAACTCAGTGATGTGTGGTTGATCTCCAATGATCTCTTTTCTGCGCTGGGAAAACGTAGCAACCATCAGATCCTCTAGCAGCTGCTGATCAGGGTCTCTCTTCAGCATTTCAGCCTCCATCATCTTGTGCTTCTCCTCCATGTTTTCAGGACTCAGTCCTTCAGGTGGATCAGGACAGTAGTTCACCTCACCCTTCTTGGACTTCTTCACACATTTTCCCTTTGAACCTCCAGCTTTTCGTTTGTTTATGACCACTTCAGGGCATCCTGCTGCACTTAATTTCTGCCGCTAGTTTCCAAGCTTAAATTTCAGGCTGTGAAACCACGAGTACCATCCCTTCTCAGACCCTGGTTCTCGCAGACAGGGATGCTTCTCCACTAGTGCTCTGGCAACATTTTCATAATGTTGCCTCTCAGGATATGCACTAATCTTTGACATACGGTCTGCAAGTGTGTCAAGGATATCAGTCTTTAAACCTTTAGGAATCACCATCACAGATCCATCCTTGACATATCTACAATTTGCTTCTTTCAGTTGTAGTTCCACATCATGGGAGAATTGTGGAATTGGGAAGGGGTCAGGCCATTCAACAGAATCCCCACCGCTGAGTGAAGGGAGGCTGCCTGTGTCCAGTGTCGAATCTGAGGCATCATCTGCTGTGAACAATACTTTCAGAGTTGCACAGTCCCCAGGAAGGTCTTTGATGTCCGTTAGGTTGCACAGGTGATTATTGAAATCAGGATCCTCAAACTGCAACATGAATCCTCCTCTTAGACTAAGGCTGGTTCGTAACACCTGGTACAGCTCCTCAACACTTGAGGGAATGTCTTCAACTGAGAGACGTCTGATTTCATTTTCTGACACTATGACACGCAGCAGCATTGTAGACCACTTTGACCTGAAAAATTAAGAAAAATATGTACTTTAAGAATAAATGTTCAGTATAAACTATTTGGATCAATCGGCCTCAAACCTGTTCCAACTTTTAATCGCAAATGTCCTAGTCCTGACTTTAGGCAAAGATAGACCAAATCAGATTCCTTTTTTCTTATGGACACGTTTAATTCAAGGGTTCCATGAATATCCAATTGAATATTATGAATTTGGCTTCATATGCAGTCCATAAACAGTTACTGACCTATATTCAGTGAGTATATGAGCAACAGTGTTGCACTGAACTGCATTATATTGAGGTGTTTCTAGGTGTGACAAAACTCACTATGTGAGACAAGACATGACACTGGATTGTGAAAACAACAGGGACAAGATTTTTAACACTATTTTTAAAGAATCAACAGTGATCAAATATGCTATTTATTTATTATAATCTATTGGTTATTTTATGGATTGAATTAACTAATTTTATCACTCAATATAACAATGAACTTTTCACCTAAAATAAGAAAAGAGACCTCAAGTCATCTCTACTGCATTATCAGTCAAAAGTATCACAATTATAAACATTTTTCAAAAGTTTTCAGCCCTGACATGAGTGTTTAATTACTTACAGTAGGTTTATTTCAGTAAGAAGGTCCTAGGAGTGACCAGCAGGCTGCCCCGAATGAAGTAATACACCAGTGGCAAGTAGTCGTTGAGATCCTCTGGTTTCACCAGCAAACACTCAGTAGGGTTTTTCTTCACAAGATGGTAACTCCGCCAATGCTCCACATAGTATGCTGTAAAAGGTTCAATAATGAAGCAAATGTGACTTGACAACACAATGCATATTTCCAAAATTCTTCCAAAGTCCGGTAATCCACTTGTACTCCCAGCAGAGAGAATCATTCCTTTTGAATACTTTGTTCCATTTAGAAAGATGTGAGGGGTCAGTCCAACCGTGTCAACATTGCTGATCCTATTTAAGATGGCTTCTCTGACAGAGGCATCTAAGATTTCGAGGCACATTTCAGAGACCTTTGCCGTCTCAGTCTCAGACTTGAAAATGCTTGGCATTGCAAAATAATGTGCCAACATAAGTTGATGTCTTGTGGCAAGAGTAAGCAAAACATTTTTGAAGTTGTTTGCATCCCGCACAGTTTTTTTTAAGAAAGAATGTTTTGCCTCAAACCTGATGGTCCAACACTCAGTTGGAGGTCCAAACTTTTGAATAAGATAGGGATAATGCTCAATAAAGTAATGTTTGGGACACAACTTTTTTTCCGGGAAGACTGTTTGCAGCAACTGTCTGTGGTCTGATATTTTTGCTTGTAGATAACAAAGTGAATCTGAAGTGAAATGTGAGGTTGATAATATCTCCACCAAGTCGCTGAGCTCCAGAACTTATTCCCAAGTCTGATCGCCTTCTGGAACACGGTGACCAATGATTAGAGGAAGAAAACGCACCAGACTCCAGTTTTCATGTCCATTGCCACCAAGAGTCTGATTCCGCTTGAAAGTTGACAGAACTTTCTGAGGTCGGTTTATCTTGTCAGAAAACTTGAAAGGAAAGCCTTGTACACTATTATGCTCATCTAATGTGAAATCTGCAAGGCACAGACTTAGCTCTATGGGTACAATGCCTTCCAACACATCATGTAAAAAATCAGGTGGAAAACCTTGGCATGCATGAAAACCTGACAATCTGTTGAGAGGACATTCTCGTTTCACACCATCAACAGACACAAGTTCAGTCTCGTTCAATACATTTACAGCTTCATCATACAAATGAGGTGTTCGTAAAACAAAGTTACCACCTCTGACATAACAAGTCTATTTCTTCACGAGTACACAGACAAAACCTACAAAATTTGTCCACATTAAAAGACTCTTGGAATCCACCTAAGGAGTGTGCAGCCAAGTTGTCAGCAGCCACATACAAAACAGTCCCTTTTACATTGCAAGCTAGTTTCTCTACAAACACCCCAACTGTTTCTAGATACTGAAGGTCTCTTATCACTGGCTCTAAAACACTATTATACCCATAGGACTTGACATGTTCAGTCTTGCACAGTAAGGCTAGATAGATTGATGACAGTGATGACTTATATCTTCTTGACAAATTAGCAAGAACCCAATACACACCACAGACTGTTTTTTTCTGGATGTGCCAATGGGATTACAAATTTCAAAATCATCAATATACAAAGTTATGCATAAACTAACCTCTTCATGTGAAAGAATTTGATTTCTTTTAAAGTACTCCCCATCCAGACATGTCTTGTACTGCCCAGACTGTTCAGCTGGTCTGTTTACCCCCAATTCATGCAGTACCTCATCTCTCTTGAGAATTACAGAGAGTAAAGTTAGAATAGGGCAGTGGTTCTCATTTACTTTTGGTGAAGCCCCCCCCTAGGGTATATAGATTCTTCCGCGCCCCACCCCACCCCCACCCCGGGGGTGCAATGTTCGAGCAGGGGGGGCTACTTTAAATTGGCCCCCAAAATGCCTAGAAACGGCCCTGGGTGTGGGACTAAGTTTTGAAGGTGACTGGAATTGTATCAAATAAATAAATATTACATGCTTATAAGTTGTTGCTTTATAAAGTTGCAAACGAGTAGTGGGATAAATCTACCTGCATTTTCCTTTTCAAGCACTTTGTTTTATTTTTTTATGCAACCATTTTCCTGTCCTGTCTGTATTTTAGCTGCATCTCCTCTCAACCCTCCAGAAAAACTGCTGCCTGCCTTCTTCATTTTTCACCATGAGCGCAGATCTGTCAAAAATAGCAGAGTGTGCGCTGCGCTCGCTGCTGCGCCAGTGAGGTAAAGTCGCAGAAGCGCGGGTGATCGACCGCAGCAGTGGAGCGCGTCAGACACAAATAAAAGACAGAAAGTTGTTGTATTTTAATTCCAGAACTTGACAGGATGTCCAGACAGACCTCTGAATCCCTCTGTCAGCGCTTCTCTTCAGCGCTCCTCCTCATGACATTTGCGCACAGGCAGGTGACCAGTTCACGCAGAGCAGAATGTGCGTTCGGGCGGCAGCAGGTGGAATGTTAATTCAAGTGAAATCGTTTCATTGTGTTGTTTATATGTTACTGGGGAACTCGGTCAGCTTGTGTGGGATATATATTAATAAATGAAACAAAAAGTAAGAAAAATCTAAATTTCTCTTCCATGGAACATTTGCACTGCTCCATTAAATAAAATCCATGTTTGGACTTTTTCTGTGTTCACAAATCAGTTCGTGCATGTATTGTGGAATCTGTTTTACTCTCCTTTGGGGAAGCTCAGAGCGGGGTGGGGTCAGGTGCGGTGCGCCGCGCCCCCCCTGGTCCTCCTCCGCCCCACTAATTGAGAGCCACTGGAATAGGGACATAAACAACAGTATGAGACCTTTTTTGTTTATTCAAAACATATTCAACAGGCTCAATTACAGTAAAGTTCTGTCTATAAAATGATTGCCTTTTAAATTCTGTGCCTAAACACCCCTCTCTTGAAAGTAAAGTAAGTGGATTTGCACTCTGTAATACTTCAGTCAATGATGCTGTTAATTCCTCAGATGTGCAATTATGGTCCTTCAAAATATTTTCAATTGTCTGCCTACTTATTTGTCCCGCACATTTTCCAACATCAAAAAAGTCATCAACAATTTATTGAATAGCTGATTGTGACACATGAAGTAAAAGAGATGCAATCCGCCGCTGAATGGAATTATGCACAGGCTGAAAATCAGATTCAGGCAATGATAACTCTGATGACACTAAATCATCTTCTTCCTCCTCAGCATTTACAAGGACTTGGCTGTGGTATTTTACAACAAGGTCAGATTTGAAATCAACAAATGTAGCATAAGGATGACATCGACTCTTATGGGCAGTGAAAGTTAAGATTACCCTAGACTTAAAAGAGCACCCCACAAATGGACAATTCACAGTCTCTTTAGTTCCCAAATGTCTTTTTAAATGAAGAAAATACTGTTTGATGTTGGTTGGTGCAGAAAAAGTATATAGTTCACAGCGTATTTTAGCAACTGGATTTGAACTTTTATGTTCCTTGATGTGTTTTGAAAAATCCACATGAGATCGGAGGAGCACAGTTAGACAGGTTGTGTAAATGCAGCTCAATCCCCGTCTTTCATGTCCATGAGTATCTTTGTAATGACTCACTATTGTTCTTTCGTTGTAGGTGACAAAACTGCAGAACTTACAGCTCCACTTCATCCACAGGTGTAACAATATGAATGAATGGACCACCTGCACATAAAACACAGACTATTAATTTTCAGAGTATGGTATAAATGTTTTAGTCGTATGAACTGAAAACATGGCAAAAAAAATTATATTTAGAATTGAAAAAAGAGAAAAGAATGTATTAGTTTAGTAAATGTATCCTTATATGATTTTGCTTACTAGTATAACTCTGTCAGTGGCTAATATATGAGGTGATCTTATAAAATACAACATTAATTTTGGAAGAACCTGACTGCTATTTTAGCTGAGTTGTAATGAGATGCCATTAACTGAGCTAGCATGTGTGTAATAGTAGTGCATAGTTTAGAGAATGAGTTATAGATATATGAGGAAACTTACAGAAGTGCAGAAATAACAAGTTTGCTTTACAGAAATGTAGAACACTGACTGCCAGAACAGAGGGGACCTGTCTTGACTGTGACCGGTGGGGTGGGGGTGAGGGTTATTGCGTTGCTTGTCAAAGACAGACTGACTGCATACAGAATCTTCAGAATGGGGTAAAATGTATGATAGTGTTGCAAATATCACACCTGCAAACTCAGCTGATGTGAAGATGTGATAAACTTCTTTGATTCGGCACTGTAATCTGAGACAAAAATAAAGGGAAAAGAAAACATTTCCTTCAATTTAATTAACACATTTGCCTGGCACGCCATCCTATATATGTGAATATACATATATACTTTGCAAGGCAAGAATTTGGTCTAGTTCACTAGGCTATTAACACATAGCATCAGGGATTGGGCAGCTAAAAATATTGAGTTCATACAAAATCCGTGACTGCCTTTGGCCAAATGACACTTGTTTCATCAAAGATGTTTTATTATGAAAAGCACATTAATAATCCCCTCTGTGTTCTTCAAAATAAAACATAGTTAAAAGAGCGCTTTTTTCTCTGAAAATCCAACTTAGGCTATGTTCACACTGCAGGCAAAAGCGCATCAAATCCGCATGTTGACCTGCCTGTGACCCTTATCTGTTTTTTTTTTGTGACAGTCTGAACAGCACAGATCTGATTTTTCCTAATCCGATCCAGGTCGTTTCAATATGTAGTACTGATTGCGACACATGCGCATTTTCTGAAAGCGACTGCAGTCTGAACGGTCATGTCGCATTAAATCCACCTCCTACGTCACTGCTCAGCGGAGGTGAGCGTCGTGTCAGGACGTTCCTGAGGAGGAGCGCTGAAGAGCAGCGCTGACAGAGGGATTCAGGGGTCTGTGGGACATCCTGTCAAGTTTTGGAATTAAAAATACAAGAAAGCATGAGAGCGGGAGGTGCTGCTGGAGCGAAGCGCATCTCCCGTCTCGGTCTCCGTGACAGCGGGGCGGGGGTTTTCCGTGAATGAACTTAATACCGAAACATTTTCAGGGAATACTAACTCGGGAAGACTGTGGGAATAAGGAGTAAAATGGTTTATAGTTTTTAAAATAGTTTCCACTCCAAAACGAGACTCAGGTGTGATCCTGTGTCTGAACTGTCAGTGAAGGCTTTCACATCACAACTCCACCTCTCCTGGTTCTGACCAAACCCTACAACTTCACCTGCTCTGTTCTCCTCTCTGAAGCACGCTCCGGCGCGTCAGTGCATAGCTCCGCTCAACGCGCAACAACACATTGCCACTTTATAGACTGCGCCACGGCATACAACCACACAAATATGTAGCTACCGGTGCCAGAACATACCACATCGTAACACACGTTTATCAGTAAACCCACTTTAGATGTAAACCCCTCTCTTTAACCGCAAAATGGCGTTTTCGCCAACAGAAACGGAACATGCGCATGTGGCAAGACCACACTCTCCCTTCCCGCTAATTGTAAACAGCACATAAACCATAAAAAACCTTAACCGAGAGCCGCGAATGTGCTTTTAAGGAAGTTAATGTTACAAAACCCAAAGTAGCGCCCAACATTTTCTCTTGTTTTATAAGTTAACCTAAATATTTTTTAGCTAGCTTCACTTCCCGCTTGGCATTAACAAGTTGTTTTCTCAATATCCCGTGTGTTAAACATGTTACAAAGACAGAAATTCAGTTTTCCACCGTCTTTACAAATAAGGGTTCATTGAAAACATTTCAGAAAAATGCTACTAACCTTATACCAACCGCTCCTGGCTTGCTCCTCAGTCAAAGTAAGGCCCACCAAAACACCGCCAGACCTCATGCCAAGCTTGTTTACAAAAAGTAAGCATCCGCGGTTTCGCTTTCCACGTCTTCAGTCCACTCTGGCGGTGTTCCTCTTCTTCTGTTAATAGGCAGCTGCAAGTGGGTGGTGCACCTGATTATGTGTGTCTAAAATCTTATGTCATAATTTGTTCATTTATCAGATTAAGACAATATTTCATGCCCTATTTTTTATCTCGCATTAATATTGCCGCCACCCCAGTGGTCATGATCAGTTTTGAAGAGATCCGGTTACTATTTTAAAACTTTTTTTTAATTTTATTTTTTAAGTTATGTAGCAACATTGAAAATTATGCTTCACTGAACTGGCTTACAACCATGAGTTGCAATGTCAATAACTCGTGAAATCAAGTTGAAATTTCAAAACTCATGATATTAAATTGAACTAAATTACAGAAATAAGTTACGATAATTAATTGAGGCTGTGACTTTTTACGGTGCAGCAATTCTAAAAACAAACTGACGCCCTTGCCTGGACGTGATGGTCTGGCCCCACAGAGCCCTGATGTCAACATCATGGAGTGTGTCTGGGAATACATGAAGAGACAGAAGGATGTGAGGAAGCCTACATCCACATAAGATCTGTGGTTAATTCTCCAAGATGTTTGGAACAACCTACCAGCCCAGTTCCTTCAACAGTTGTGGTCCAGTGTAGAATAACTTATACTGTTTTGAAGGCAAATGGTGGTCACACCAAGTATTGATTTGATTTAGATTTATCTTTTGTTCATTCACTGCTTTTCCTTGATTGATGGAAATAAACGATGAACACTTCCATTTTTGAAAACATTCTTTACAACATTTTTTTCCCACACCTACCTAAAACCTTTGCACAGTACTGTATCTGTACAGAGTGTATTTTGTGGCAAATATTGCATCCCCAAGAGAACATTTTACAGCTGATTCCATCAAAAAGTATTTTAGGGAGTATGAATCCAGGACTAATACTGATGAATGGTGTGACTTTTGTTGTCAGTCTGTCCTGATCATGGCTGGAGGTGCATATCCAAGCTTGCTATAGTCCTCTGGAGCCTGCAGTCAGTTTTTGCTGCCTCTTCACCCAATTGCTTTTCACAAGAAAAGGCACCATTTTCTGCTGAAGACGGAACACAACCTTGGCATGGTGTGCATATCTGTGAAATTCTCAGGAAAATGTCTTGTATTGTGGTAGTATATTTGGTTTGGTTTCAATCTCAATGTTATATCCCAGTTTTTTCCACTGTTTTTCATTATATACAATTAAATAAAATTATATATATACACACATATATACAAGAGAGAGAGAGAGCGATCTGAATGCTTGCTGTTGTGTTTAAAATTATGATTGCAACTAACTGCAGAGTGTGAGCAAGCGAGCAATGATGCTCAAAATGATGTTCAAAATCAGTCAGAAAGGACTACTGGGGCCATACACTGACTGCTTTAATAATGGTTCTACAGGATGAATAATTTGCCTACCTCTTGTCAGTCAAACTTCTGTCAGAATTCATTTTTATATCATTGCCTTTGTTGAAAGGGCTTCTACCAGATGAAAGGATCTGCTTTGAAATTCTTTCAATTGTATTCCTTTCTGATGTTGTCCTTGTTTATCAAGTCAAGTTACAACACCTCCTTCATGTGTGGGACTTCACCCCAGTGGGATGAAGCCTTTGTAGCATGTTGAAATGAAGGAGCCACACTGTGCTGCCACTGCAGGGAGTGTTTCTCTGGGGTTATTCAGCTACTGCTTCTGTAATAATTGAGCTCCTGTGCAGCTCAAAGCTTTGTGCAAGAGTTTTCTAAGAAAAGCAAAGAAACAACATATTGTTGAGAATGTCATCATGGTCTTGATAACTAAATGTTGATCTCATATTTTGTTTTTTACTTAGTTTATTGTGCATTTGATTATTCTTATGTGCACCAATCTGCAGAAAAATAGTTGCAAGAAAAAGTATGTGAAGAATGGAATTATATGTACTTCTGCACAAAGGGGTCCTAAAATGTGATCTGATCTTCATCTAAGTCACAACAATAGACAATCACACACAAATATTTATGTTTCTATGTTTTTATTGAAAACACCATGTTAACACTCACAGTGCAGGTGGAAAAAGTATGTGAACCCTTGGATTTAATAACTGGTTGAACCTCTGGCAGCAATAACTTCAACCAAACTAACCTGTGGTTGCAGATCAGACCTGCACAATGGTCAGGAGGAATTCTTGACCATTACTCTATACAGAACTGTTTCAGTTCAGCAATACTCTTGGGATGCCTGGTGTGAATTGCTTTCTTGAGGTCATGCCACAACATCTCAATGGGGTTGAGGTCAACACTCTGACTGGGCCACTCCAGAAGGCGTATTTTCTTCTGTTTCAGCCATTCTGTTGTTGATTTACTTCTATGCTTCTATGCTCAACCAGCGGTGGCCTAGTGGTAGAGTGTCTGCCCCGGGACTGGGAGATCGGGGTTCGAATCCCGGTCGGGTCATACCAAAGACCTTGAAAAAATGGGACCCAATGCCTCCTCGCTTGACACTCAGCATCAAGAGGTTGGATTGGGGGGTTAAACTACCAAATAGTTCCCGAGCGCGGCCACAGCTGCAGCTCACCACTCCCCACCACGGGATGGGTCAAATGCGGAGATGTAATTTCACCAGTGTGTGATGATGACTTGGGACTTTAACTTTGGGTCGTTGTCCTGTTGCATCACCCATCTTCTGTTGTAGCTTTAGCTGGTGGGCAGATGGCTTTAAGTTCTGCAAAATGTCTTGATAAACTTGGGAATTAATTTTTCCTTCAATGATAGCAATCCGTCCCAGGCCCTGACACAGCAAAGCAGACCCAAACCATGACCCCGCCACACCCATACTTCACAGTTGGGATGAGGTTTTGATGTTGGTGTGCTGTGCCTCTTTTTTCTCCACACAGTGTTGTGTGGCTCTTCCAAACAACTCAACTTTGGTTTCATTTGTCCACAGAATATTTAGCCAGTATGGCTGCGGAACATCCGGGTGCTCTTTTGCAAACTTTAAATGTGCAGAAATGGTTTTTTTGGACAGTAGTGGCTTCTGCCGTGGTGTCCTCCCATGAACTCCATTCTTGTTTAGTTCAATTCAATTTCAATTCAGTTTATTTATATAGCGCCAAATCACGACAAGAGTCGTCTCAAGGCACTTCACAAAGTAAACATTTCAATACAGTTCAGTTCATAAGCCAATCAGTAAAAAAGTTTCCTATATAAGGGACCCAGCAGATTGCAACAAGACACTGACTAGTGTCATTGTGTTGGTACAATCCTGTTTTACGTATGGTAGATTCACCAACAGGGATGTAGCATATGCCAAGAGATTTTTGTAAATCTTTAGCTGACACTCAAGGATTCGTCCTCACCTCATTGAGCATTCTGCGCTGTGCTCTTGCAGCCATCTTTACAGGATGGCCACTCCTCGGGAGAGAAGCAACAGTGCTGAACTTTCTCCATTTATTCACGGTCTGTCTTACCGTGGACTGATGAACATCAAGGCTTTTGGAGATATTTTATAACCCTTTCCAGCTTTATGAAAGTCAACAATTCTTAATTGTAGCTATTCTGAGAGCTCTTTTTTGTGAGGCATTGTTTACATCAGGCAATGCTTCTTCAGAAGACCAAACTCAAAACTGGTGTGTGTTTTTTATAGTGCAGGGTAGCTTTAACCAACACCTCCAACCTCATCTCATTGATTGGACTCCAGTTGGCTGACACCAGACTCCAATTAGCTCTTGGACGTCATTAGTCTAGGGGTTCATATACTTTTGCACTGGCACTGTAAATGTTTACATGAAAAGCATGTACATGTTCAAGAAAAACATGGAAATATAATTATGTGTGTGATATTAGTTTAAGCAGCTTCTTCTGTAATGTTTATAGGTGACACTGATGTCCCTTAGCTTATAAAGAGTTTTATGACCAGAGAGAGAAGAGAAGCTCCTCAGGTCGGATTGCTACGTTGCTCAGACCATACTTTAAAGGAACTAGAGGCAGGAAAAAAGAAACGATGCTCACGAGCGACGCGCCCGGCTCTGCGAGTAACTGCAGCCCAGCACGGGAGCGTGCACAGACGGCTATGTTACACAAACACAAAAATACCATTACCTGACCTTCTTCACACGCTCTCACGCCACACCTCCAATATCTCACGCTGAAAAGGCAACTCCCCGCCGCTCTCACGGACAATATTGCGGCGAAGCAATCCACGCTGCAGCCCTGATCACAGCTAATGCTACTACTGTAGCATGACCACAGCTAATGCTACTGCACGCTAGCTCTCTCTGAGTCATCGGTGAGGTCAGATCATTGTCATATCATCTCTAAACACAACCTATAATGTTTCTTACCTGCTCACTAGGAAATGAGCCATGGCAGCATCCTTTTTGAGTCCCAGATATAGTTGAAGCAGCCTCCATTCGTCAATCACGTATCCGATATAGATTCGGGTCCCTGCCTGTCTTTTACCATATTTGGTTTTTGACTCACGAGATGCTGCTGAATAAACTTCCTTTGTGCCACGCTTGGTCGTTTGCTGGTTGCAGTAGAATCCATTCCCACAGTTCTTCTTTTGGAGTTTGGCGGTTGGCAAGCAACTTAAGGTGCAATAGCGCCACCTACCGATCTGCAGTGTCGAACACACTTTCTTTCTGTTTTGAAGCTGTCGTGAACGCGCAAGCAGTGTCAATTGACGCCACATCCGTAGGGCAGCGCGGGAAATTCGTGACCGAACTGCAGCGCATTTTGCAGCAAACAGCCTGTTCAAGAAAATGGAACGATACATGGGTGGCCTCATTCTTTTAGGTTTATAACGCTTCATCACCCATTAGCTTTGAAAAAATGAACATACATGTTTAATTTTTTACAGATTTTTTAAAGATCCTGCCTCTAGTTCCTTTAAGACAGTTGCTGTCTAAATAAGAACAAATAAACAACATACTACCTATGTGTTTTCAACAGTGTTATCATTTGGATTATGAGCCATTTTTCATTTATCCCACTCTTCAAATTGCATTTAGGGCACAAGGCAAAAACTCAGCACCCACTGATTATTACCAAAAAATGACGAAGCTTTGGTTTACTCATGCATATATCTGGAAATAGAATAGATTTATTATTCCCAGAGTGAGGAAATTAACTCGTTAAGGCAGTGCATACACTTAGAGAATAGGAAAAAATAATACCGGTCTCAATTTGACCAAAGAAACATAAAGTGAACAACTGAGAAGGAAAACAGTTGATGAACTAAAATTAGTAAATTAATAAATAGGGAAAGAGGCAGCATTCAAACTCAACGTAAAGCTTATTTACCTCAAACCCTCTGGTTATTTGCCCATTCTCACCCATAGTAACATTACTTTGTACCCAGAAGTATCTCCAACTGCATCTTAATTTTGCATCAGTATCTTTGATCCCTGATGAACAGA
Organism: Aphyosemion australe; assembly: GCA_006937985.1. Taxonomy (NCBI): domain Eukaryota; kingdom Metazoa; phylum Chordata; class Actinopteri; order Cyprinodontiformes; family Nothobranchiidae; genus Aphyosemion; species Aphyosemion australe. The sequence goes on from SSNS01000358.1 coordinate 598,234, forward strand.
CTCAAACTGTCCCAGCATCTTTTGCCATTGTCTAAAACCGGCTAGTACAACATCTCTGTTCAACCGTAACCAAGGAAAGAGACAATATGTGACAGTCTCCACCTCCCAGCGCTCCTCCAGCTAGAGCTCCACCGCATAAACTCCATCTCCCACATGATCACGCGAGTCTATAAACGGAAGTCAACTTGTTAGAAAAATAACAGCATAAAAAAGCAGGGTGAGACAAAATTCAGTTTGGCTCTGCAGAGGAAGAGATGCACTCACAGCAAGCTGTTCATGACTCGCTCTCTCTGATCTTTTGGAGAACTAGCCTTTTATTGAACACAGCATCATTACACAATTCTAGAAGGGGTGGTCCCTTCCAACAAATATTTAACATAATACAGAGTGGTTACAAACTGATCAGATAACTCATAGCTTCCAGCTACAGCTTGTTCTTTATATAAACAAAACACATTCCAGGGCCAGCTACAGCTTGAAGGCAAAACAACACAAACCTGTATAACCAGGGTCGTCCTACTGGGGGGAAAAGTGGACCTGACTACCCAAGACCCAAGAGGGGAGAGGGGCCCATGTTTCCCACGATTCCCTCCCCCCCGTTTTTATTTAGAAAACATTGTGTCCCCTTTGTGTCAATTTGTTTCATTATATTGTTGTTTCCAACTAAATATGGGAAAATCGAACCAGACTTTATGTCAGTGTTCGTTTTCCCCAAAGGAGGAGCCCCCCCCCCAGGAGACGTAAAATGGTTTATTCCACTCAGCAGCAGCGACAGGCTGCAAGCGGCAAGCCCAGCACGCTCTCAGACTGAAAGCTGCATTCATGTTCAGTGTTAAACGCCTTCCCAGGTAGCAGGCTGACATGGGCCAGATCTGGCTTCAAGCCGGCACATCTGGCATACGTCTGGCATGGCAAATGACATGTCAACCAGGCGTGGGCCAGATCTGGCAATGATGGCACGGCTCATATGAGGCATGCCAGATGTGGGCCAGTTGAGGCTTAGGTTGCTATGGGCCAGATCTGTTCATGCCAGATGTGGGCCAGTTGTGGAAATTGGTATGTCACCCAGTTCACGTGACAAGATTGTCAAGAGCCGATTTAGGAGGGCAAACTAAGGCTTGAGGACCAAAATGCAACCCACCTATAAGCCCACGCACGTATGGGTGAACTATTGTTCAGTCAATACCATCTATTTTTGGGAAGGTGCTCATGTGTGGGGAACAGAAACTTAAGAGGAGCCATACAGGCAAAACTCAATATTTTCAATTATTAGGTTTTGAGCCAGTTTCCTCTCTTAAACTAGGATGATCAGCTGGTAACATGTCCAATCTTTACAATGAAGGTTCAGAGGGATTTTTCAATATTTAATTCCTAGTCTGATNAATGAACACATCATTGGCTTCAGGTCTGGTCTGTGATGACACACATGAAGTTTGACATAACCCTGCTCTTGCATGTGGAAGTTATTAATGCAAGGAGTTTCATGGCGAAAGGTCAATGTTTGAGAGTTAGCCACGCCCACAGTATTTACATGGCATAACAACTTTTAACAACTTTTGATCGCCAATGCCTTAAGAGTATAAATTGCAATTTAGAAGTGTGTAGGTAAAAAACCCTAAGACTAGTTCGTTCAAATATACAGTGTGTAAAAGATACAAAATGACCTTTTCAGACAAAAATGGCCGACTTCCTGTGGGGTTTGGGGCCATGTCATCTAAGACTTTTTTGTTGGTCTGGACACATTACATACACCTACCACATTTCATAATTTTCAGTCAAACCGTGTCTTGGGGCTGACTGTTTAAATGGTCCTAGGTGGCGCTATTTCTCAAAATAGGCCACGCCCACCGCTGTTTTGCAGAAATACCTTTTCATGATTGCACTGGTACCACTCACATGAAGTTTTGTGCAGATCAGATAAGAATTGTGGAAATTAGAGGCAAACGAATTGTCACGGCGTGACGTCTGACTTCGCCGCGCTGCCACAGACCCGCCCTCTTTTAAAACCTCCCAGTACTGGACACGAAGCAATCACAACTTGTCTTCAGTTACCTGCTACACATTTGTGGTGATTAAGTGAAACGGGGAATTTTGGGCATTTTCACAGTAAAACTTGACCTTTTCTGTCCTCAGGGGGCGTGGCTTAGGTGATGTCAGCAAATGAACACGTCATTGGCTTCAGGTCTGGTCTGTGATGACACACATGAAGTTTGACATAACCCTGCTCTTGCACGTGGAAGTTATTAATGCAAGGAGTTTCATGGCGAAAGGTCAATGTTTGAGAGTTAGCCACGCCCACACCGTTCAACTTTTGAAAAAAATTTAGGTTCACTTTTTGCGTCATGGTCTTAAGAGTATATAAAAAAAATTTGAAGGGGATAGGTCAAAAGGAGGAGGAGCTGTGACCGTCAATAGAATGTGTCAGAAAACCACAAAATGGCGTCTGGAGCCAAAATGGCCGACTTCCTGTGCAATATAGACCATGGCTTCAAGAGGCTTTTTTGTAGGTCCTGAGACAATACATCAGCGTGCAGCGTTTCGTAATTGTCACGCAAAGCATGGCTTGGGGCTGACAGTTTTAATGGTCCTAGGGGGCGCTATTTCAAAAATTAGGCCACGCCCACTGGATTTTCACGTCAACTTCTATTGGGGGGCGGACCAGGATACCTCAAAAAAATTTTGGTGCCGATATGTTTTGAAATGACGAAATGGGAGGCAAACGTATGGCCACGGCGTTACGCCTGACTTCGCCGCGCCGTCACAGCCACGCCGTCTTTCGAAACGTGTCTTGAAGTGACGACATGAAAGCCCAGCTTGTCTTGAGTTACCAGAGAGTCAGTTTTGTGGTGATTAAATGAAAGGTTGATTTTTGGTAAATTTCCCCGTAAAACATGACCTTTTTGGTCCTGAGTGGGCGGGGCTTGTGTGATGTCATCACTTGACCATTCATTTTTCTTCGGGGGCGGATGAGGACTAACCAAAAAAAA
>SSNS01000358.1:604195-625721 GCA_006937985.1 Aphyosemion australe
TACTTAACGGTACCTATTTTTGATACTTTTGAGTGTTTAATAATTAATTAAATCTCCTTTTTAATTAAATATTTTTGTTCTCAATAACCATGTTTGATCAATATCATGATAAATAACACACAGTTTATTTTATCATTGTAGTGTTGTACAAAATTCTCCAATATGAAAACCTTTAATCACAACTGTTTCTAAACGATGCAGAAACTAAAACCCAGCTTCATGTGCTCCTATTGCTCTCCTTTCCCCTCTGGACTAATTGTGTGATGGTGGGTTCTTGTAGTTTTATAAACTGCAAATTAAACTGAAGCAAACATCTTTGCTGTGAACTAAATTTACTGTGCATCTTCATTCCTTTACTGATCTCTGCATTTACGAAGTTTCAATTTGGAAATGTATTTTTAAAGAACTTCCTCTACCACATTATTGTAACAACTTGAATGGAATTATATGTAAACATGACCTATAATTTCCTCAATTTGTGAATTTCCAGCTGTTTTTGAAATTACAAATGTTTGTAAAGCTTAAGCATGGTCTCCTTTTATTGATTGAACAGTTATTGTATATATTTGAAGTGTAATTGTTTTATTTATTGTCTAAATTTGTGACTGAGCAATAAGCAGTTCAGCAGGTATGGCCCACATCCGGCACCCATGGCAGATCTGGCTCACATACCGCAATGAATGACGGCCCACCACTGGCCCACATCTGGTTTGCCGAGTCCGAGCCGCCCCTGCCTGAGCTGGGCCTGGTGTGGGCCAGTGCAGGTTACCACAACTGGCCCAGTGCTGGAACGGCTATGGGCCATACAAGGCCCACCTCTGGCAAACTGGCCTGGGCCAGTGGGGGCCCCTCATTCATTGCGGTATGTTGGCCAGATGTAAGTGCCAGATGTGGGCCACATCTGGCCCAGACCAATTTTGCTACCTGGGTTTAGTTTCACCATCAAGATCAGTTATAAATCCATTAGTATTATTAGAATTATTATCGCGGCCGCCGCCAATAAATTCGCGGACCTCGCAGTAAAAACAGGTTCTCTCTGTGTGGATATTTCAGCTCCTTCCCACTCATGGATCAGGACAAACTTGGTATCGATGGATTCCTGGTAATCTCAGGAATGTGAAGCTGCCAGTGTCATCATGCTATACGAAAACCTGAATGCAACAGAGCTCAAAAACTGTCTTGTTAATCCCAGATGAGCTACTTTAACTCTAGTAAGGTAAAGCTGCCCACAGTGGAGGTAACTGACTTTAAGGCCATAAATGATGGCCCATAATTAAAGCTGGAAAAAGGCATAGTCTAATTATTACATGAGCTCTTGTTGCAAGGTATGGAGAGCCAAAAGTGACACAATTCAATAAATAGCTAAAGCATTAAATAATTTTAGAAATGTATCATTAAATATTTTAAATATTTAATTACATGAACCATAAAAATATTTAATTCTTAAAATAAATTTATAGATATTTCATAATTTATTTCATTATTTCATGGTTTGTTCATCATGATTTTGTTTTATCTGTCAACCTTGCCCATCAAAATCAGTGAGCAAGGCTCAGGCTGATAATGAACATGGCAGCTTATATGTTAGAGGGTTTTTATTGACTTGGTCAGAGAGATTTTAAGCCTAACAAATAAAACAGTTGCTGACTCAGAATCAGTGGAAAAACAGTACAAGAGGAATTTCAGGAAGAATTTCCTCCCTGATAGAGAGACTGACTACAGAATACCTGTAGAAGTACTCCTGCATGTGCTTGGTCAATTTAACCTATTGCAACAATATATATCAGTATTAGCAAAGCTTAACATCATGAACCACATGGCCCTTTTAGATGCAGCAGCAGCAGCAACAGCAGCAGGGCCCTCATTCTCTCCAGATAGCACTGAGATTTCACTTTTATTATGCTGGCACTTGTATTTGCTCAATATAGAGGTCAAACTAAGATCACGTTTATTAACTTGTCTTATACCATGACAAAAAATCTGCACGAGAGATATTAAACAAGTGAGCGTGGGGGCCCACCTAGATGGCTTGTACCTAGGGCCCAGAATTTGGTGCTACGCCCCTGTGTATAACAGGTAAACGCCTCCCAAACTGAACATTTAGCTGCCTCGTTGGAATTTTCCAACATATATCATGAGGACAAACAGGTTTCACACCCATATATTTGTGATAATAAAAGTAAGTTAATAAATAGAATAAACCAAAGTAGATAAAATAAGAATAATAAATCTTACATTTCCCTCCTGTTTATCATAAATATTTGAATGTTATCCTTCATGAAAGCTTTAAATAACAGCATCATAAAACATTCAATTATATTCAGTTATGCAGGTAACATCATCATAACCATCCTCAGGAGATGCAGAGAGTTTGATAACCAGAACCTGTTGAAGGAGTGCAACATACTCATCTGATATCATCACATCAGCCATAGTGGAGGATAACATCTTACAAATCATAGCACGAAGGCATGACATAATACAACAAGTAAATAATGCAAGAAGAAGGAAAAGAGATAAAAGAAAACCAACAAATTTCCACATCATCTGCATCCAACCCCCTTGGGTTCCTTAGAAAGTTTGAGAAAGAGTGCAAGCAGTGGGAAACAGTGTTAATTTTGACAAGAAATTTTAATTTAGTTTTAGTCTTTGTCTTTTGACTAAAATACTTTTTCATTTTAGTCGTGATTTAGTCATCCAATTTTTTTTTATTTTAGTCTTATTTTAGTCGACTAAAATTGAAAGCAAAGTGTATTTTTCTTCTGATGAAATAGTTTTCAACTTGTGTAAAGGAAATGTTAACTACACCTACTTGAAACTGTAAATAAATACGTAAAATTCACATTTTACACGTTGGATCAATAAAACGAGAGTTATGTATGTAACTAAGGTTCTATGAATTCCGGATGACCGCCAGGGGGCAGTGCAGAGCACCTGGATATCGATGTGTGCACACGGCATAGAGGTCTAGTAAATATACCAACAAAGTCACGCCATTGGACGTGACCTGGGAGATGTAGTAGTAGTCTATAAAAGCCCGACATACCCAGCACTCGTTTCTTTTCGGAGTGCTCGCAAGGACTCAGAGCGACGAACACCTCTGGCAGTCATCCGGAATTCATAGAACCTTAGTTACATACGTAACTGTTGTTATATTTCATTCCTCCTGACCGCCAGAGGGCGGTGCAGAGCACCTGGATGACTTAATACCAACAGGGTTACGAAGAGCCCACACACACCAACATCAGCTGTGGAGAGATGAAGCAGATAACACCACTGAAGCCACCGCATGGGGAGCAGCCACATTCACTCTGTAGAAACGGGCAAAGGTACAGGACGAAGCCCATGTGCCTGCAGCACAGATGTCACTCAGTGGAACTCCTCCAAGCACAGTTCAAGAGGCGGACATCCCCCTGGTGGAGTGGCACCTGACCTTGGGTGGTGGGAGACCCTTAGAAGTGTATGCCTCCAAAATTGCGTCAACGACCCAGTTCGAAAGCCGTTGTTTGGAAACAGCACAACCTTTCTTGTGACCACCATAGCAAACAAAGAGGGCATCCGCAGTTTCAGCAGTCACACTGATGTACCGCTTCAGCATTCGAGCAGGACACAAGGGAGTCGAGACAGATACATCTGACCCAGATTGTGGGGCAAACACAGCCAAGGACACAGGCTGGTTAATATGAAAAGCTGACAGTCTTTTAGGCAAAAAGGATGGATTGGGCCACAAGGTAACCCCGGAACCATCTGAGTTCCAATGCAAACAGTACTCAGCAACTGACAGGGCGTGGAGTTCACCTACTCACTTTGCAGAAGAAAGCACAAGGAGAAGAGCAGTCTTGACCGACACCCACCGAAGACCAGCACTTTCAACAGGCTCAAAGGTTGGAGAACATAAGTCTTCCAGAACCAGAGGAAGGTCCCAAGAAGGCACTCGTGCAAGCCTTGGAGGACACAAGTGCAAAGCTCCTTTCAAAAAATGACACAATAAGGAATGTGACCCCACAGCACGACTATCCACAAAGACATGTCGGGCAGAAATCGCAGCGACATATACTTTAATAGTGGAGACAGAAAGACCTCTATCCAGTAGCTCCTGCAAGTAGTTCAGCAAAATCGGTACTGGGCAGCATTCCGGATCAACTTCTTTACTCTTACACCAACTGACAGTTTCCACCTGTTGTCATATAACATCCTGGTAGACAAAACACCAGCATTAAGGACAGTGTGAACAATGGCCTGGTCACAAGAGTTCAAAAAGGAGTCCGGCCCTTCAATGACCACAGGTGAAGACGGAGGCGTTCTGGATGAGGATACCAAATACTCCCTTGTAGTTGCAAGAGCAGGTCTTTCCTCTGAGGAAGAGCCCAAGGGTCCCTGTCGAGGAGCTTGTGAATCATGGGTTATCATCTGGGCGCCAGAGCATCCTGCCCCAATGGACTGTCTGGTTCTGACAGAGAGAACCACTGTAGGCACTGAGTCGTCATGCTCGAGGTGAAGAGGTCCACCTCGGCTGCATCATACCTCTGCCAGATCATTTAGACAATGACCGGGTTCAGTTTCCACTGTCCCGGTGGAGGTTTCTGTCGGGAGAGTAGATCCGCAGCACAGTTCTGCATGCCAGGTAGATGGGCTGCCCTGACACTCCGAAGGCGTGGCAAAGCCCACAAGAGGAGCTTCTGAGTTTCCATCAGAGAGTGAGTGGACTTAGTACCCCCCTGATGATTTATGTGGAAGACTGCAGATGTGTTGTCCGACTGGACAAGGACATGTGTCCCTACTTGAGCAGGCAGAAAATGCTCGAGAGCTAGCTGAGCAGCCCGCAGCTCCAGCACATTCATGTGCTGAAGTTTCTCCTGGGGGTTCCAGACACCTCTGATCATTCTGTGATTCCACACAGCCCCCCAGCCTGAAAGAGACGTGTCTGTAACAACCACTTCTCGACAAGAAGGAAGGGAGCCTAAAGGACCCCCCTGCAGATGAAGTCAATGTCCCCTCAGGGCCTGAGGTGACCCAGGCAACAGTCGGAGAGCTGGACGTGCCTGTGTTGGTGTCGCTTGGGATGGAGGCCCAGGCCGTTGACCCAAATCTGTAGAGGGTGCAAGAACACAAGCCCCAGTGGCACCACCAATGACATGGCCGTCAGTTTGCCCATCAACTGGAGAAGGAGACCATAGGACAGTACCATACGCTGCAGAACACGAGACAAACCACATCCGCCACCCTCTGTGGGGATGTGGAGGCTGTCATGGCCAGAGAGTTGAAGGCAATGCCGATGAAGATCACTCATTTACTCAGTATCAAAGAACTCTTCAAAAAATTCACCGTAAGACCCAACCGAGACACGTGGTCCAATAGGATGGATGTGTGGAAAGATGGAAGTCAAGATGTCCACCATGTGCAGCATGTGAAATCACAGTACCTTGACATAACGATTCAGGCATCCTAGATGTTTATAATTATGCTTATGATGGACAAAAATCATAAAGTTATGAGTCTGGTGCACGTCTCAGAGAGCAGAGACAAGCCAGAGGGAGAAACGATCGCCCAAAGCAGAGAGATTTAGCTGTGATGTGAGGAAAAGCAGCGGGGGAGCAGCAGGTGTCTTGATGAGTTAACGATGTTAGCTTAAACTCGTGTGCTAACATCACAATATTGTACAGATTACCATCATGTACCAGACAATTAAAATAGTATTGGTCAGTTAATATAACATTAATACTTGACAATAATAAACTAATGAGCGTTTGTCAGCAGTCTCATACTTGTTAATATTCGTTCACGTAGCGCAGTTTAGCACTTTAGAGAGAGGGAGAGGGAGTGAGCGCACCTGTGATCCGGTTCTGGAGGTCCTGCGCGCTGCTGTTAGCTGGATCCGACCTAGAAACAGCTCGCCTGGCTTGCTGGCATTTTTAAGAGCAGCACATGCATTCCTGGAGGTCCGCTTGGAGGTTCTGATCTGGTTCCGACCCAGAAACCGCTCGACTGGCTCGCTGAGCGGTGCATCTCTCTTCTGGTGGTCGGGGTGGCATTTCTCGACATGGTTCTGACAATGATCTAAGTTCGAAAAATCTGCATTTAATTTTTTAAACCTCGCCAAGGGTCTCTGGAGGCCAGCGTGGACCTCCATAAGTTGGTACCGACACCGATTTGAGTTCCAGAAGTCCCGTCTTACCAGCTGCCCAAAACGCCCCCAGGCACGGAGATAAGAGGCTTGTTTTACTTATTTGGAAACTCGTGGACTCGATGTCTGCTCAGGCTGGAGTTTTTACAGCCTTCACAAACAATAGTTTATCAAAATTAACACAATCATAAACTAGTGAACACACACACTGACTCGATAACACGACCTCTCTACACTAAATTCTCCACTCTTCACACTGAGCTGCAGACAGAACCTAGCTTAGAACTCCCTCTGGTTACATCAGAGGCTAAGATTTAGAAAAAAGAGCGTTTTTAGAAGCTTTGCTGAAAAAGGCCACTTTTTACTCAAAAATCTGTGCTGTTATGTATTTTTAAATGAAATGCCTACAATAAATGTTTAAAATAATATTTTTTGGACAGCATTTTATATGAATTAGATAAAAAATTAACCTGCAATTTGCTCTTTAAAACACTGGATTTTCTTAAAAATCCAGCTGTGAAAATCCCCCAAAAAAACTGACTTGAGGTTTTAATACATTTTTACACATGTGATTAAAAGGAAATTTGCCTCTGGCCAGTATCTTTAATTTGAGTAAAAGCATTCTATATAAAACAGCAGGTGTTTGTAAACTCCCATATCCTTTCTCCTCAGTATATGTTGTTGAGTCTAAATAAGATGAAACACTTAACGTGTGATACCATCGTTTTATGTCCCCTCTGTATTTATATTATATGCAGATGATTCTCCAAGAGCAACAACACTCACAAGATTATAGTGAAGGAGCTCCAGCCTCTGTCCATAGTGGAAGCTCAAGATTTGCAGCAACTGGTGAGGGCTCTTGACCCAAAATATAAACTTCCAGGAAGAAACAAACTCATTTGTATAAAGCTATAATCTAAATATATTACTTTGTATTTAAATTTTTCAAACAAAAAAATCTTTGAGCAAAGTATCGGTATTGGATCGGTATCGCCGATAATGGACCTCATTTTACTTGGTATCGGATTGGAAAGGAAATCAGTGGTATAGCACATCACTACTGACATATGCAAGCCTGGTGGCCAGCTAAAGGAAACATCTCAACAAAAGTTTCTTCACCAAATACTGAGTTGTGTTTTCAAATCAATCAATCAAATACTGACTTCACTAATTTACATGCAAATCACATTGTGACTTTTATGTCATTTGTTTTACTGTACTTTTAGTTGATTTTCAGTCTCTCTAAACCATAGAAAGGCTGGACTGTTCATTTTTTGTGAGAAACGTGCATAACCAGCAAGAGAGTAAATAAAGTGTATATGGAATTTTTTTTGTTAACATGTAGGCAAAGGTATGAAAAGCAAAAGATACTACCTCAATAAAAAATATTTCTTTGTTGCTTTGCTTTTGTGTTTTTATTCTTAAAAAATTACCAGTAATGTTGAGTGACAGGTGATCACAATATTATAATCTTTACACTTTGAAATATATGTGCTTTAAGTAACTCTAACCAAACAAAAGTCACACCTTCTTAATCCAACTTTGAAAAGTAAATATACTTTATTATTATCATAGCGGCTGTGAGATGCTCCTTTAATCACTTTAATTTATAATAAGAAGAACATGATCAATCAACATCTCTGAAAAGACGAGGGCTGTGTAGCATGATGAAACACTTTCTCATTTACTGGTCCATTAACTCAGATACAGCAGTAAGTGTAGACCAAGTTTTATAAAACCTATTAGAATTTTTTTAAAAGCATTTTCAATTCTTATTCCAGAAAAATCTAATTTAAATGCTTTCTAAAGCATAAACATGCAACTGACGTTAATTAGGAGACTGTGTACATTTAAATGTAGCCTATTTTAGAAACATTCTTCAACTAAATGTTCTCAAATATGATCTTTATAGTTTTATTCTTTGCATGTATGTAGTTCAGTACAGATGGAAGGAGATGAGATCAGGCTGCAATGTGAGAAAAGCAATGAGCATCACTGAATAAACGTTACATGATTATGTAATTATTGCATCAACATAAAATGGATATTTATGGAGATAGTCCTGTTGACGTGACTATAATTGTTGAACACTGACATTTATAATAACTGTTTGAGCTGATGCTTTTTTCCATTAATTGGATTAAGAAGACTCACTGGATAATTTGACTGTTTTAACAAGCAAATCACCAGACTTAATACATATTTAAACATACTGAATTAAACATACTGATTTATAACTATAACCCCAAAATCAAAAGGTTGGATTGGGTGGATTTAGGGGTTAACAGCTTATTTGAAACAACAAAAATGTTTGATTGAGAAATGTTGAAATGACTAAATACTGACTTGGTTCTTGAAATTTTCTCCTTTACTGCTAATTTAAAAAATACATGTCAACATGTGACAATCACAGCATACAAATGCATGTCTTGTACACACACACGCACACACACACACACACACACACACACACACACACACACACACACACACACACACACACACACACACACACACACACACACACACACAACCAATTAAAAACACCTAGAATGTCCCCAGGGGCCTCTGTGCACTAGTGTGTTGAGCTACTGTAAAGATGAATGGCAATTAGAAAAATAAAGTCACAGAGGAAAATGTTAATTAGAGCTAGTGATTCAGATGCACTCTGATTTGTGGTTAAGAGGTAAAGGTTAGCCCTACAACTTATCTCAGAATGTAATGTTCACGCTTAGCTGCTTCTGAAAGAAGGCTGAAGGATTAATGCAAGTGCACCTCTACATTTGGCTCATCAAAGGGCATTTGGAGCATTCCAAGGTGCCACAGCTGCACTGGAGAAAGGTTGACTTCAGATCTGATAGGGTTGAAGTTCCAGCTGTGCAGGAAGCACTGCAAATTGTACTTCAGCCGTGGAATAATGGACACAAAAAAGGTACATCTCGTCTGATAGATCAATCAGTTGCCCTTCTTCCATTGTGTGCAGTACATTGTAGTATTTACAGGTGACAGCTGACCACACATCACGCCACAACCTTTCGATCCTGGAAATATGAATAAACAATAATTTGACTATCAAAGAAAAACCAACAAATACATATTCTCCCTACAGTAGTTAAAGGAAAGTGTTCTTTCACATTCTGCTCTCACTCAAGGTGTTGTCTTTTACCTTTGATTGTGGACACTTTTGCCAGCGACGAAGCTGCCACGCCTAAAGCCTCGAACAGAAAACATGAATCGTGCAATGTCCACATTTTCCACACCCTCGAACTCTGAAAGTATTTCATATTTTTTTATGTATGGAGTTATGATTTTACTATAAATGACAAAATTTGACATGTGGCAAAGTCCACACTGCACATAAAGAATATAGAACACTTAACAGTAATATGACAATATGCTTCCTACCTCGAGGGCCATCCATGTTTTCCAACACCATCCAAGAAGGAAAATGCAGTTGAGGCTTTGTTGTCTGCAGCAGCACTGAGATAAATGATATGTAAAGGATAGTAGAGGCAGAAAAGTTTTTGTTATTTTAATTCAGTGTCTGATTAAATTATTGTTCTTCAACAGAAGTCATACTTTTCTTGAGAAGCCGTCAATCCCACCAAATATTACAATGTTATATCTAGAAACGGGACAAATAAAAAGAAAATCTGTCTTATTATTAGGTTTGAAAAAGCTGAATCACTTTGTTGTCTTTTCTATCTTAACTCATTAACTTCCAGCCGTTTTCTGATCAGAAAGCCCCTGACTGCCAGCGTTTTTGAGCGTTTACTGTTTTTGAAGAGTCACAGAACATTGTGCTCTATGATCATGTAAACGCCAAAACTACCAAAAGAAAGAGTAGACTCACCTCTTACATCAGGAAGAATCACCGTATTTCTAGCGTTATCTGTTCTTTCACAATCTGTTGTCGAAGCGTGAGCTGCAGAAGCATTTCCTGTTGGTGCATCGCTTTTATTCACAGCAGCGTCCCAAAACGATCTCCTAATTTATTGATTTTCAGCTTCCTGATCACATGATGTGTGACATACATGGATGAAGATCAGTTTTAGTCACGTGATGTTTGTTCTCACGGTGCGGGGGCTCGTTCCGACGCCCGCCCCGTAAAAAAATGCAATTGACAACTAAAGTCAATGACAGCGAGCGGTTGGATTTCAAATGACGACTAAAGTCGTCAATGGCAGTGAATGAGTTAAGACAGAAACGACATGAAGAAAATGGTAGACAATGAGAAACACTCACCTGATTAATTTGTGGTTGGTGTCAATGTGAACCAAGGACAATGGTGCAGGAACACAGTAGCTTCTGCGAGCTACAAATCCAAGTTGTATCATCCGAGCCAAAATTCCAGCTCCATCAACCCGGTGCATCACAGCCCGAACCCTATGCCACTGCGCACGGTGTCCTCTGGCTAACAGCTCACCTTTCATCAGCCTAAACCCAGCATGGGGCATTCTACTCTTTATGGACCTCACAATAACATCAAGTTCATCATCAGACACTTTGGAATAGCACCCACGGACAGACAGGTCATGCTCTTTCATCCACCTGTTAAGTGTTCTTCTTGAAACACCATACAATTAGGCCAAATGTTCTAAAGGAAGTGCAGTGGAAAGAAGATGTTTAAGGTCGTCAAACTGTATTTCAAGGCGAGGGCGTCCCAGACTTCCCACTGCAACAGAAACAATGTCCGATGCATTAGCTGAGCCTTCTTCAGCTGGTTGAACAGGCAAGCTGAGAATGTTGATCAACTCCCGGAGACTGTTTAGAAGTTCTGGTGGGATATTGAGATGATGAGAAGCCATTGCTGCCAAAGAATACTCCTGCTGAGTAACATCCAAAAGGTAATCCAAATCGAGAGATTCATTTCTGAGAATCAAGCTAAATCTTGTCTGAATCCTCTGTAAGAGTTCCTCTCGCACTTGCTCCTGCAGGCACAAACATAGCAAAGTCAAAATATGTTTCAGATGTTTGCATATTCAACACACAACATGGTGGTCAATTATGAAGTTTAAGCAAAGTCAGTTACTGAGCTGACCTGTTAAAGCATAGTTGGTTAGCTGGATGACAGGATGTCTCCATGATCAGGCTTAGGATTATAATGATAAATCACCTGCACTTGTATAACGCCTTTCAGAGTCTGAGGACTCTACAAAGCACTTTACACTACAGTGCATCATTCATCCTTTCACACACACATTCACACGCTGATGGTGAAGATTATTCTCAGACCATACTTCAGTGAAAAACTTGACAACTCTAGTCACCAGGTGAGTCTATAGATTTCAATAGATTTATTTAGGGCATCGACTGTCTCATAGATTTTTAACACGTGCGTGCGTGTGTGTGTGTGTAAATGTGACAGAAACAAGCTTGTAATAGGAAAATGTTTGAAGCTTGGTCAGATTAATTTTAATGGAAATTGAGGTTGTCAGAGGCATTGTGGTTCATTACCTAGACCTGTGCTTCCCACATACAGTATTTTGAACCTGTGCCTCACAAATTGATATATTTTGTTTAATCCATTGTTTACCTCTTTGTGTCCCACCTCCTCAGGTACTTATATGACATCTGTTTGTAGTTTAAGTGTCTTCCCTTAATATCTCATGTTACAGGGCTGCCAACTTGTGAGGTTTTCCATGCGTGAGACGAGGCGGGGGGGGGGGGCGGACGACTTGTCTCGCCTCCCTCCGCTGTCGGGGGGGGGGGGTTTGGAGGCTCTTCAACCGCGGTGAAGTTAGTGGGATGTTGGTTATTCGACAGACGTTCACTCCTGGCTCACTACAGTCAGTAGAGGGTTTTCATACCGTGCGCTGCACCACAGAGAGACGGTGGTCAGCTGTGTTCCGAGCGAAGACTCGCTGATGAATGCGGTGGTCCACTTTGGGACCGTCAACAATTTCTAGTCATTTGAGAATGCATACAAAAAATCTAAAGCCAGCTTAATTGATTAAATTATTCAAAATCAATTCACAGTTTTGTTACTAAGCTAGATCAATGAGACACCACAGTTTTTAACATGTTTAATTGAAAGAGATAATTTTTATTAATATTTTAATGGTAATTTCTGTGTATTGCTTTAATAGCATCCAGGTTTTGTGATCAAATGATTCAAAATCAATTGTCAGTTGTTATTTATTTAGACCAATGAGACACAACATTTTTTAACAAATTTCATTGAGACACCTTTTTTTCACACAGAAAAGAGCTGAATTACCTTTTTTTACTGACGTTTCAACCACCACTGTAGTCACCCTCATCTGCGGATGACTACAGTGGTGGTCAAAACATCAGTAAAAAGAAGGTAATAGGCCTACAGCTCTTTTCTGTGTTAAAAAAATAACCAAAAGATGCAATCAGAAGATACACATGGGATGAGCGCACAAAAGATGTTCATTGAGTCAGTTATTTTCAAATAACTAATTTATCTTCAATAGCTTCGAACAATGACCCCAAATCAATTCCCAGTCTATTCCTCCCACTTATTGCTTGGTAGTTCCAAGCTGCCACCTCTGGGAATTGGTTTTGAGAATTTTTAAATCAATTTACCTAGAAGCTTTTGAAGGAAAAAAAAAAAAAAAACACAGCAGCAACTTGACAATTCATACACCACCACCCCAGCACCGGTTACGAAACTCTGATAAGGATTGATTAAAAAAATAATTAACTCTTACCTGTGATTGCATATTAGCACTGTTCCGAGTCCTGCTAAGGGGTAAAACTCTCTCTGTTGGGCTCTCTGTTGGAAGGGTTAAAACACAGGTTAGCTCCAGTAGCTATAACCTCTAGTGATGTGCGAGTCATGAACGAATCGTTCAATACTCGAGAATCACTTTAGTGACTCACGAATCACGAGTCACAATCCCAACTGATTCATTTACTGACTCGTCCCTGTTACTGTTAGCAAACTATTTTCATTAGTAGAAATATATCTAGCTTATCATTAAAATTGTGGAAAAACATAACAGCCAGTTTCTTAATAAAAGCATTTTCTTACCTGCTCTGGCCTGGAAGCTCATTAGTTCCCAGTAGCATCGCTCTGCTAACAGCACGTTCGAATCACTCACCCCCTCCCTTCCTGAAAGCTAGCTTAAAATGTCCGGTGCTAAATCGTAGCATGAACGAATCATTCAGTTCCTCCGTAGCGGGCCTCACTCAGAGTCACTCACCCCCTCCCTCGCGGGTTTCAGCTCAAACGAGTCACTCATTGGAGTGGAGGCTCGCAGTACCGCTAACCTGGCTCAGCTCATGATTCATGACTCACGCTGCCCAACCGGGTTTCAGCTCATAGGAGTCCCCCAGTGGAAGCTCGTGTAATTACATACGAATCACTAACCCCTATCCTTGCTCAGCTCATGAGTCATGACTCACGTAGCTCGCGGTAGGGTCACTCACAACTACTCCCAACCGAGTTTCAGCTCGTATGAGTCCCCCAGTGGAAGCTTGTGTAATTACATACGAATCACTAACCCCTAACCCAGCTCAGCTCGTGAGTCATGACTCACGCAGCTCGCAGTATGGATCACTCACTACTCCCACCCGGGTTTCAGCTCATAGGACTCCCCCAGTGGAAGCTCGCAGTACTACAAGCTCACACCTCTCCCTCCTGGCTGTCAGCTGCAGAAACTCAGGCTGTTACAGGGGAAGAGTCGCTCCTTCACCTGAGCTGAACTTTGATAGTGTGACTGACGCCATATTCAGTCTACACCTTTTTCTTTTTGCAAATATAATAAGCAGAAAAAATATAATATTTCAGTTCCACCACTATTTTAAAAAATGAATTTCAGTGTATAAAATGGATAGTTTTTTTTCAATCACTCATCTTAGCAGTAGGATTTACATAGAAAGAGGAGCAAATTAAGTTTGAGTGAAAATGTAGATTTTATTTTTGCACTCTGGGCAACTGACTCAGTGACTCAAATGACTCGAAAACCCGATTCATTTTGGTGAGTGACTCATTCAAACTCGATTCAGTAAAAAGAATCGAGTTTACCATCACTAATAACCTCTCTGATGTTCCACTGATTCCTATGGCTAATTAGCAAGATTATTAATGGAAACTGCAATAAAACGTATTTACATGCAACCAGTAATGAATGTGTTAAAATGGAGCTTGCACACGCCATGTCTGCAGCGGTCAATTAGCCCTAAAGCATTCTCTGTCCTGTACAGAATCCTGTAGGCTAGCACCAGCTAGCACTTTGGCTAAGGTAGCTTGTGAGCTAACGTCTGGTTAAAGCCTAACTTACAAAGTATCACTGGGCTTTAGATTTTAACTCAGAGTGTCTAATAAAAGATCAAATAAACGATCAATACTCACTTTGATCCACACAACACGGGAGAAATAAAGTAGCTAGCGCTACAAGACCCATGTGGGAGAAAAAAAAAGTAAAAGTCCCAAAGGTTACGTCACTTTCGCTTCCAGGTCACCAAACAAACCACTGTCCAATGGGAGAGGACTTCTCAGAAGTCCCACCCACCGAGACATTTGTGCCAGAATTGCAATCAAAAAACCAGGGAGCGCAAAGGAGAAAGTCAGGAAGCGTAACTGCAAAGCTGGCATTGAGAACGAAGCTGCTGAGCAGCAAAAATGAAACAAAGGAATCTCACTACAAAAATACATGGAGTCTAACACAAAAAAGACAAAGACTTTATTACTCATTTTAAGAATTTGATTGAGATAGTAAGTTTTACTTTTGAAACCTTTTTTTATTTTTTAAATAATTTGTAATATATTTTTTTTCTCAAATTCTTCATTTTTGTTTGATCTTCCAAATATTTTTCTTGATCATTTTAAGAATTTGGTTGAGATAGTAAGTTTTACTTTTGAAACCTTTTTTTTATTTTTTAAATAATTTGTAATATATTTTTTTTCTCAAATTCTTAATTTTTGTTTGATCTTCCAGATATTTTTCTTGATATTGACGGCACAAATCTAATTCCATAATATTCTCACTTTTCATTATTTATGAGAAATAAGAAACGGCTCCTCATGTAGTTCCATTAATGTTATGTTCATGAGCAAACTTTGCTCACTCCTTTCTGAGAGCTGTTGTCTTTGTCCAAGATTATACTGTTAGGTCATGAAAGACAAATGTTTGCTGGTGTAGTGGTATAATCTGGGTGCCTGTCTACAAATCATACCACTTTTTCCTCTAATAGTGTTTTGGTTTAATCCTTGTAACAACAATAATCCCATTAAAGGTGTCCTAGAAGCTAGTCTGGGATCTGAAACCTGCTTCCCCTGGAAATAGATCTCTAAAGCCCACTTTCTCTGAGTTGTGGGCGTTAAGCGGTTCATTTCATGCTGCAGCTGAGAATGTTTTAGTCTGACCTTCATGTCACAGATGACTACTTTAAACCTACACCGGTACCAGAGTGGATATTCTGACTAATTACTTCTGCATTGGGGACAAAACACCACCGTAAAAACCATGCGTCCTGTCCACAAAGACACGTAATGGCCAGCACAGGACACGTGTCTTCATCAAACTTTATTAATCAATCAAACTTTATTTATAAAGTGCTTTTCATACAAAACAAATGTAACTCAAAGTGCTTTACAGATTAAAAAGACCCCACATATCCCACAGAGGTCATTGACAATTAAACCCCCCTCCCCCCAACCCACACATACACACATACCCACATGCACACAACACACTTGAGAACATGAGTAACCACTGGTAAACACTGGTCTGAGCTCAGATGAGTCAGGTATGTAAGGAAACGCCATCAGGGGAGCCGTCTGCCCCAACAGTAGCAGATCCACATCAGCAGCCAGGGTACCGAGACAGGGTCCCCAGGGGTGGGAGGGCAGGGGCCCCCACCTACACTCAAGCACTACCTGGAGAGCACCCAGGCCGCTGCCGCCAACCACCGGCTCTGAGGCAGAGGGCTCCCACAGACCACTAACATTTTGTAAAGTTAAAGTCCCAAGAATTCATCACACACTGGTGAAATTACATCTCCGCATTTGACCCATCCCCATGGTGGGGAGTGGTGAGCTGCAGCTGTGGCCGCGCTCGGGAACTATTTGGTGGTTTAACCCCCCAATCCAACCCCTTAGTGCTGAGCAGTGGCGGCTGGTGAATTTTTTTTGGGTTGGGCGCATTTTTTTATTTTTATTTTTTTATGTTAGTTCTTGTGAATGGTTTTTATCTTGAGAGGCGCTATATAAACGTTTGTTATTTTCTTTATTTGTAGGTCAGTTTTTCAGATGCGCTAACCACATATCACCACTAGGGAACGCCAAATTACCATTCTTATGCTTCACACAACTTGAAATCGACGGACTTTGTTGCTAAGTAAGCAACAAAGTTGTTCCAAAAACATTGCAATATATGCAAACCTTACACACACTGAACAGGAAGAGGCTCTTTTAAAGGATAGAATCCACGTTTTCTACCTCAACACCACCCAATGACTGCAAATGAAAAGCAAAACAAAGCTATTTTAATGAAGTCAAAAGCTAAATTCTGTCTTACCTTGCTGGTCAAAATAATCCATCTTATAGTAAAAAATCCACTTGGTTCGTAGAATCCAATGATAAAAAGATGAAACTACTAGTTTTCTCCATAGTCAACGTTAGCAGCAGCCCCACAACAACAAAGGACGGTGAACTAGCCTGTGGAGAAATTTCCGGTTCTGTCTGGGTTAGGTAAGCTGACCAATCAGCATCCTCCTCCTGATCTGAGCAGACTCCCCCCGTTTGCTTGTGATCGCAACCTTATGCGCCCAACAGCTCTC
Source organism: Aphyosemion australe (assembly GCA_006937985.1). NCBI lineage: Eukaryota > Metazoa > Chordata > Actinopteri > Cyprinodontiformes > Nothobranchiidae > Aphyosemion > Aphyosemion australe. Next base: position 621,072 of record SSNS01000358.1, read on the forward strand.
CTATTCCTTGTCGTTGGGGATCCAGCGCGCATGCGCCAGTTAGCCCGTATTAAGTCAATGGTAAAGATTGCTGCGACCGCGAGAGGACACGTGACAGGAAGTACGTCGACGTTTCGGCCGTGTTAAAAGTATTAACTTTATTAAACTACAATTAAATGCAGATTACACACAGCACTTACAGCCCATAAGGTGTATAGATCGTTTAGTTTAAATTTTATGTTTTTTTAAATACATTTTGTGATTCCTCTCTTCTTCTTCCTCTTCCTGTAAGACTGGTGGGGCGGCGCCCTAGCGCCCCCTATGGACGAGCCGCCACTGGTGCTGAGTGTCAAGCGAGGAGTCTTTGGTATGACCCGACCAGGAATCGAACCCTGATCTCCCAGTCCCGGGGCGGACACTCTACCACTAGGCCACCGGAGACACTGGAGACATAGCCTAGTGGTTAGAGTACCTGTCTTACCTGCTGTTTTACGCCGGTTCTACTCCCGGTCTCAGCGGTAACTTTTTCCTTCTTTTTTAGCTCCACTTGCTAGTTTTATGTTTTCAACCCTTTATTGGTAAACGTTTTAAAATATCAGGACTCATCTCTTTGTTGCTTTAGCCAGTGTGAGTCCATGTGACGTGAACAGAGTAAATCAATTAAAAGCTGCTTGGAAATCACCAAATTCAAAGATTTTTAGATGCACAAAATATTTTACAAAAAATAATCAATTAAACTAAAATATAAAAAAATGAAATCTGCTTCAGCTGCTAAATAAATTACTGCTGACACCGGGAGTTGAACTGGCGTCAGGACATGGCAAAACGAGATGATTTCCAGGTACAAATTCAGGCTGATGAAAATAACTCATATTTAAGACAAAAGGACATCTCAATAGTGCCAACTGTAAGATTTTCATATACTGTGCCTCCTTTACTCTCTAAGGTTTAAAATAGCATGACCTGGCCCCTTTAAACCTGGTTCAGTTCACCGCTCCTTATTGGTTCCTCATGTTGTTACTCATTTTCTTGCTCAGTGCAAGTAAAAGATTGTTAGGTTATTCACCTGGCTGCCTCCCAGATCTCTTCCTCTCACCACAGTTGGGTTCTCACTTCAACAAAACCATGATACTTTTATCTTTTTCGATTAAAAAAAGCCTTTCTATCATAATATGTAAAACCTTCAGTGATTTTTCTAACTCTTACATGTGTGTCATATTAGCATGACAGACATTTGCCACTAAAGCATACTTTTCAAAGTGGCAACCTTAGTGGGTTGTGAATTTCCATTTTATCAAGCAAGAAAATAGCTGCACAGCTTGTAAAGTGGAAATGGTTGATTGTAATGAACGTAATGTCTTTCCAAAGTGAATGCAGCTGCACGCCTCAGCTCCAGTGACGGAATCATAAAAACACAAAGGGCATCTAACTTGAAACTGTCAGCCTTTTAGGACTGACAAATGGGTTCTGCAGCTGTGATTTCAATGAAACAAAATGATCATTGATTTCAAACTGACTGGGTCTGTGGAGGAAAATTTCAATCTAAACTAAATAGACCATGTAGAAAAAGCTTTAAACACCTCATAATCCTAACTCAATTGGAGAAGGGGGCTCAAATTGGATATTCAACTATCTGCATTTTGGTCGTTTTACAGTCAGATGTGGCTATATTTTCAAAAATCTAAATAATGTGTGGAAGTCCAGTTGGAGCCATAGATAGTTTGGAATCAGCAGCTATTGGTGTTATTGCAAACTTTAAAGGGTACCTTCTTGATGGCTGCTGGTCTGAGAGCAGATTGATCCCTTCCAGATTTTCTATGCAAAGATTTTTGATGGGCTGAAGCTTGTAATTATGACTTTTATTCAGTGTGCTGTTCCCTAACAAATAACTGTCATATATTATTATTATTATTATTATTATTATTATTACTATAGTGGTTAAAAGATCACCCAACATTACATCTGATTTCTAACAAAACAGCACCTCTGTAGGTTCTATGTTTTTCTGAATCAGTAAAAGCAGATAATTGGTGGGTGCACTTTGGTTTGGACTAATGTCTGATCACATAATCAAATTTGAATGAAAGCATCATCCATCTACATAAGTTGATATGGAACAATATAAAAAAAGTAGACTTTTTTCTTCTCTGTCTGAATATCTCTTTGGAAAACGCAGCAGTAGCTTCAAACAACAAAGAATTAGTAATTAAACATGTTGACATTAGCTGTACAAACTTTGAGTCTGAGTAGGTGAAGACCAACAATTTTAATGAGGTTTATACAGAATCAGAAGATTTTTTATTGCCATTGTCATTGAACATAGCTCACTGACTAGGAACTTGTTTTGGTGATAAGGTGCAACATAAACACACATAAGAACACATAATAGGTAATACATATAATAGGTAATAAATGGTAGATAATATTTACAATTAGCAGCAGGATAAACAGTGCAAACCCACTCCCACTGAGAGGCGCCGAGCAGGGGTGGGCATACTTCTTGCCCCCCATCTTGGTGCCTGTGAGCGAGAGGGTAGCCTCCCTCCGTCTTCGGGTGGGGGGACGGGTCCTGACTGTGGTTTGTGCTTATGCACCAAACTGCAGCTCAGACTACCCACCCTTTTTGGAGTCCCTGGAGGGGGTGCTGGAAAGCGCTCCTTCGGGTGACTCCCTCGTTCTGCTGGGGGACTTCAATGCTCACGTGGGCAACGACAGTGAGACCTGGAGAGGTGTGGTTGGGAGGAACGGTCCCCCTGATCTGAACCCGAGTGGTGTTCTGTTATTGGACTTCTGTGCTCGTCATGGATTATCCATAACAAACACCATGTTCAAGCATAAAGGTGTCCATATGTGCTCTTGGCACCAGGACACCTTAGGCCGCAGGTCGATGATCGATTATGTTGTCGTTTCATCTGATCTGCGGCCGCATGTCTTGGACACTCGGGTAAAGAGAGGGGCGGAGCTGTCAACTGACCACTACCTGGTGGTGAGTTGGCTTCGATGGTGGGGGAGGATGCCGGTCAGACCTGGCAGACCCAAACGTGTTGTGAGGGTCTGCTGGGAACGTCTGGCAGAGTCTCCCGTCAGAAGGAGCTTCAATTCCCACCTCCGACAGAACTTCGAACCCGTCCCGGGGGAGGCGGGGGACATTGAGTCCGAATGGACCATGTTCCGTGACTCCATTGTCGAGGCGGCTGACCGTAGCTGTGGCCGCAGGGTGGCCGGTGCCTGTCGTGGCGGCAATCCCCGAACCCGCTGGTGGACACCGGCGGTTAGGGATGCTGTCAAGCTGAAGAAAGAGTCCTATCAGGTCTTTTTGGCCTATGGGACTCCGGAGGCAGCTGGTAGGTACCGGCAGTCCAAGCGGAATGCGGCTCGGGTGGTCGCAGAGGCAAAAACCCGGGCATGGGAGGAGTTCGGTGAGACCATGGAACAAGACTTCCGTACGGCTTCGAGGAGATTCTGGTCCACCATCCGGCGTCTCAGGAGGGGAAAGCAGTGCACTACCAACACTGTTTACAGTGGGGACGGTGTGCTGCTGACCTCGACTCGGGACGTTGTGAATCGGGGGGCCGAGTACTTCGAAGACCTCCTCAATCCCACCGGCACGTCTTCCAGGATGGAAGCAGAGTCTGGGGATTTTGGGTTGGGCTCTCCAATCTCTGGAGCTGAGGTCACTGAGGTGGTCAAAAAACTCCTCGGTGGCAAGGCTCCGGGGGTGGATGAGATCCGCCCGGATTTCCTTAAGGCTCTGGATGCTGTGGGGCTGTGTTGGTTGACGCGGCTCTGTAATATCGCGTGGACATCGGGGGCAGTTCCACTGGATTGGCAGACCGGGGTGGTGGTCCCCCTATTTAAAAAGGGGGACCGCAGGGTGTGTTCCAACTACAGGGGGATCACACTCCTGAGCCACCCTGGTAAGGTCTATTCAGGGGTTCTGGAGAGGAGGGTCCGTCGGATAGTCGAACCTCGGATTCAGGAGGAGCAAGGTGGTTTTCGTCCTGGCCGTGGAACACTGGACCAGCTCTATACCCTTGGGGGGGTCCTGGAGGGTGCGTGGGAGTTCGCCCAACCAATCTACATGTGTTTTGTGGATTTGGAGAAGGCGTTCGACCGCGTCCCTCGGGGGGCCCTGTGGGGGGTACTCTGGGAGTATGGGGTACCAGGCCCCTTGATACGGGCTGTTAGGTCCCTGTACGACCAGTGTCAGAGCTTGGTCCGCATTGCCGGTGATAGAGTAAAACATAAATATTGTGCTACTGACTGAGTAAAGATTAAGACCACATGTCCCAAAGAACAATATGATACACGTCTCAGCTGAGCCTCGTCAGAGATTAATATCATATGACTCAGACAGCAGATGGGTTTGTTTTATCATACAATGTGTGTGTTCAGCTGTAAGCTATCTCTCTGTGATTCACTATTAACTGCTGTGTGTGTGTAAACCTGGAACATCCAGGTTCTATCAGAACAACAAGTTACAGATCAGCTGTTTGTCATATCATAACATGCCTAAGTTTGCATAACCTGTAAACCACTCCCTTATTCTCTGTGTAATAAAAGACTGCAAGAGAGAATAGTTCATCAGAGTGCATGCTGAGGTCTTGTGCCTTAACATATGCTCTCCTCTGCAGAGAATTTAAAACTTATTCACTGGTGTCCAGTGTTTGC
>SSNS01000359.1:0-14805 GCA_006937985.1 Aphyosemion australe
GGAGTTAACACACAACACAACTTAACTATTAGCAAACCCACGGAAGACCTAAATATGTTTAGTGCACCACAGAGTTAAGTTAAATGTGACATTAAACTAATTCAAATTAAAGTGCAAAAATTCTTCTAAACAGATAAAACAGCAAGAACAAATAAACTCGCGGCACTAATTTTACTTTACATGGCGACTCTCAAGACTCTAAACTACAAATGAATGAGATTTTTACCATTTTAAATGAGAAAACCAAGACTTACCGAACAATAGAGAGATGAGTCTGCGCGCCAATAGATTTAAATGGCTGCCGGCCTTCTTCTTCTACCCATAATCCAAAGCGTGCAGGACTAAATCCCGTGCATTCTCGCGAGATTTAACAAAGAATTTTGATGTGTGAGGTTTTGTCATTTCATATAAATATAAGGCATTTTATGCAGAAAAATGGTGAAAATATGCCATCTTTTTTGCAACGAAATTTGGATAATGGATAAAGCCAGGTTTAATGTAAAATAATAATAATAATTTATGGTTTATTTTGTTGATTAGTTACAAAGATTTCTTCAGATGTGATTTTTAGTTTTAGAATAAACTAATTTTTACTGAACAAATCTGTATAATTCAAGTTTCACCATGTTTTTTGGAGTTCCGACATTCAAACCTCAATTTATTTTTTTATTTTTATTTAACCTTTATTTAACCAGATGAGTCGATTGAGAACTCATTCTCATTTACAACGACGATCTGGCCAAGATGCAGCAGCAACAGACACATAGTTAGCTTTACACAAACAGATGAGATAAAGAAAAATAGGGGAAAAAAATGCATAAATGCAAAAATGCATAAATCAGACTAGGAATTAAATATTGAAAAATCCCTCTGAACCTTCATTGTAAAGATTGAACATGTTACCAGCTGATCATCCTAGTTTAAGAGAGGAAAGTGGCTCAAAACCTAATAATTGAAAATATTGAGTTTTGCCTGTATGGCTCCTCTTAAGTTTCTGTTCCCCACACATGTGCACCTTCCCAAAAATAGATGGTATTGACTGAACAATAGTTCACCCATACGTGCGTGGGCTTATAGGTGGGTTGCATTTTGGTCCTCAAGCCTTAGTTTGCCCTCCTAAATCGGCTCTTGACAATCTTGTCACGTGAACTGGGTGACATACCAATTTCCACAACTGGCCCACATCTGGCATGAACAGATCTGGCCCATAGCAACCTAAGCCTCAACTGGCCCACATCTGGCATGCCTCATATGAGCCGTGCCATCATTGCCAGATCTGGCCCACGCCTGGTTGACATGTCATTTGCCATGCCAGACGTATGCCAGATGTGCCGGCTTGAAGCCAGATCTGGCCCATGTCAGCCTGCTACCTGGGTTGTTGCTCCAGCGATTGTAGTTCATCCCGCGGTGCATCCTCTGTTGTGTCGGCATTAGCTGCAGCTCTGGCATAACTTTGATGTCGCGTTTCCAGCCCGGTTATCACCAGGTCCTCTCTCCGTGTGTACTGCTCCAACTCATCGATCCTCTCCTCCAACAAAGCTATCTTCCTGTCCCGTTCCGTCAGCATTGTTTGTAGCGATTTCACTTCATTGACAAGTTTAAGCAATCGCTCCTGCTGTGATGTTAACTTTGTCAGCTCACCTGACATAAAGTTTAGGGAGCGCTTGATGTCCTCCGTAGCCGGCATATCTTTGTTTGTGTGTTTTTTAGGCATTTAGTATCATTTAACCCAGCCTTCAGTTGAATGGCTAGCGCTAGCTAAGCTAGCAGCGTCTCACACTTTACAGCGAGCAGATGGTACACCGGTCATCTACTGATATTGTTAGATGATGTAGATGGTTGAAGCGGCGATACAGTAGTTGCGTTGTCAAAAAGTAGATTTTTCTGCCGCGTAAAGCCAGAAATGCAAGATTTGTTTGCACCGTTTTTCCACTTCCTCTTCCTCTTGACTCAGCGGTGCGTCAGTTATTCTTGGAACTTTTTGGCATATTTGAATCTAATTTTAAGACCTCCAAGTGTTCTTTAACTCCAGCTGAGTCGGCGTTTTATCAGGATAGATGCGTCTTCCTGTTGGATGATTTGTTGAAACACTTCCAGTCCTCCGTCTCCAGACTGTAGTAAATTTTAAGGCACTCAATGGCCTTTTAGTGGCTCCAAATCCTCCCTGAGAGCTGGAAAACAAAAGATATACAAGTGTTTAGCTGACAACCCTTTAAACTGTTTAATCCACCACGCTAAAGCAACAGGCGACTAGTCCTTCCCGCCCGATCCGGCGTGTGAATAAGATAGGAATTTTCTAACAATTTTTTCATGATTCAAGCCAGTTATATTTAATGGGTAAGTGAGTACATACCTGCAAACTTGTCGCTTTTCAGCAAAAATCGCCGTTTTTGAAGCCAAATATAGCGTTCGCGTGAATCGTATAGATCCGAAGAGTTTTTGTTTTGGGGGGGGGGTCAGCTGTCGGGTTTCAGCAGTCACTATATGAGAATCAATCAGGGGAGGAGGGGATTCATCTTGTTCACAAACGATCTTTGTTTTAGCGTGTCAGTCACTTGTCGTCATTTGACCAATCACAATCGCGGAAAAAGACGTCTTGGCAGTGCCGCTCTCGCACGGCGCTCACACAGTGAGTAATGACCACCGTTGTTTCACTTTCAACATCTTCGCAGTGGCGTTGAGCTTAAAGTTTGTCAAATGAAACAAATTCACCACTAAAAAACACGGTTTTCTGCCAAGGACTGTAGCAGATTTACCTCCTTTCATAGATTTTTCCCCGAGGCTCGTGTTTTTTTTTTTTTTTTTTTTTTTTGAAGTCGAGTTCAGAGTTGAGCATAACCACTGCCAGTATTTAACTTCGTTAAAACCTATTATTAACATAAATACTTTTTTTTCTGGTGAGAAATGGCCACCAGCATGCTCCAGCCTGACTCTGTAGCCTCTTTTATAAAACAATGCCGCCAATTTGCCGCAACGCCGATGCGGCATCAGGGAGCGTTAGGTCGTTTATAAGAGCTCAGACCGTGGCGGTAATGTTGCGCAATCATGTCTGTTTTATAAAAGATTACGCGATGGCGGAATAAAGGAGGTATGGGGGCGGTCTCTACGCTGTCGCGGACTTCCGTGTATTTTGGACATAACTTGCCTTTTATTTCGATCGAAGCCGCACTCCTTAAGTTTTTATTTTAACAACCAGCTACAGGTGTCTGTCCTCCACCATCCCTGTGAGCTGTCAGCTGATCTGAGCTGCAGATCTAACGGAGAGAAGCTCCTGGAGCTCCGCATCGCTCCAGTTTATCATCTCAGCTGATTCTGTTCACAAAAGTGAAACTTAAGCGCGTGTTTACTTTCATTTTCAACATAGTTCCCGACCGGAGCTCGGCATTAATTCATCACGTGGTCATGACACCTCCCTCTTTTGCGCCAAGGCTTAATGTGCGTTTATAAGACCGGCGAAGCCGCAATATTACCGCAATATTACTACCAAGCGTGGCGGCACGAATGCCGCAAAATTCCCGCAACGTGATGCCGCCATGGCGCGTTCATAAGAAACACGTTGCGGTAATATTACGCTGATTTGCTGGCACGGTGTGTCTTATAAAAGAGGCTAGTTATTGATCTGGGCACCAGAAGATTTAAGGAAGCTGGAGTACAAACACAAGATGTGATAATTTCATAATACTGTAACATTTCTGCAGCACTAAAGCAGAGTTGTAACATTTTGCCCTTAGCAGTGGTTTATTAAAGTATTTAAGCAAACAGCTGAGATAAAGCTGCATTTCCCTGCAGCTTCAGCTCTTTCTAAACATTTAAACAGAACCAACTTATCAGAGAATCAGAATCAAAAGGGTTTTATTGCCATATTTTATTTTATTTATTCTTTATTCTTTTTTTAACCAGGAAGGTCCCATTGAGATTAAAAACCTCATTTTCAAGGGAGTCCTGGCCATATGTGCAAGAAATCACAACATTAGGAAATTGCTGCGAGCAGCAATGAACACAGCAATAACTTACGGATGATTACAGTATTCTGAAATATTTTCAGATGTTTTCATGTTTGGTGTTTTGTGAGTTAGTCTTACAATAATTCTTAATTATATGATGATCCTAATAATTTCCTGATCATTTTTGTTAGGCGTATTTTTTTCTGACTGTCTAAACCTCATGGTGGGAAATGGTTTGTATTGTGCCAAAAAATCACATTGATGATTCTTTGTAAGTATTCCAACAGATTATTGTAGCAATAAATAGTATGTAACCATCTGAGGTCCCACAGAACCCACTGATGACACTCTGCTGCACGAGGACCTTGTTCGGGGTGGGGGGGTGTCACCTTTTTCACACCTTCCGAGTTTGCAGGTATGTGAGTAAAAATACAACATAATTTACTCAAGTGAACATTGTGATCTGAAAAGGTTTGAATATACCTTTTAGTCCATGAGTTCTATTGAAGACTCTCACAGGTACTCCATCAGGGCACGAATAATGACCTCCAGCCTCACCTCAATGTGTCGCTGCCTTAACAAACAGAAGATACTTGTGTTGGGAGGGAGTGCCACATGAATTCACTTAAATATAGAAGATTATATATGTGTGTGTGCGTGTGTGTGTGTGTGTGTGTCAGAAAGACATATCAGGCTGGGGTCCCACTAGGACATCAAATTTCTGTAATTGGTCGAAAAAGCTTGGTCCTGCTTTACCTGGCTGAGTGAATCCAGGAGTGGTTGTATTTTTTGCTGAATTTCTCCAGCATTTTTGGAGCGTAGAAGTCCGTTCCTCCTTGATCTGAAGAGAGAAAGTACAATTATGCTATTTACTTTTTTATAAACAGTATTTAATATATTTATAGATGCAACAAACAGACACTTGTTTTACCTGATCTTGAGAGAAAAGAGCAGGAGTCACTCCCGGAAATCTTGGATGGCGGGGTACTGCTTAATGCGCTATATAAATAAAACTGCCTTGCCTTGCCTTTGTATGTTCTGTCTTGTAATGTCTTATTTGTTTGTAAAGCGCTTTGAGTTGCCTTCGGGTAGGAAATGCGCTATATAAATAAAACTGCCTTGCCTTGCCTTAACAACTTCCGGTCTTTGTAGGGAGAAATATAGTTTCGTTTTCTCAGATATCCATTTTATATCCACTTCATATGCAGGAAAACCCCTGAATGACTTACCGTCAAGGTGATTTAGCCGCTCCTGTTTCCATTAAACCTGACCGTCTTCATGCGTGGGCAATGAACATCACTGCAAAAAAACCACCTCCTTAATAATAGATAATTACACTTGTTTTTAGTGAAAATTTACTAAAAACAAGTGAAATTATCTGCCAGTGCAGTAAGTGAATTTTTCTTACTAAGATTTCTTAAAATAAGAATAATATTTAGATTTAAATAAAGCTAAAAATAAGTGTTTTACACTTATTCTAGGCAACAAATAGGACAATTAAATCTTAAAATAAGCTTTACGCACCCATTCCAGGCAACAAATAGGACAATTAAATCTTAAAATAAGCCTTACGCACCTATTCCAGGCAACAAATCATGACAATTGAATCTTAAAATAAGCTCAGTGCAAAAATTAGTCACCTACAAATAAGCTACAATTACTAGAATTTAGACTGAAAAACCTTAAATTAAGTGAAATTATCTGCCCTGAAAAAATATCTATGCCTTAGACTGGTGACAAATATCTTAAAACAAATTGTGAAACACTAATTGCAAGAGCTAAATTAAGTGAAATTAACTAAAAACTAGCCTGTCGATGCTTCTTTCAGTGTTTTATCCCTCTCATGTTGAGATGAAAGATCCTAAAATGAGCAGCTGTACAAGATTAATCTTCTGCAATCAGGAGATTTTGTTTTAAAACAAGACAAAGCATTAATAACAGAAATTAGGCACACAGTATAATAACCTTTATTTGAGGTTTCTCTTCAAATATCAAAAAATGTGTCAAACATCACACAGATGAATCAATTACTTAACAAATATTAAGGTTGACTCCCTGCAGAGTCTTGTAATGACTGGCCTGTTACTCGACTATCCATGTCAACCAAAAAAGAATATACCAGTCAGTAACAGGAATCCAGCATATCAGTCTAAATAATTCTATGGGTTTTAGCCTGATTTGTGTATTTTTAGATTACAAAAATAGTTAAATTAATTAAACCAATGTGAGCATGCACAACAAACAATCCAGTTAGTCAGCAGTCATAGATAAGTATATTTTAACTCTCCCGCTGTCCTTTTGGGTGACCCCACCAGGAAAGGTGACGTTTGAGCAGGGTGTGATTGTTTATCCCTTGGGGTCCACGTGGCAGGGGTGAGGTGGTGCTCAGTCCTCACCTCTGCCACATGGACCCCAAGGGATAAACAATCACACCCTGCTCAAATGTCACCTTTCCTGGTGGGGTCACCCAATAGGACAGTGGGAGGGTTAAAACACATACATGACATACCATTTAGAATTTATACTGTAAAATCATCCAATCCATCCATGATTTCCTTGTGTTCCTTCCAACTGTGCCTTTACCTGGAGGGCAGAAACAGACATCAAACTGAGCCATGCAGAGAAAAATTGAACCTGCTCTAGACTGGTTTTAAAAGTCTAGTGACCATCTGCCATGGATCCAAAGTGTTGAAATATCAAAAGCATCTAGCATCTTTTGTTGTTTTCATTGGGGTTTAACCATCTTTATTTGTCATTATGTGTTTTTAAAGTTAAAGTCCCACTAGTTGTCACACACACTGGTGTGTGTGAAATTTGTTCTCCGCATTTGACCCATCCCCTGGGGGAGCGGTGAGCTGCAGACACAGCCGCGCTCGGGAACCATTTGGTGGTTTAACCCCCCAGTCCAACCCCTTAATGCTGAGTGTCAAGCAGGGAGGCATTGGGTCCCATTTTTTCAAAGTCTTTGGTATGACCCGACCGGGATTTGAACCCCGATCTCCCAGTCTCATGGCGGACACTCAAACCACTAGGCACTGAGCTGGTTTTAATTATATATTTTTATTTATCTTTATGATTTTTGTTTTTAATAGTATTTTTAAATCGTATTTTTCATTCCCTTTAAGTGTATTAGCTGATAAAAAGTTCAACAATGTACATTAAATACATCTCTGTTCTATGAGAGAGGAGCTGCAGATCCATAGCCTGGCAAGCCATCCTATAGACCTTTTTCACACTTCCGGGGTTTTTAACCGGAAATACGTCATTGCAGCGGAAAATAAGAATTATTGCAGCGTTTCTTATGGGGATCAGTCTGTTTTTCTCATGCTCTGAAGCAGCCCTATCTCCATTTCCATTCGTTTCCAACATCTACCGATGTAAGACAAAACTGTCTAAGGGCGATCACGCGTGAGGAGAGGCTCAATTTTGTTAATTAAAGGGGAAATACTTAGTCTGCAGCAGACACTTCACGGTTATGTTTTCGTGCTGGGGCTAAGTGTTAGCCGTCTTAACTCGGATGCGGTACCATGTCTATTCTCCTGGAATAACTTCACCCCAGGAGTCTACATGTTCGGTAACACAAACGGTAGTTTGTGCAGCACAGGAATTGGAGAGCCAGGAGCTAGAAGAGGCAAAGTAGGCGACAAGGCTGGACCATGATGATGCTACGTTAGCCCCCGCAGGTAAGTTCTCCAAAGCTAACTCTGCTATAATGTAAGTTCTTTAATGTGTTCATGACAAGTAAATGATGCTAAACTCATAGTTTAGAGCTGCCACACACGCAAAATAAAATTATCGCGATGCCACGTTAACAGTTTATTGTTCAAACAATATAAATTTCACATTCATAGACGTTTATCACAGTTGTACAATATAATTATCATACATTTTATATTATATACCGGTATTCTATATTATGCATGTGTATGTTGTTAGAACATGATATTATATTGTTTCAAAGTGAAATTTTTATTCCAAGAACGTGAAAATTATATTGTTAGAACAATAAGATTATCATGTTGTAATGTAATATCGCTGTAATTTATTTATTTTTCATGGGTAGCAGCTCTGCGTTCCAGTATCATATTGCTGTGTGTTTTGTGGTCTTCTGCGACCTATTTAGAATTTTATATTAGGCAAATGTAGAAGGTTTTTAGTGCAGACACGATCCATGCTGACTGAAATCTGACCTAGTTAGCAAGGAGTTTTCCCTGCAATCGCGCACTTCCGGTTTTTGTGAAAAAGGTCTATATATGTGTATATGTAGTCTGGCCACAAACCATTGACGGCTCTCAGTCGTGAGGCGGGATCTACGGTTGTCTTTCAAAATGTCAGCACGCAATTGGATAGCGCTAGGACCAATCAGAGTAACGAACAACGTGACTTAATCACAGCGACGGAAAAGTGGGAGGCAGCTATGGCATCTAACATCAACGATTTCTGTCGTTTTTGTATGAAAAACATGCAAATATCAGGTGTACTGGGACATTGCACTACTTAGTTTGATAAAAATAAGAAGCCGCTAAGTATAGCCGACAGACTTACGCACGTTGGAGTCTAAATAATCCAATGTTGATGACAAAGCCATTTCAAACGAGCCTGTTTCCTGCACCGCCGCCATGTTGCTTGGGTTCGCGGCCGCAGCGCTGACGTCATCGGTTACTCCTGCTCTGTGATTGGCCCACAATATAGAGCGCTTTGATTGGCCCAACCAAAACTATAGTGAGCTGTGATTGGACAGCCACAGGCTGCGAGGGTTCCTATGAAGCGTGCCTAGACCAAACTCTGCAAAGCAAGAATTTGGTCTAGTTCATTAGGCTAGCAGATCAAGTCTCTCTCCACGAATTTGCTCCATTTCCTGTTCATAAAATATCTAAAAAGTTCATAAATTTGACAGAAAAAATCACTCAGTGTCTGATAGTATTATTTGATTGATTGATTGATTGAAACGTTTATTTGAACACAAGACATCATTTAAAAAAAATAAACACATTAAAAAAAGAAAAGATATATACAAATAAAAGAAAAAAATCTTAGCCCAAAGGGAGTGGGAAGAAGCCAATGCTTATTCAATCCCACCCCCTTGCCACTGAAAACTAAACTACATCAAAATAAACCATGTGCATATTTAATGTACACCTCAGGATTATTATATAGATAGAATAATTACAATATTTATATATAATATATATTACTACTACTAAGAACATATATGAATCATTTCTGTAATATACCAACAACAATAACACTAATAATAATAATAATAATAGCAACAACAACAACAATAATAATAATAATGATGATAATAACAGAAGTGATAATACAAGACTACTACAGACAATATTAAAGATCACAAAAGATTAGGGAATCTCAATGGCCCCCATTTTCATATGCATTAAATACCATTTTTTTTATAAGATGATTTAAATATATTTATTTTTGGACATTGCTTGTTTTTGTCATCCAGCTCATTCCACAGTTTCACTCCACATACAGACACACAAAAACTTCTCCTTGTTGTTTTTACCCTTTGCATTTTGAATTTTTTGTTCCCTCGTAAATTATATCCCTCATCCCTCTGGTTGAAAAGGTTTTGAATGTTGGATGGCAATAAGTGCTTGCTAGCTTTAAACATGATCTGTGCTGTGTGATAATTAACCAGGTCTTGTAGTTTAAGTAATTTTGACTGTAAAAATAGAGAATTTGTATGTTCTCGATACCCAACTTTGTGAATGACTCGTATCACCCTTTTTTGCAGTACTGATAGTGGGTATAGTGCATTTTTATAATTATTTCCCCAGATCTCTATACAGTAAGTGAAATATGGCAGAACTAATGAGCAATACAGAATGTGGAGTGAATTATAATCTAATAGCTGCTTCATTTTATTTATGATTGCAATGTTTTTTGCTGCTTTGGTTTGTATGTGTCTGATGTGGGGCTTCCAACTGAGTCTCTTATCTAGTATCAAACCCAAAAATTTGATTTCTTTAACATTTTCAATAATTACATCATCAATTTTTATACATATATCCTCTTTGTTTTCATAATTACCAAATATCATTACCTTAGTTTTTTCTATATTCAGTGATAATTTGTTATTATTCATCCATTTTTTCAGTTTACTCAATTCATTATTCATAATATTAATTATTTCCTCTGTTGCTTCCATTATTGCAAGTGTAGTTGTTCTCTTTTCTCGGAATCCGTACTGACTGTGGTTTAGTATTTCATATTTGTTCATAAAGTTTTCTAACCTGCTGTTAAACAGTTTTTCCAGGATCTTTGAAAATTGTGGCAGAAGTGACACTGGCCTGTAGTTGTTAAATAGATGTTTATTCCCTTGCTTAAAAATTGGTATTACTTTGGCTACTTTCATTTTCTGAGGAAATAAACCAGTTTGAAAGGATAAATTATATATGTAAGTTAGTGGTTTCAGAATACCATCAATAATTTTTTTAACCAACACCATATCAATACCTTCACAGTCAGTGGAGACTTTGTTGTTGCACTTATCAACAACTGATTTAACCTCCAGCTCATCCACTGCTGAAAGGAAGATTGAATCCGAGTGACTTTTTTATCAATGTTTCACTCGTTGTCTCGCTTCCTTGGTCAGAGATATTTGCTGCCAGCTCTGGTCCCACATTCACACCCACATTATGGGTTGGAGCTTGGGCTTTCCGTTAACATTGTAACGTCAAAGCGAAGCTTTTACAGCAGGTGAGACACAGAGAACGAGCTTCGTCTGCTGCGCGCACACACACGCGGCGTAGGGCAAAATGCTGTTTCCTCCATGAAATATCCAAAGTTCAGTTGAACCGATAAGCACAACTCAGCACAACACTGCGAACAACTATACATTTTATTTCAGATAAATATATCCAGATGAATAACAGTATTAGCGACTCCAACACGGTAGCATTACAGCACCGAATGGTCAACATTAGCTAAACTATTTAGCTAGCTGGCTGGCTTTTAAGCTACAGAAGTGAAAGACTCATGGGCGAATTATCAGAACTTATAATACATCCATGGACAGACTAACTGTTTAACCAGACTGTTTTCCCAACGAGCGTATTCATTTAAAAGTCTAACTTTGTTGAAAGATATCTCCTTACCTTATCAGAATCCGGTCCACACCCGCTCGCTCGCGTTATTTCTGATGGTTACGGGTCAAGAGGACAGACGCGACCACACGAGTGCAGTGAGGGGGCAGACCATATCGGTCCCTGTAAATCTTTTAAAAATTGATAATGATAAATACATAGTTGGCTACAAAACAGTTGGATATATTGAACTATAAATTATCTGCTAATTATTATACCTGTTGTCTTTTTTAAAATTACATTTCTATATAAGTTAATGACAGTTTTAGTGTAGTCCACCCCCTTATTTGGTATAGTCCTATATAGGGGTGGGTGCATTTCATCGATGCGGCGATGCATCGCAAAGCTTTACGTGAGGATTCAGAATCGATTAATGAACGTCGATGCTTAAAAAAATAATTAACGTGAAAGCTTTGTTGCAAAGCCGTTACTGAAAAGAAAATACACGTAACCGGAGCCTTAACAAATGTAACTTATTTGTTTTTGTGTAAGGAAGACGCTTTTTACTGGTGCACAATGTGGTAATCTAGGTGCTGTGGAGGAAAATGGAGGAACCAGCAGAAACGGTCCAAAGTTTGGGGTCAAACGCGCAGCTATGGGCAGATTGGCTAATGCTAACTAAGCTAGCGGATAGCAGAATCACGCCGCGGGTTCCAAAAAAACACGATGATCTTGGAACTAAGAATGACTAAACTCTACAAGTGGAAGAGAAGTCCCACCATTCTGTTTATTCGTAGCTGTCTGCAGCGCTATGGAGCAGAGCCACAGCAGCTACCGGGACTCACGTTGTTATTGCTACGAGATTGCGCAACACACCGCTCCAGGTCTATGGCAAGCCATAATACTATGTAATTCACAAACACTTCTATCTGTGAACGTAATTTAAACTGGATTATTGCCAACCCATACATTATAGACATGCCACCATTCCATTGTTACCAGTAGAAATGAAATGTTATTCAATATCTCAAAAGCTGTAAGACAGTTGAGGTGATAACGTGTTGTTTTGCATGTTATTGAACTGTTTTCTAATAATGTTCTTTTGTTAAATAAAGTAAAGGAAGGAGAGAAAAAAATGATTCCCTAGCAGGTTTTAAATGTTTAAAGGAAAAGTTCGCTTTTTTAGACATTAAGTTTTATGTGTTCCTTCACCCACCCAGTGCTCTGTAAACTTTGACCCATTTCACACACACAGCCCTGCTCAAAGATTTTCAGGGGAGAAGTGATTCATAAACGTAGTTCTGGCTAGTTTCGGGGGCGCTTTATCTGCGCCGTTTAGCCTCACAAAAGGATTAGCCTCTGAAAGCATGGCTAATTTGCATCTCACAAACAAAGAGAAAAAATTTACAACGTCACATTACAACGGGACTAGTTTTTGTCATTCGTATCCCTGCGCCGGTCACCGCAGCAGCTAGAACGGGCTCGTGTCTGGCTGCTAATCCTAGCTGTATGAGTGAAACAACAACTTCTAAAGTCACTTAAAAGTAGTTTTTCTTAAATATATTGAGCCATGGTGCATACCTGCAGGTTCCCGGGTTGTAACAATAAGGATGTTACAGGATCACCTTTTCGGTTTGACACTTTTCCTGCTAAGGACGTTTCTCTAAGGCATCAGTGGCTTTTAGCAATCGGCTACTCCAAGGATACTCGGCTGGAACGAGTCAAAACCTTTCGTTTGTGCAGTGCACACTTCAAAGAGGATGATTACATCAGGAAAAAGTTCGGGAAAAGTGAAAGACTGTTTTTGAAGAGTTCGGCCGTACCAGAAATCTGGGTAAGTTTTGTTTTTAAAAAATGATTTATTCCGCTATGTCTGCTGTATTCATGCAATCATCTTCGCATTTTAGCGCATTATTTATGCAATCATCTTTACACAGATGGTTGATCATAGACTGCAGTAGCTTTGTCAACAATCTGTGTTGATGTGTGTGTTTTGTGTAGCAAATGCAATTCTTCATCCGTGTACTCTGGCTCATAAAGATATCCTAGTAGTAAAATAAGTTTCTTCTTCATCTGGTATAGTGTTAAAATGAAATTCGTCATCAGATGAGACGGAGTCTGACATGTTTTCGGCATTCGGCAGTGAAACAGCTGACATACAAAGCGCTGTTTAATATCCGCGGGGACCGGCGCAGGGATACGAATGACAAAAACTAGTCCCGTTGTAATGTGACGTTGTAAATTTTTTCTCTTTGTTTGTGAGATGCAAATTAGCCATGCTTTCAGAGGCTAATCCTTTTGTGAGGCTAAACGGCGCAGATAAAGCGCCCCCGAAACTAGCCAGAACTACCTTTCTGAATCACTTCTCCCCTGAAAATCTCTGGGCAGGGGGGTGTGTGTGAAATGGGTCAAAGTTTACAGAGCACTGGGTGGGTGAAGGAACACATAAAACTTAATGTCTAAAAAAGCGAACTTTTCCTTTAAAGCTTTCCCTGATCGAAGTTAAGTTGGTCAAAGTGCAAATATTTACACAAGTCATGCAGTCATAAAATAAGATTTTGTCTTCGAAATCGAATCGAATCGTGAAGTACCCTTTTTGGAACACCCCTAGTCCTATAGAACCAGTGGATCCTGGCTCAGTATGAGCAGCCATCCACCACGACTCACTGGGGATTGAGAAGACAGAGCAGACACACACACACACACCCCATACCCACATTTAGAGTAATTTAATAACCCTTAAAGGCAGGGTACGAAAGTTTAAATTGTTTTACAAGTTTTAAATAACTTTAAAAACCCTTAAATTTGACCATCTGACCCTGTTCTATGAGAAAAAGTAAATAATCGTTCATTTTTTATTTTTCTCCTAAGTCCCTTCCCTGGCCTCTAGAGCTAAATGAATCATTTCTGCGAGCCTACCGCGTTGACCAATAGCGCTTCGTTTCCACAAGGGGGAGCTGTCAGTCAACGAGAATGAGCCCAGTCACCAGCGCCGTGCACAGCCGTGTCACGCGCCTCGGCTCCACACCGCAATAGAGCAACAAATACTGAAGTTACCGATTCCTCGACTGCCTCAGCTTCTGGAACAAAATGTAAAAGTTTAAAAGTGCTTCTGTAGAACTCGCCATGAGACGTTTTGGACAGTGGAGCAGGACTTATATTGGAGACGCTTTTAAAAGATGAAGGAAGCTTTGTGAGCTAGGAGGCCTCAACTGATGGAGAATGGCAAAGTTGCTTTTGTACAAATAAATAGTGAGTAATCGATTGTATTTTAGAGAATTGTAACAGATTTTATTTTATTAAAATGAAAGAAATACTAGTTGCAGATGTTGCTGTGTTCACAA
Source organism: Aphyosemion australe (assembly GCA_006937985.1). NCBI lineage: Eukaryota > Metazoa > Chordata > Actinopteri > Cyprinodontiformes > Nothobranchiidae > Aphyosemion > Aphyosemion australe. The sequence continues at coordinate 14,338 of SSNS01000359.1, forward strand.
CCCACATAGCAAAATTTGTCCGGCCCATCTCTGGCCCACATCCTTGCCTAAATACTGGCCCACTGTTGGCTGGGCCCTCGGCCCAATAACGGCCCACTCACAGATAAATGACACAAGACAGCTTTGGCCCAGGTCTGGCCCATACACTGTAAGGTGACTCATTTTTGTTTATATTGGCCCTGTACTGGCCCACACTCAGTGAGCCATACTTGAATGTTGGCTGAGAGCTGGCTTAACACCTGGCCCGGTATTGGCCCATATACTGAAAATCTGAGTTGGCTGAATGTCCCCAGGCCAGCATTGGCCCACACACTGAAATTAGTCTGGGCCATCTCTGGGCCACACCCTTGACTGAATACTGGCTCACTGCTGGCTGGGCCCTCGGCCCAATGATGGTCCACTCACACAAGTTTGCATACACTGTAAAACTAAGACAATAAAATGCTAAATGTCCAAAAAAGAAATCAC
>SSNS01000359.1:34854-47240 GCA_006937985.1 Aphyosemion australe
GACGTCGACGATGATGATGAGGATGATGATGACAACGATGATGATGAGGACGATGACAACGATGATGAGGATGATGATGAGGATGATGATGTTGACAACGGCGACGATGATGATGATGACGATGATATTGATGATGACGATGACGACAGCCGCGAAGATGATGAGGATGATGATGATGACATTGATGATGATGACGATGACGACGACGATGATGATGAGGACGATGACAATGGCAATGAGGATGATGACGACGGCGACAATGATGAGGATGATGATGACGATGACATTGATGATGACGATGACGACAGCCGCGAAGATGATGAGGATGATGATAACATTGATGATGATGATGATGACTTTGATGATGATGACGACGACAATGGCGACGATGATGATGATGACGACGGCGACGATGATGACAATGAGGATGATAATGACGATGACATTGATGATGACGATGACATTGATAATGATGATGACGATGACGACGGCAACGATGATGAGGATGAGGATGATGATGACAATGACTTTGATGATGATGATGATGACGACGGCGACGATGAGGATGACTTTAATTATGATAACGATGACTTTGATGATGATGATGACGACAGCGACGATGATGACGATGAGGATGATGACGACGGGGACGATGATGATGATGACGACGGCGACGATGACGACGGCGACGATGACGACGGCGACGATGACGACAGCGACGATGATGACGATGACATTGATGATGATGACGATGACTTTGATGATGATGATGACGACGATGACAATGAGGACGAGGATGATGATGACGATGACTTTGATGGTGATGATGATGACAACGGCGACGATGAGGATGACTATGATGATGATGATGATTATGACGACGGCGACGATGAGGAAGATGATGACGACTTTGATGATGATGACGATGATGACGATGACTGATAATGATGATGACGATGACGACGGGGACGATGATGATGATGATGATGACGACGGCGACGATGACGACAGCGACGATGATGACGATGACATTGATGATGATGACGATGACTTTGATGATGATGATGACGACGATGACAATGAGGACGAGGATGATGATGACGATGACTTTGATGGTGATGATGATGACAACGGCGACGATGAGGATGACTATGATGATGATGATGATGACGATTATGACGACGGCGACGATGAGGAAGATGATGACGACTTTGATGATGATGACGATGATGACGATGACTTTGATGATGACGATGACTTTGATGATGACGATGACGTCGACGATGATGATGAGGATGATGATGATGACAACGGCGACGATGATGATGAGGACAATGACAACGATGATGAGGATGATGATGAGGATGATGATGTTGACAACGGCGACGATGATGATGATGACGATGATATTGATGATGACGATGACAACAGCCGCGAAGATAATGAGGATGATAATGATGACATTGATGATGACAACGACGGCGACGATGACGATGAGGATGACGATCATGACGACGGCGACGATGATGACGATGACATTGATAATGATGACGATGACATTGATGATGATGATGATGATGACAGCGACGGCAACAATGACGAGGATGATGATGATGACGATGACATTGATGATGATGACGATGACTTTGATGATGATAATGATGATGATGACGACGGCGATGATGAGGATGATGATGAGGATGACGATGACTTTAATGATAATGATGACGATGACTGTGATGATAATGATGATGACGCCGACGATGATGATGATGACGACGATGGCGACGATGATGATGAGGATGTTACAGCCCTTGGCTGTTTGTTTATATATTTTCTCCTCTGGTTTCCTCCCTTCCAGTGTGTGTGAGAGGAGAAGGCACGCCACACCTGGTTCCTCTCCCACTGATTGGCTCTACCAGCTGTCCCTGGTTGCAATCAGGCTGGCTCTGCCATAAAAAGCCAGCCTGTCTTCAGTTCAGGGGGGCAGCAGGACAGAGGTTCTCTGGACTGTTGTCTCCCCGGTGGCTTTTTGGTTTTAAACTTTGTTTGATTTGGTTTTTGTTAAATAACAACTTGTCTCTGCTTTTATTCCCCTTTTTAGGAGAAGACTGAGGTCTTAAGGGGAATACACTTTGGAGCTAAGGCTAAGTTACCCGAGACCTTTGGGGAAATTGTTCAGGTCTCTACACATAAGTGTTTTGGGTCAGCAGAGACCCCCAGTCTAGTTGTTATCGTTTTGCCACCGGTGGTTATTGTTCAGTTCCCTTTGTAAATAAATGGTTTCAATTATTTTTGCACCCGAGAACGTGTCCTCCTTTGTTACACAGGTCACCTAGACGACCTGGGGCGTAACAAGGACGATGACAACGGCAACAATGATGAGGATAATGATGATGACGACGGCGACAATGAGGATGATGATGACTTTAATGATGATGATGACGATGACTTTGATGATAATGACGACGGCGACAATGATGAGGATGATGACGGCGACGATGATGACGATGACATTGATGATGATGACTATGACTTTGATGATGATGATGATGACAACGGAGACGATGACGATGACTTTGATGATGATAACGATGACTTTGATTATGATGACGACTGGGACGATGATGATGATGACGATGACGACGGCGACGATGAGGATGATGATGATGACGACGGCGACGATGAGGATGGCGATGACTTTAATGATGATGATGACGATGACTTTGATGATAATGATGACGACGGCGACGATGATGTTGATGACTGATGATGACGACGGCGACGATGATGACAATGACAACGGCAATGATGATGAGGATGATGACGACGGAGACAATGATGAGGATGATGATGACGATGACATTGATGATGACGGCGACAACCGCGAACATGATGAGGATGATGATGACATTGATGATGATGACGATGACGGCGACGATGATGAGGATGATGATGACGATGACATTGATGATGATGACAATGACTTTGATGATGACGATGGCGACGATGATGAGGATGATGATGATGACGGTGACGATGATGACGATGAGGATGATGATGACGATGACATTGATGATGACGATGACTTTGATGATGATGATGATGATGACGACGGCGACGATGAGGATGACTTTGATTATGATAACGATGACTTTGATGAGGATGACGACCGCGACGATGATGAGGATGATGACGATGGCGACGATGAGGATGATGATGATGGCGACAATGAGGATGACGATGACTTTAGTGATGATGATGACGATGACTTTGACGATGATGACGACGATGACGACGGCGACGATGATGATGACTGATGATGATGATGACTGATGATGATAATGACGATGACGACGGCGACGATGATGATGATGACGATGACTTTGATGATGATGACGGTGACTTTGATGATGATGATGATGATGACGACGATGACGACGGCGACGATGAGGATGATGATGATGGTGATGACGATGATGACGGCGCCGATGATGAGGATGATGATGATGACGACGGCGACGATGATGAGGATGATGATGATGATGATGACGACGGCGACATTGAGCTCAGGGTGGTGAAGAAGGTAATGGTGTTTGGGTTGCAGTGAATTTCCTGGGAATTTTTTTATTCTCATTTCAAGGTACTCCACAATATGCATCTGAAAATATGCAACTTGGTTTTCGTGGATCTTTGGAGCACATATTAGCTCAACAACCTCTCTCCACTTGAGGCACAACTGCCAACATCCTTTTCAAGGGGATTTTTTATTCTGTCCCCAGTCATTACAGGAAGGATACACAAGAGGCACCAGTTCTGTGCAGCATGGCCACCAAACTTTTCCACATCTGCTTTTACCTCACAAGGTTTGTTATTAGTGACACTGCCTTTGTATGGGAAGTGTGATATTATCCTGTTTAGGTGGTTATATGTGAAATGTTTCTCAGTCCTCATCAAGTGCTTTAAATACAGAGTGAGATCAACTGAGACAATCCCTTTGAACAGGTCATGACCCAGACGTGGAGGAAGGTGTGGCCTGCAAATGTGAAAATACTTCAACTGATTGAACACAGAGTCAAACTTTACCCCATATGCCATTTCCATCTCTGCCACACAGTTGTTGTATGTATCTGAATATAAGATTATGCCTACTGAGGATGGTGATTCATTGATTCATATTGTTTTTTGTGACTTTACCATCTGTCAGATCTTCGAGGACATCAGGAGTTTTTGATGTGTCAGATTTTGCTCGGAGATATTGTTCTTGAACTGATACCTGGCTGAGTAATGCCTTCACTGTATCTTTAATGGACACATACTGCAAAATCTTTCTTTTCCATTTCTATCAATACCCAGGTAAATCGCTGTTGGCTCAACATAGCTAAATTCACGTTTGAAAAGTTTTTTTTGTGTTTGATCACTTCTAAAAACTCCTTCATTGCACCTTTTCATCAGACCAGGTTTTCAATGAGATCTCTGATTTCATTTTCAGGTACATTTAACTGTGTTAAATTTTGATGCAACTTAGACAAAAGATGGGCTGTGCTAGAAGTGTGCACCTGCTGGAACTCTTCAATTATTTTTTGAATCGCACAGGTAGGCAGCAGCATTTTAGCCTGCATCTGGAGATAGAACAAGGCCAACCTGATCATGAACTGATTCTCATCTACTTCATTTCAACCATCCAACATTTCTGCTCCAAGATTGTCATGTAAACTTGTTTGAGCTGTTTTGGTCATTTCAGTGTCCAACGAGCTAGCTGTGCTAGCAGCAGCACTAGAGGTGCTAGTTCTTGCTTTGTGTTTCAGACTGATGTGTGAGGTGAAAGATGAATGGCCAGAAAAAGTCTTTGGACAGTTATCATAGGGGCAAGGCACTTTAGTCCAACTGTGGGCATATGGAGTCTGTACATATTCTTCTGAAGTGCAATTACTGTTGTAAATGCGGATAGACACTCTGCATATCCACACTGAAATCTAATATTTGTAATATTTCTGTGAATTTTAACCAAGCGGGAACCCCTCTGGCTCAGAAATGATGCAAACAAGGAAGTGGAAAAAATTTCAGTTCTCCCCTCATCCACTGGGGGTGGGTCCAGAAGTGAGCAAATCCTCATTGACTCCCATGTTAAAAATACCAACTTCACAGCTGAAAAAAAGATCTTTACAGCCTGGTTCTATTTTCCATTTAGTGTTTAATAGGTCTAGTTTATAGTCCTGACAACTCTGAGGGGGTGGATTTTTTTTGTAACCTTTCCGATTAGGTGTAACTAAATGCTTGAAATTATAAATAATTAGATTTGATTGACAGGAAGCATGAGCGTCAGAGCTAACGTCAGAGCTAGCTTGAGAGCTAGCATAAGCAGCTTGTTAGGGTTTTATAAATATATATCTTTTAGTAATCACATAATATGACTAGTTTTAGAAGAAGGCTGTTTTCTTGGAATGTTGGAGAGCCAACACACAGGATGTAAAAGGGCCTACTTTCTGGTTATAAATCTCACTGATAGTGCACAACCCCCATGAGTTGCAGGCTGAAGGCTACGATGGCATGCTTGCCTGTGTTTACCCTTGTTTTTCACACATACCCCCACTCACAAGTATAAACACTCTACCTCTAACCAGATGGTTCCTGAAGGCTGATAAGATCTCTTTGTCTTAACAACACCCCCTAGCAAACTAGCTTTGCATACCTTGTAACCCCACCCAAGACTTCAATAAAAGAGGCACTTTTAAGAGGAGGAGTCAGAGTGAGCTCAGAGGAAGTTTGAAACACTTCTGTTCTCCTCTCCTTTGCAAAGTTCTCATAAAAACTATTACTTGTTCTGTGTGATTATTTAAGTTGGTATTTATGTATAAAATAGACCCAACATCATGGGAGCTCGTCCGGGATTTCCAACATACCCGTTTGCTGACAGAGGGAGGAAGACGCGCCGACAGCACGTGCACAGTCAGAGTCAAAAAGAACCTGAACCAAAGACCTGAGAGGTGGCGATCCTTTTCAGGCCGGCGATATCGTTTTGCTCCTTTTGCCAACGACGGATTGACGGAAATCAATTGAACCATCATCACCAGACCAAGTAAGAGCTGTTTAATTGTTTTGGGCCCAGGTTTTAAGTAGTCCTGATTAGGTTGGCGCACCTGACAAAAACTTGTGTTTAGGTTTAAAGTCCTTTCTACGGCGACTAGGTAAAATTGGGTTTCAATCCCCTCCTACGGCGACTAGGTGAAATAGTGGTTTCTTAGATAGTGCCAACTTGGTTTTGAAACATTAACTGTGCTTTTAACACTCTGTTTGAACCAACAAAAATCTAATGACAGATGGACAATTGAGTTTTTTATCTGTTCCCTTTACCCATTTGTCCTAGGATTTATAATAATCCATTTAGCATTACATCAATAATAAGGAAACAACAAAAATGGGAAAGTCTCAAAGAAATATATGCCGAAGTGACAAAAGTAGAAGTATTTTGTTTTAGCCTTAAAAAGGAAAAGCAAGTAAACTAGGAAATCTTTCGCTGAATTATACTTATCCACTCATGAATAGTTTCCCTGTCTTGAAATAATCAAAACATTGGGAGATTGTCATGGAAAGTGCATGACTAATTAGTGAAATCCTAGTCAAACGTCAGAACTTAATAGGGTAATGACAACTTAGTTTAATCTGTCAAAATGTAAAATAACTTGAGAAATAAATAGTCGACAGAAAGGTAAAATGAAATATGCAGAGAAATGGTTAAGTGAATCTCAACTAATGGGTGAACCAACTAGGCAAAAGGCAAAATAGAAATGGTTGAAAAAATAAAAATAAAAATAAAAAAGTAAAATGACAGGAAATTTCAGTGGACAAGAGGTGAAGGCCCGGGCTGTGAAAGAAAAGGTTCGCAGTACCTGTTGAATTTCAAAACTGCATATTGAAATACTTCTAAATTATCACCTCTGAATATTGAAAATCCTATTGTTTGCAAATTTTGTGAAAAGACAAAATGTGTAGTTAAGAAATCGCTTCTGTCGCCATACATGGGTGTACAGTGTTGTGTGCGTGTGTGTGAATGTCGTCCTGAGGTCAGTTCTGTGTCCGGGGTGACTCAGCGAAAGGCCAGACACAGAGATAGGCAGGTAATATGGGGGACGAATGTGAAATATGTAAAACCAGGACTATAGGTCCTGACAAGCATTGACTCTTATTTAAAGAATAAGTAACTAAATTACTGAATGTGATATATGTGACATCTAAATCAAAAGAAAAATGAATATTTAAAATATTGATGTTTTGTTGATCAGTCTGGTAAATTGTGAGAAACACAAAAACACTAGTAGTGATAAAATTAATGTCCACACAGAGATCTGTGTGGACGCTGTGTGTGTTTCTCTCCTGCAGAGAGAGAGAGAGATAGAGAGAGAGAGAGAGAGAGAGAGAGAGAGAGAGAGAGAGAGAGAAAACAGAGGAGCAGGAACATTTTTCACAGAGGCGGTCCTAGAGCGGGCTGTTGTGGGGGCCACTTTGTTTATTAGAATAAAAAAAATAAAATAAATAAGTGAGACAGGAGAGAAGTATGATTTATGGATGGTGTTTTTAGAAAGATTTATGTCAATAAATTAATGATAATGTTGATAAAAAAAACTTGAATTACATTATGAACAAGTTAATGGATGAGATGGATTTGTAGAGGGAATATTGCTGTGGTTTCTATTTAGAGTACAAAAAAGAACAAGGTGCTAAATATCAAGGAGAAAAAAAACAGTAATTTTGGTTTGGAATTGTAAAGATGGTCAACAGCACAAATGTGTAATGAATGGAATAAATTAAGTGAATAAATCCATAAATGAAAAATAAAAAACGATAAATAAATAGATGAAGACTTAAGTATAATAGCAGTTTATTTATAAAGTATAAGTTCAATAGATAAATAAATACATAAAAAAATAAGTAATTGAATGAATGAAAGAATAACTAAATAAGTAAATAGCTATAATTCCTTACACTAATTAAAACCGACAGAGCTAGAGATTTTTATGAAACAGCTAAAGGGGAAATATAATAAATTAATAATTAAAGTTAAGGACTGAAAATAAGTTTAGTGTGGTAACATTACAGGAAAACACAAAAGTGTACATTTTAGTGTTACTAAAATGGCAGATTTGAATGTAATTAGATGAATGTGATGCTGATAGCTGAAGATGTCTAAGAAATGAGCTGGAACTGAACCAAATTTAATTGTCAAAGTAACAGAATGTATTGGAGAAATATGAAGTTTGGTAGAGAAAAAAAAAGCCACTATTATATAGAAATGGAGATTAAAAGTAAAAATGACAATTAGCAGAAAAAACAGTATAATATGAGCTAGAAAAGCAAATAAAATAAAGACATGTTTGTCAGGCCTGAAGACTGAAACCCCAGTTGCTTTAGTGGTTAATCCACCAGCAGAACCAGAATCCTGAGCAGTGAGCCACTGCCAACCATTTACACTCACAGCCCGGTGACTCCCACACTCAATAAAGTGTACCCATCCTTGACAGATCTACTTCCTTACGTCCCACTGATCTTAGATCAGACCCCCCACCATGTATGTTTTCCACCCATAGACACTAGAAAAGGGGAGGAAACAGACAGGTTTACCCTTTAGGGCGATTTCCAACAACAATGGGAAGCTTTGTATGGCAGAGCTTGAACAGTCTTCCAGAGAAGAACAAACTACAGTCATTTAGCTGGGGAAAATAAATAAAAAGAATAGTGTAAATGAATAATCATATTAATACCAATATGTTTGAGGGTTATGACTGCTTTAATTTGTTGAATGATTTTTGGGATAAAATATAAATAGCATCTTTGCATTATTGATCTGATTTATTTCTCTTTAATGCTTTTAAAAGTGGTTTCCCATTGTAAAATGCAAAATAAGATTGAGTTTGATTTATTCTGTCCTTACGAGCAGGCATTTAGCCGTAAGAGTTTACTGTATGGTATTTATGCAGCATGTTGGAACAACAATAAAATTAATAATGTGGGAGAAGTTATATCTACTAGGTTAATTTGGGACCATTGTCTTTACTCTAATTAATGAGTAATGAAGTAATTAAATAAATATATTAATGTAGAACTTATAAAAAAAACTAAAAAAAACAACAAAAAACAAAATGGATCATAAAGGCATGTAATGATCACAGAAACAAGATTACCAATATATAACACACTAAAGATGAAAGATAACTGATTAGAAAACAGTAGGGTTAGAAATCCTCTTATGGATTCAGTCCATGTGACACCTATGGTTATGACGGATCATGTATGGTGGTCCTTGAAACAGAAAAAGCATTTGTCACACTGAAACAAGCTCTAGTTCTCCATATAGTATGTGACAAGCCTATTCTGCCTAACTCACTTTTTAAAGCTGCAGCCATTTTGACGTATGGCATGTGCCAAAATGTCAAACAGGGGGGAATGCAGGATATAATTAACAAATACTTTACTACCTTTGGATTAAATTCTTATTTAAAAAAAATTGTAGAAGGAGTAAATTTCCACAACCTAACTTCCCCTTTCAAACAATGCATATGGATTTCATAGAATTAAATCAAAGTGGTCAACATAAGTATTGTTTAGTAATGATTGATATTTTCTCTAAATGGGTACCATATAAACAAGTAGACGCCATCACAGCAGATGCTAAAGCTATTTATAAAAATATTATTCCTAACCATGGAATACCAGAGGTCATTTATAGTGATAATGGCCCACACTATGTCAACCAGGTTATACACATAATGGCTGAACACCTGAAAATGTCATTAAAGAATCACTGCTTACCATCCACAAAGTGCAGGATTAGTGGAAAGAATGAATGGAACTGTTAAGCTAAGGCTAAGAAAAGCTATGGCAGACACAAAAATACCATGGCCTGAATGTTTAGACTTAGTGAAGCTTTACATGAGAATAGTCCCAACAGATAAGGGACTAACTATATTTGAAATTATTAATGGCAGAGCTTTTCATCTGCCCACATTTTCTAAAGACTTAGACACAGCTACAGAGCAAGTTACGTCAGCTGATTACTTGAGAAATGTTTTGTGCAGTACAGATGTGTCAAATGCAAATTTACTGCCTCCAAGTTCTGTCTTTTTCACAGGATCCATAACACCAACAGAAGTCAAGATCACCGAAAGATGCAGTTTGAATCCATCTCAGCCATTGAAAGGTGCAGAAAGTCCTGACACCTAGACCGTGGTCAGGAGGCAAAGTCTGACTTCAAAGGGGGCAGGTCATTTCAACGTCAGTGAAGATTCCAGAGGTTTCCTGCACACATTACTTCTAATGGTGTTCCAGGGCTCTGTAACCTGAGCAGCAATGGGAACTCCACACCAGAAGTGGTGGACTCTTGGCTGTGCTGTGGCTGTAGCATGCCTTCTCCTGTACTTCCTGCAACATGGTAAAGACACTGAAAATTCACGAGGTCAGAGACTCGTGAACCAACAGATAGACAAGTGGTTACACCAATATGGTGGGAACCCCCCAAATGACATGAATTTATGGATGAGATATGTCGAGATGATGGAAACGATGACAAACAACAGTGATTGTTATATTTGTTCAATGATGCCCAAATCTTCTCATCAACCTACATTATATGGGAAGCCAACGACCTATAACGATACCTCCTGTGTGGCAACGATACTGACAGCTTACAGGGAAGAAGAAGACGTTTTTTAAAAGGGGCTCCCATAAGGAATATCCCCATGCCTACGCAACCAACGGTTGATGGCAACTAATGAACACAATTGCACACCTATTCAACTTTACCAACTGCTATGTGTGTGTGCATCTGCTAACCTCATCACAGACAAGTGGCTGAGGCCTTATAATGTGACACTGTCAGGAAAAGTGTGACCCAACATTGAGCTCTGTGCAAGTCTAACACATCTTATGCAATATGACTGAATAACAACACAACCTCCAGGTGTTCACATATTGTACCTTTTGACTAAGGAACTCAAATCCTATTTGACTGGTATTATCTGTGCGCCCTTGTTACAGACCCAGCACAAGGCTCACTAGGAGACGAGGGTCGGCAACATAAACAAGACGAGACAGAAGTTATAACAAACAATAATCTTTTATTGTGAGAGGTTCCGCCGTTAAACCCACTTTGGAAGACCCACTGGTCCTGTAGAAAAACAAACAAAAGGCAATGAGTGGAGGACATCCACTAACACGACTCTAAGGCGGCCCAGGTAGGGAGATAACTTAGAGAGGTTTGGATAACTAAAACATAAATTTATCCCACTGGGAGAGGAACAAACAAAAGGAACTAAAATCACAGCTAGAGTCTCCCGTAGCTAGAGGGAGGAGAGCCTCCCCTGGGAGACAGGCTAAAATAAAAAGGGAGGCCAAAAAACCCCTAAATAGCAGGCTGGTCCACCACACAGCCCAGTCTTAAGGTGCTGTAGGTGGCAAATGTTCAGTCCCCTTCACACTAGAGGAACAAACAAAGGACAACAAACAGGAGGCACAGAAAAACCTCCAAGTCCTATAAAATACAAGAGAGCTTACTTTTGTTTTAGCTTAGCACGAGCAGAGGACATTATACAGAGAGCTTTAACTCAGCTTCCATTAAAACAGGAAGCAACAACCAAGAACCTCGAAGGTTCACTCAAAATGACCAGAGCTCTGTTTGACTCAGTCACACTTAATATAGGAGAGCAGACTCAAAGCCACAACTAACAAGTGAGTCTCAACCAAGTGGCAGTGTAATTAAAAACCATACTCATCCCTCTGGGATCTCGAAAGGTTTAGGGATCCACACACACGCTGAGGGAATCCAGCACAGGGATCCGTCAGTCTCTCCCCACGGGTCTCTGCCCTTTTCGTCTCAGCTCAACAGGCTTCTCTCGGTTCGCCTGCTCGCCTCTGCATCTCGTCTCTCGGATCAACTGCTCGCCGTTCCGTCTCCGAACTCGTCTCAACTGCTCGCCTCAGTTCAGCTCTCGTGATCAGCAGCTCACTTCCGCGTTTCAAGTCTTCTTTTCTCTCGACTCCTCTCCTGTCTTTATTTCGGCGTCCTTAATTAGCTGACGCGCCGCAGCTGTGAGCGCCGGCAGCGGGAGGAGAAGTGTTTCTCAGCGGCACCGCGAAACAGGGCCGGACCTCAGAGGGGGCCCAGCAGGGGGGGCCGTAACAGCCCTGGTCAAAGGCCAAATCTGCACAACCATCCTCATCATTCCAGAAGTAAGAGAAGCTCCACCTCTTACCAAATCCCAGAAGAGCCGAGGGACAAAGTTTGGTGCTAGCCCTGATTCCACAAATTGGGGTTAGTGAAGTGAGACGCTACGTGGAAATCAACAGAGTTGCCCTACTTCGACATATCAACATCACTCAAGACCTGAATTATC
>SSNS01000359.1:47260-92630 GCA_006937985.1 Aphyosemion australe
ACCGAGAGGACAAAAATGTGCAAGATGGTGTTACAGAACAGACTCACATTGAATCTTCTCACTATCTACCAGAAGAGTCTGCAAGCATTAAAGAAATCTGCTATACAGTTCATCCCAGATGACACCTCGGAAGAAGGAAATATCTACGAAGTCCTACAAGAACTTGACCGTGCTACAACATGGATGATGACTAATGCTACATCAACAAGATCTTAAAGATCCAGAGACTTGTTTTATGAAAAATGACTATATAATGTTTACACTAAAAGTTAATATTCAAGTGGTGTTTAACTGATGTTTTATGAGTCACACACATATATATAAATATATATATATATATATATGCATATTATTTGATTAACAGGGGGGAATGTTAGGGTTTTATAAATATATATCTTTAGTAATCACATAATATGACTAGTTTTAGAAGAAGGCTGTTTTCTTGGAATGTTGGAGAGCCAACACACAGGATGTAAAAGGGCCTACTTTCTGGTTATAAATCTCACTGATAGTGCACAACCCCCATGAGTTGCAGGCTGAAGGCTACGATGGCATGCTTGCCTGTGTTTACCATTGTGATCCACACATACCCCCACTCACAAGTATAAACACTCTACCTCTAACCAGATGGTTCCTGAAGGCTGATAAGATCTCTTTGTCTTAACAACACCCCCTAGCAAACTAGCTTTGCATACCTTGTAACCCCACCCAAGACTTCAATAAAAGAGGCACTTTTAAGAGGAGGAGTCAGAGTGAGCTCAGAGGAAGTTTGAAACACTTCTGTTCTCCTCTCCTTTGCAAAGTTCTCATAAAAACTATTACTTGTTCTGTGTGATTATTTAAGTTGGTATTTATGTATAAAATAGACCCAACACAGCTAGCTCCAAGGAAGGCCTCAGCCTCACGTTAATAGATGTGTTTTCTGCGTGTTCGTGTTTGGATGTTAATCATGGAATATTTAGACAAAGAGGGAAAGCTGTGGAATTGTTTGCACCAAGAGACCATCAAAGAAGTCTCTGCTTCATTTTTAATCATTAAAGGTCATCACTTATAATACTGTGGATATCTACGTCCTATTATAGCCTTTTAGACCATTAAAATAAATTGTACTGGAAAAATAAATTAAAAATGTGCTTTTTTAATCCTTTATTGTGAAGGGCATATTTTCTCGCAAGATCACACGCGATATTTTGGCTGTCTCGGACGCGTGCGGGACTGAGGAGCGCGTTGATTGGTGGAAGGAAGCAGGAAGCAGCTTCAGCTTCTTGCTCCAAAATAACAAAAGTTATAACTGAACCCGACCTGGCAGTGACCTACGGGATCTAACCGTGTATGTACGAGCCCTAGCCAGCCACACACTCCCTTCTCCAGAGGGAGACGCTCTGCTGCTTGGCTTCCATCTGAGGCTGTGGTTGTTGTGGTCGCCTGTGAAACTCTGAGGGTGTTATGGAAATTTCTATGTCCTATACTGCTGCTCTATTTCCTTCACTCCTCATCACTGAATCTCACACACACACACACACACACACACACACACACACACACACACACACACACACACACACACATCATGTAAACACACCCACTGCCTTATCTCACACTTTAAATAAACTCTGTTGGCAGCCGCTCGAGGCAGACTGTACTCTGTCCTGAGTTGGTCTGTCACCCTTTGCAAACGGTTATATGTGTGGTTCATTGTCTTTCTCTTTGTCCTCAGCTTCAGGTAGTTAGGTTGATTGAGGAAATGCCTAACATAAATTAGTCCTTCGAGAGGAGCCTGGGGGTCTTTGCTGTCGACGCCAAATGCCACCGCCGGACATTGCAGTTCCCTGCTTTTGCTGGAGGTCGGCGTCTGGGGTCTGACGTTGCCAGGGGCCCACCGGGTCTGCGAACTCAAGCTTCTGAGCTGGGGTGCAGAAAGATTCTTGTTTTGGGATATCAGTCGCTGAATCTAAAATGCTTAAGTTGATGAATTTCTCTGTTTGTACACCTTTGAACTATGGAAGAATCGCAGCATGGGAACGCCCCGTGGCAAGCAGCTGACGCACGCTTCGAAACTGCTGGGGCTGCTGGAAGCGGTCCAGCTCCCGAAACACCTGGCCTTGTGCGAATGTCAGGCTCACCAGACTGCTGACTCAGATGTCTCCAGGGGAAACTCTTTTGATGACCGGAGTGCAAAGCTTGCAGCTCAAGAGCTCCCTCTGCCGGAGACTTAGGGCGATGGTGGCAGAGGAGTTAAGTGGTCGCCTTGCAATCGGAAGGTCGCAGGTTCGAGACCCGCTCAGTCTGTCGCTGTCGTTGTGTCCTTGGGCAAGACACTTAACCCGCCTTGCCTGCTGGTGGTGGTCAGAGGGACCGGTGGCGCCAGTGTACGGCAGGCCTCGCCTCTGTCAGTGCGCCCCAGGGCAGCTGTGGCTATGATGTAGCTCATCCCCACCAGCGTGTGAATGAGAGTGTGAATGGGTGAATGACTGTTTGTGTTGTGAAGCGCCTTGGGGGGTTGTAGAACCCTAAGAAGGCGCTATACAAATACAGGCCATTTACCATTTACTTCATTTTACTGCTCTGAGACCCTGGCACATGAGATCCTGCGTGACGGTTGATAGTTGATAAACACGTCTTTCCACACTGTAAACTTTTCTTCTTTTGCTAAAGACTATTATTGGAAATGTTTGATTAGTATGAGAAACAATGCTCAGGGCCGTTTACGGCCGAAAAGGGGAAGTTTCCCTACGCCAGAATACCCATTTCACACCATACACATGGATTTCATTGAATTATCACAGATGCATGGAGTGAATTATTGCCTTGCGGTTATAGATGCATTATTCAAATGGCCAGAAATTTACCCTACAAAGAAATGTGACGCTTTAACTGTGGCGAAGGTGTTGTGCAATCATTTTTTCCTACTTATGGAATTCCTTCTGTTATCAGGTCTGACAATGGTCAAACAATGGAACACATTTTTGTTAATGAGGTGATGACAAGATGCTCTGAAACTCAGGGGATTGTGGTTTCCGTTCCCATACATCACCAGCCAAGTAGACCGCAGTGACAGGGAGAATACCCTTGTCGACTGGATGATTAAAATGTTTTCTGAGGAAACAAGTCATAATATACAATGATTTCGCAGAGCCCTCTTGTGCTTTTTCGCCCACACAGGTCGTGAAACCAGGAAATTGGGTCCTGATCAAAATGCTTAAAGTTAAAGTCCCAAGTCATCATCACACAATGGTGAAATTACATCTCCGCATTTGACCCACCCCCATGGTGGGGAGCGGTGAGCTGCAGCTGTGGCCGCGCTCGGGAACTATTTGGTGGTTTAATCCCCCAATCCAACCCCTTAGTGCTGAGTGTCAAGCGAGGAGGCATTGGGTCCCATTTTTTCAAAGTCTTTGGTATGACCCGACCGGGAATCGAACCCTGATCTCCCAGTCCCGGGGCGAACACGAGACAACTGGATTTCTCCACGTTGGGACGGTCTGTATTGGGTCCTGCTCCCCCCACAGCTGTGGAAGTTGCTGAGAGGCCATCTTGGATCCACCTTTTCTCATTGTAATCTCATCTAAGTCACCTAACCGCCACTAGGGCGGCAACGAAGTCCGGGCTTCAAATGGGCTCATGACAACAGGTCACGAGCGTCTCAGACCTGGTGAAGATGGACGTCTGCTACAGGCATACAGGATGCCTCGCTCTGATGATGGATGTGGCCTCTTCTGTGGCCCGCCTCTCAGCACCTGTTTGGAACAGCAGCAGCTGCCTGGGGCTCTGGAGATGGAACGGAGTTGGATCTGCAACACTGGTGGGACGGGGCTCCACCCTGCCCACCGACAACAGAGATGGACCGTCTCCTGCACTCGCGGACCCGTCTGGACATCACAGGAAGACAAGACGGAAGAGAGACTCCAGATCAGGATGGAAAATCCAGACCCACGCACCCAATCTGCACACTGGCTTCACGGTTCATGGGACAGAGGGACGTCGTCTGGACACACCACTGCTGGGAGGGAACACCTGGTTTGCATCGGTCACTGCCATCGTCCGAGCAGCTCAAGTCAATGCGTCGTGCTATGTCTGCTCGCTGATACCACGCTCCCTCAAGAGTCTTCGCTACTGAGGCCTTAAGCGTTACGTTCTGTTGATGTTTTTTGTATTCAGTATGGCTTAGCTCATCCACAACACTCCACTGACCCAAATGATCCTTGGTTACGCACAGACACCTCTGCCCTGGCACAGTGTTCGTCATGGCATGATAATTTGATCTGAATCAATTGTACTGATGTTTTTGCAGACCCCACAGGTTCCCTCACACCACATAGATAGACCGCACATTCAGCTAGAAAACTTGACTGCACTCACTTCCCAAGGTTTGTCGGTTCTTCCACCTTTCCTGGCGGCAACCAGGAACATGCTCATGCAACACCAACTCGCGTTTGACCGTCTGTTGGCCTCGGAAGGGGGCCTTTGCCATGTCGTAGGTCACGCTCTTGGTTTAAGATGTTGCGCCTTTTTCCCTGACACTGCTGGCAACATCACCGCCACCCTTACACACATGAACGACCTCTTATCTCAGATGAAAGCTGATGAGCTCAGTGTTCCAAGAGGATTCGCCTTCTGGGAATGGATGAATTCCGGTTCCTGGTACAATTTTTTACAATAATTATTAAACTTTATTGCTACGATATTTGATTCCTGTCATTATTTTTCTTGTTTTTCTTGCTATGTTTTTGTGCTGCATTGTACCCTGTATCACCTATATGATTAATGTTTCGCTTGTTCACTATTCTGCTGTTTTGACTCACGTACCTGCTGCTCCTAATGATTTTGATTTATCTGATTTGACTGGTTTTCCGGTATTCTAACTGTAATCGATGGTATTTACTAGGGGTGGGAATCGAAAACCGGTTCTTGTTGAGAACCGGTTCCCACTGTTTCAATTCCTAGGAATTGTTCGCCATTTTTGCAAACGATTCTCTCATCAATTCCAGGCGGCGCAAATGACATCACCACGCACATTGCGCAGCTTGATTTGCGGGGGAGCTGGAAGCCGTCAACCTACACACCCAGGGGAAGCCCGAAAAAAGATCCTGTTTCTACATATATTACATTATTTATATGGACTCTCAGCGCACCGGGGATTCTTTTGAGCGGAGAGGACAGATAATGCTGATGATTATTGATGCGCGCCGGGCAGCTGCGCACGGCCACAGAAACGTTCTAAAAGTGGCGCCACCAAAAATATAATTAACACGCGATCGTTCATATAATCTGGTACTTCTGTCTTTTAATCGTATCATTTATTCGTGTCTGACGCGCTCCGCAGCGGAGCGCATCACCTGTGCTCAGGTGATTTCACCTCACCTGCGCGGCCGCCAGCACACACTCCAGTATTCTCCAGCCAGTAGATTAATTTGACCTGTTTAGTTCAAAAGTAACTCGAGGTGAATCAGGAGGAAGCCAGGAAACAGTTTATTCTGGTGGATTGAGGAGAAGCAGGAAGATCAGAGACAGACAGGACAGGAAAATATTCAAATAAAAACAAGAAAACAAAACAAAGTTCTTGAAAATGAAAATGTTGGTAGATTTATCCCACTACATCTTTTTACCTTCATAAAGCAATAATTTATAAGCGTGTAATATTTATATATTTGATGCAATTTAGATCACCTTCAAAATTCAGCCCCACGTTCAGGGCTGTATCAAGGCGTTTTGGGGGCCGAGGCAAACAGACACCCGCCCCCCCATCACTGGGCTCCCCAGAATCCTGTGTGTAATTCAAACCCTGCCCAGGAGAATTAATTATAGTGTTTGCAAAAACACCTCAGTTTACATATGAATTGTTCTAGAGCCATTTTGTTGGCAGAATCTGATATTAATTTTAGCTCTAAGCCAGGTGTTCTGACAGAACACCGGGAAAACAATGGGTCCCAACGTGGTTTGTGTGGCGTCATTGGTAGGCACAGATCCCCTGTCCTCATTTTTGGAAATGGAAATATGGTCACCCTACCTTATATACACATCTCCACACTAGCAGACTCCAGCGATTAAAGTCTGACCTGTGGTGGGATTTTTCCCATCATGCAAAAACTACAGCAAGAAGATGACTCTGCCTTCACAAGGAGCATGAAGGAGAACATTTGGAATGATTTTTCCAAACGATACCAGGTAGCTACAATTGATTATCATAAATAAATTGACAGTTATAATGCAGGAAACTGTGTGCGATTAATTTTCTTCCACCTTTTGAACTACTCTGGAATTGATGAGGGAATTGATAAGGAATTGGATTGATAGACAGAATCGACAATGCCATTGATATTGATAAAAAACTATCAATTCCCACCCTTAGTATTTACTCTACGTTTTTACTGGCATGATGCTTGGGATGAAGTTCTTAGTATTGTGGTATTGATCTCTGACTGCAGCTCAGCTGCAGCTTCACATTCTGTCATTTCTCATCATGTGATCTCCTGTTGACGCTTGTTTTAAATGAATTGCTTTGCGCTGGAATTTCATGCATGTTAGGTATAAATACCTTCCAACAGGGGGGATTATGTTATAGAATTTCTATGTCCTGTACTGCTTCTCTATTTCCTTTGCTCCTCATCTCATACACACACACACACACACACACACATCATGTAAACACACCCACTGCCTTATCTCACACTTTAAATAAACTCTGGGTGCAGCCGCTCGGGGCAGACTACACTCTGTCCTGAGTTGGTCTGTCACCCTTTGCAAACGGTTATATGTGTGGTTCATTGTCTCTTTCTTATCTCCCCAGTTCCGGGTAGTTAGGTTGATTGAGAAAATCCCTAACAACAGGGGAGGCGCTATAACAACGCGAGGCAGCCGAACTTAATGTTTATGATCATAGCCGCAGGAACATATTTTCAGCAGGGGGTGCTGAAAAAAAAGCTCAGCTGCGCTCAACTGCAACCTACGTGTAGTATACGCATTGATATGAGTCTCATTATTAGAAAGAAGACACCCTCCAACAGTCTTGAAGCGCTGCTTAAAAACCTGTCTCCTGTCTGCAGTTGACCAATGAAAACACACCTTTGGGACGCTGCAGCAGCAAGACTCCGCCTCTCTGAGTTTCCGTTTCAATTTATGCTAAGAATGCGGATTATAAACTACACCCAGTTTTTATTTTTGTTAATAGCCCAAATAAAACCGGAGTTATACTAAAATAATTAAACTAAGAATGGGTTCAGTAGCGTTTTTCTTGCTGAGGGAGAGGATGGCTGCTGCGTGATCTGACAGCAGGTGTCAAAAGGGCTGATGCGCTGTCACGGAGCGGAGAAAACACTGAGACAGACATTTATGGCAAAACTTTAGATATTGGAGCGATCTGTGACAGATAGTTACTTCTCTGTAGTTTAGTGTTTTTTTTAAGGAGGATGAGAAGGATGGATGTCCAGCAGTTCAGATCAGCTTCAAAACTCCGTCACAAGCCCAGGGCCGTTTCAAGGCATTTGGGGGCCAAGGCAAAATAGACTTGAGCCCCCCCACTCGCCCGCCCCCGCAGAGCTTGCAGAAAAAAAGTTTTAACACGTAACACGTGGGTTAATTTAGTAGTCTGTACTACCTTTCCCCTGTATTTGTTTATAACAAGCCAGTACAGCAAGCCATTTTAACATTTAATCTAACACCTTTTTTATTCCTATGTTGCATAGCAATAATATCATTTATCCTTGTCCAAATAATATCCTTACTAGTCAATTTTGAAAAGACAGATATGAACAAGTAGAAATTATGTTTAAGTATATTCATAATAACAAATGCACTAGTAGGAATTTAGCATCTCATTTCATGAAGGTGTGTCCATCTTTCAGTGTTGAATAAATGTGTTAACCTTGACCAGGTGTCAACAGTTAAACCTTTTTTTGTCTTTTTACAGAAACTAAAAACAGGCTATTAGGCTAATCTAATCAAGGGTATTTTAAAAGTTTTAAACTGTAATTTAAAAATTACTTTGATTTTACTAATGAATTTTTCTAAGCAGAATCTCTGAAAAGCAGCAATAAATATCCTCAGGAGTTTAAAACCTTTATAAAATGTACTCATGCACATTATCAATACTTTATAAAATGTGTTTGTGATTTATATCTGTTAATACAGATGTGAAAGCAATTCATGTAAAGTAATCATGAAACCGTGATTATTTCTCAGACTGTAATCGTACCACCAAATATTATAACTGTTGCAACCCTACTCTAGATACCAGCTAAACATAGTCATCTATTGTCTCTCTCTCTCTCACACACACAAGAACATCATACACATACAAGTAACTTTATTTTTAAATAAATAATGTAACTGTAAATCAGTTTTGGTCTTTTCTTTGTAATTAATGTGCACGGGATAATGGAAGTTGGACCTCGGTAATTTTGAAACTCTGGATACGGCCTTGTGTACACCCACCTCCTCCTCCACGGGTGAGACGCGGTTCACATGCAGGTCTCTCTCTGTGTGTGTGTGTGTGTGTGTGTGTGTGTGTGTGTGTGTGTGTGTGTTCTGACGCTGCGAAGCACAATATTTTTTAGTTATTAGGCCTACAAATGTATTTTTTACACAGTAATGGACATGATTGAAAATGTAGCAAAGTACAATTCTTTTAAAAAACATACTAAAGTAAAGATAAAAGTACAGACTTAAAAATCTACTTAAAAAAGTATAAATACACAAAAAAGCTACTTAAGTACAGTAACGCGAGTAAATGTAATTTGTTACTTTTCACCTCTGCTTACAATGAACTGTTCCACATTATTAGGCACAGTAAGTTTCAAAACACTTGATAAGTAGTTGTCAGGCCCGGCTAGGCGGGACCGACTGATACGGGAGTTCGGTTGTATCGTGTCAGGAAAACCCAGAAGCGGAGTTACTGACGCTGGGAGGAACTGAGCACGTGGCTTTGATCTAGGAACGCGGCGCGGCTCTCGGGAGAACGACGAGGCCGTGCAGCGGTTCCAAGGTAAAAAGAGCTGACTTACTTTGTCTGGCAGACAGCTTGGAGATTAGTCCGGTGAATAGATTGGCTGGTAGGCCTGGAAACTCGGAGCCACGGTTCGATAGGAGCAATGGCTGAGTACTGGAGCGGGGGAAAACACTTCCATTTATAGGTTTAGAGTGATGACGTCGATCGGAGGCGTCGGTGAGGGATGCTGGGAAGTGAAGTCCTGAGGGCAGCAGGGCTGCCAGCGGAGCCACCGGGGGCTGAGGAGATGGGAGTTGTGACAAGTACCCCCCCCCCCCCAGGGACGGCACCAGAAGTCCCAGGGCGTTGAGACCAGAAGTCAGAGAGGAGACCCGGATCCAGGAACGAGCGGGCAGGCTCCCAAGACCTTTCCTCCGGTCCAAAACCGGCCCAATCCACTAGGTACTGCCATCCGCGGCCCCGGCGGCGAGCATCCAGGACGCGGCGTACCGTGTACACCGGATCATCACCCAAGCCACGAGGAGGCGGTGCCGGAGGTGGAGGCGGCGCCAGAGGCGAGGACACCACAGGCTTGAGCTGGGACACGTGGAAAACAGGGTGGATCCAGAGAGAGGCCGGTAGGCGGAGCCGGTAGGTGACGGGGTTAATAACTTTCTTAATAACTTTCAGTACCGGATAGGGACCCAGGAAGCAAGGTGCGAGTTTACGGGATCCGGCCGGGTGCCGTAAGTTGGCAGAGGATAGCCACTGATGCTGGCGGGTGTAGATGGAGTTGGCACGGGAGATTGCCGCACGAGCCCGGACCCAGGCGTGACGGCAGCGGCAAACCAGGGTCTGGGCGGCCGGTACTTCAACCTGGTTCCTGGTGAGCAAAGATAGCGGGGGTTGATAGCCGTGGCACACTTCAAAGGGGGACATTCCCGTGGCAGAGGAGACGAGTAGGTTGTGGGACATCTCTGCCCACAAGAGGTACTTGGGCCAGGTGGTGGGCTGAGAGGAGACAAAGCAGCGCAGGTAGCGCCCCAGCTGTTGGTTGGTCCGTTCCGTTTGTCCGTTGGTCTGGGGATGGTAGCCAGAGGATAAACTGACAGTGGTCCCAACAAGGCGACAAAAGGCTTTCCAGAATTTGGAAGAAAACTGGGGGCCTCGGTCGGACACCACGTCCTGGGGGAAGCCATGGAGCCGCACCACCTTTTCAAGTAGCAGTTTGGCTGTTTGTTTGGCAGTTGGGAGACCAGCCAGGGCCACTAGATGCACAGCTTTGGAGAAGCAGTCGGTGATCGTGAGTATGGTGTTGAGGTGGTCGACTGGTGGGAGCCCTGTCACGAAGTCGAGGCCAATATGGGACCAGGGTCTCTTGGGCACGAGAAGGGGTTGGAGAGACCCGGTGGCTGGCTGATTAGAAGACTTGGCTTGGGCACAGACGGCACAGGCCGTCGTGTATTCCCGCACATCTTTAGTCATTGAGGGCCACCATAGTGCCCAGCGTAGGAACTGAAGGGTCCGTGTGTACCCTTGATGGCCGGAGAGCCGGGAGGAATGACCCCAAGCTAGGGCTTCTTGGCGGCAGACCACTGGGACGTAGAGACGGTTTGGCGGTGTTTCTGGGGGTGTGGGGTCGGTGGGAAGAGCAGCCCTTATGGAGTCCTCCAGGGGCCAGCGGATGGCGTTGAGGAACCGGTGCTCTGGCAGAATGGTGGAAGGTGTCCGTAGGGGTGAAGAGCGTGTAAACAGACAAGACAGGGCATCGGCCTTGAGATTCTTGGAGCCGGGTCGATAGGCGATGTGGAAGTTGTAGGGTTCGAAAAACAGGGCCCACCGAGCCTGGTGGGGGTTGAGCTGGCGGGCAGTCTGGATGTGTATTAGGTTTTGGTGGTCCGTCCATATGATAAAAGGCTCAGAAGCCCCCAACAACCACTGTCGCCACTCCTCCAAGGCCCATTTAATGGCCAGGAGCTCCCGGTCCCCCACTCCGTAGTTCTGTTGCGTAGGGGTGAATTTCCTGGAGAAGTAGGCGCGTGGGTGCATCTTGGAGTCCGGGCCGCGTTGGGACAATACCGCGCCGGCACCCACTTCAGAGGCATCCACTTCGACCACGAAGGAGCGAGAGGGGTCGGGGTGCAGGAGAATGGGTGAAGAGGTGAAGCATCGGACCAATTTGTGGAAAGCCTGGGTAGCTTCGGGGGTGAGGCAGAACGGCCGTGGCTGGTGGGCGGATTTGGTAAGGGCAGTGAGAGGAGCCGCAATGGAGCTGAAGTTGCGAATGAACCTACGGTAAAAGTTAGAGAACCCTAAGAAACTCTGCAGCTGTTTCAGGGATGTGGGCAGAGGCCAGTGGGCCACGGTCTCGATCTTTTGAGGATCCATGGCTAAGCCTCGGGCAGAGATCACAAACCCCAAGAAGGAGGTGGTTTCTTGGTGGAAGGCACATTTCTCTAGTTTACAATAGAGTCCATTCTTTTGCAGGCAGGAGAGGACGGCTCTTACATGCTGGATGTGGTCCTCTACTGTGTGAGAATAGATTAGAATGTCATCTAAATAGACGAACACCCATCGTCCTAGCAGGTCCCTCAGCATGTCAGTAATGAGGCGTTGGAAAACAGCAGGGCTGTTGCACAGGCCAAAAGGCATGACAAGATACTCGTAATGACCAGTGGGGGTGATAAAGGCTGTTTTCCACTCGTCTCCTTCCTTGATCCGAACCAGATTGTATGCACTGCGGAGGTCCAACTTAGTGAAGATGGTGGCTTGGGTGACTGCATCCAGAGCAGTGGTCATGAGAGGCAGGGGGTGTCGGTCTCGGATAGTAATCTTGTTCAATCCTCGGTAATCGATGCAGGGTCGAAGGTCCCCCTCCTTTTTCTTAACAAAGAAGAAGCCCGCAGCTCCGGGGGAGGTGGAGGGGCGGATGAACCCCTGCTGGAGGGCCTCGGTGATATATCTGTCCATCGCTCAGTTCTCCGCAGGGGATAGGGAAAATAATCGGCCCCAGGGGGGTGTGGTGCCCGGTTGGAGCTTAATCTCCAGGTCGTAGGGCCGGTGAGGAGGCAGGGACGTGGTCGGGTGTTTGGCGAAGGCGTGGGCCAGGTCATGGTACTGTGGAGGTATGAGTGTTAGGTCCACTTCTCCTGGTGGTGGGGGCGCTGGGTTAGCAGTGGGAGAGGCCAGATGGGTGTGGCAGGCGACCCCCCAAGCCAACACCCTCCCTGATGTCCAGGAGATCTGGGGTTCATGCCGGCAGAACCAAGAATGGCCCAGGATGAGAGGTATCGAGGGGGCCTGAATGATGAGGAAGCGAAGGGTCTCGGAGTGGTGCTGGATGTCCATCTGGAGATCGATGGTTTCTTGGCGAACTGGGAAGGGCTGGAGTGGGGTCCCGTCCACTGAGGTCACCGGGATGACTTGGGCTAAAGACGACAGTGGAATGTGGAGTCGGGCAGCCAGAGTCTGATCCATGAAACAGTCGGCAGCCCCTGAGTCCAGGAGGGCCTCCAGACCGACTGGTCCTTGGGAGAGTCGTAGGGTGATCGGGAGCTGAGTGCGGGTAGAAAGGGGTGTAGTGGTTCCAAGCAGGACCCCCTTGCGGCCTACTTGGGGCCCTCGTTTTCCGGCCGGTGGGGGCATGTGGCGCGCCGGGGGCCTGGGTTGCCACAGTAGGCGCACATACCTTCACGGTAGCGCCGCTCCCTCTCCTCTGGTTTCAGATGACCCAGTTGCATGGGTTCACCTGGGGGAGTTGAACTCTGAGGGGTAGAGATGGATGAAGTGACAGGAAGAAACGGCCGTGTAATGAGGCACCAGTCCAACTGAAGAGCAAGATCGACGGCCTCGTCCAGGGTGCCTGGGGTCTCCCGCCCCACCATTCCATTCCGGATCCGGGGTGCGAGCCCCTCCAGGTAAACGGATTTCAGGGCATCGTCCCCCCAGGTTAATCTAGCTGTGGTGGTGCGGAACCGGGAGGAGTACTGGATTACTGTCTGACCGCCCTGTCGAAGCTGGAGGAGCTGGGCTTCAGCAGACGACTCACTGCTAGGGGGAACGAACGCCTTTCTGAGTTCCTTCACAAAAACCTCGTAGTCATTACAGGCCGGGGACCTCTTGTTATACAAGGCCGCAGCCCACTCCTGGGCTCTTCCAGTGAGCAGGGAGGTCAGGAGCCCCACCTGGGAGCGGGAGGTGGCATAACGCTCCGGCTGACACTCAAAAGTCATGGCGAGGGTGGCCAGCATGCCCTCAGGGGAGCCATGAGTCCCATCCCATTTCTCTGGGAGACTGAGCAACGGTGTCTCTGAGTAGCTGGAATCCCGTTGCTGCTGAGCGACAGACATCTGCGGTGGCGATAGAATCTAGCTTAGTGGCCAAACGATCCACAGATACTGCTAGCTGGGCTACCTGCGACTGCAGGCGTGCGAACTCCGCTGGGTCATATTTGGACTCAGCCATCCTGTCAGGCCCGGCTAGGCGGGACCGACTGATACGGGAGTTCGGTTGTAGCGTGTCAGGAAAACCCAGACACGGAGTTACTGACGCTGGGAGGAACTGAGCACGCGGCTTTGATCTAGGAATGCGGCGCAGCTCTCGGGAGAACGACGAGGCCGTGCAGCGGTTCCAAGGTAAAAAGAGCTGACTTACTTTGTCTGGCAGACAGCTTGGAGATTAGTCCGGTGAATAGATTGGCTGGTAGGCCTGGAAACTCGGAGCCACGGTTCGATAGGAGCAATGGCTGAGTACTGGAGCGGGGGAAAACACTTCCGTATATAGGTTTAGAGTGATGACATCGATCGGAGGCGTCGGTGAGGGATGCTGGGAAGTGAAGTCCTGAGGGCAGCAGGGCTGCCAGCGGAGCCTCCGGGGGCTGAGGAGATGGGAGTCGTGACAGTAGTAAAGAACTGAAAATGGTCATTTGTTGTGTTTGCAGCATATTTACTAGAATCAAAAGCTATTTGAATCCCACTTTTACAACATTTGAACTTTTTAAACGTTTTACCAGCTCACGTTACTTTTTCACATAGGACCCCTTATTTGCTAGCAGCTTCACAATCTTGCATCTATTGAACTTGTGAGTTTTTGGGCAGTTTCTGCTTGAATTTGTTTGCAAGTTGTCAGAATAGCCTCCTAGAGTTGCTGATTGGATGGAAACTGCCTCCCACCCTCATAGATCGTTTGCTTGAGGATGCTCCAAAGGTTCTCCATTGGATTGAGGTCTGGGGAGGATGGAGGCCACACCATGACTTTCTCTCCTTTTATCCCCATAGCAGCCATTGATGCAGAGGTATTCCTTGCAGCATGAGATGGTGCATTGTCATGCATGAAGATGATTTTATTACGGAAGGCATGGTTCTTCCTTCTGCTCTAGGGAAGAAAGTGGTCAGTCAGAAACTCAACATAGTTTGCCGAGGTCATCTTCACACCTTCAGGGACCCTAAAGGGGCCGACCGGCTCTCTTCCCATGATTCTGGCCGAAAACATGACTCCACCACCTCCTTGCTGATGTCGCAGCCTTGTTGGAACACGGTGGCCGTCCAACAACCATCCACTACGCCAACCATCTGGACCATCCAGGGTCACACGGCACTCATCAGTGAAGAGGACTGTTTGAAAATGAGTCTTCGGGTATTTCTCTGCCCACTGCAGCCATTTCTGCTTGTGAGCACTGTTTAGTGGTGGCCGAACAGAAGGTTTACGCACAGTTGCAATACTTTGGAGGATTCTACACCTTGATGTCCGTGGGACTCCAGAGGCACCAGCAGCTTCAGATATCTGTTTGCTGCTACATAATGGCATTTTAGTAGCTGCTCTCAGATGCATGGATCTGGCAGACATCTTCCTCAGTTTGCCTTTATGCACAAACCCATCTGTGCTCTGAATCCACCACAAATCTCTTGATAGTGTGAAGATCACGCTTAAGTTGTTATGTTGTCATACATTGTCCAAAGTACTGAACTATTTCACACTTTTTGGCAGCAGAGAGATCCTTTTTCTTCCCCATATTGGTTGCTAACTGTGGTCTGCTTAATAATGTAGTTTAAGTAGTTTATCCTTTAATTGTGTCACAACACTGTTCTGATCTCCTCAGTTCTCCTCCACCTCCAGTCCTAATCCAGCCTCAATACCCCATCAGCCTTCATTCCCCTCAGCCCAACATCCAGACTCCACTTCCCATCATGCCCCGCACCAGACGTCCGCCCCACGTAATCAGCGCGGGAGTATATCAGGAAGTGAGAATCACTAATCGGGGCTCTGTCACTGAATCACGTTTCCTCATTCCTGTTTTGTGACCAATGAGTTTTATCAAGCCTTTTTGCAGCATCCAGCTGTCCAGTCATTGAGTCATCCAGCTCTTCAGTCAAACCGACATTATTCTACCAGTAAGTGGCTTCTTTCATTTCTGGAACCGCACGCGCGCTCGTTTCCCTTCGAGCTGTGTGCTGCGGCTTCCTATATTAAACTGCGTGTCTGTTCAAATACCCAGCGTCAGTTCAATCTGCGTGTGGGTCGTAACAATCACGTCACATCCCTATTCACGCTGTGCTCTGCTCAGTCCAGGTCCAGTCCAGTCGTGACAAACACCATGGGTGGAGACTTATTTCAAGCAGACTTCCTGTTAGAAAAATACCTGCCAAGAAGGCGTCACCTGGAGGACCGAGAGAGCGGCACTGAGGCAGTGATAGACAGCACCCCCTTGAACACCTCCACGTGCACTCTCTGAGTTTCTCAGTCAGAAAAATCAGTCGTTAACATGCACATGCACTCAAGCACACAAACAAGCAGACTCACCGCTAAGGAGAAGAGCAGACTCAGAAGCACTAGCAATCTGGAGGATTTCCTGTCCACCGCAATCACCCAAAAAAAAAGGGGAGGAGGACGTTTTTTTCAAGGAGGCAAGTGGCTCTGAGTTCTAACGTGTCATATCAACAGGTGAGTGGTTGAGCCAGGTGGAGGTGTGACCAAAACTCAGCTGGAGTCCAGTACGGTACAGACGCCACCCTGCAGCTCTACAGCAATCAGCTGGGGCTGATTCTAAATCAATATGGAGCAGAGTTTTGACCTGAAGATGGAGATAGAATTACAGTTCTGGGCTGAAGTAGTACATTTTAAGTAAATTGCACCAAACTGCTAGTGCGTAGGTAAAGACCATCTAATGCCTAAAAGTCATCAGACATGAAGTGTCCAGCAAAGGTCTTCTGCCCGGAATGCAGTGGGCTTCTTCGTACCAAAACAATGGCCTTGTTGATCGTCTCTACACACTTGCCATCTGGGTATTCGTCATAACAAGCTGGTTTCCTATAGCTCTATACCCTTGGGGGGGGGGTCCTGGAGGGTGCGTGGGAGTTCGCCCAACCAATCTACATGTGTTTTGTGGATTTGTAGAAGGAGTTCGACCGCATCCCTCGGGGGCCCCTGTGGGGGGTATTCTGGGAGTATGGGGTACCAGGCCCCTTGATACTGGCTGTTAGGTCCCTGTACGACCGGTGTCAGAGCTTGGTCCGCATTGCCGGCAGTAAGTCGGGCTCGTTTCTGGTGAGAGTTGGACTCCGCCAAAGGCTGCCCTTTGTCACCGATTCTATTCATAACTTTTATGGACAGAATTTCTAGGTGCAGACAAGGTGGTGAGGGGATCCGGTTTGGTGGCCTAAGGATCAGGTCTCTGCTTTTTGCAGATGATGTGGTCCTGTTGGCTTCATCAGAACGTGATCTCCAGCTTTCGCTGGAGCAGTTCACAGCCGAGTGTGAAGCAGCTGGGATGAGAATCAGCTCTTCTAAGTCCGAGACCATGGTCTTGAGTCGGAAAAGGGTAGAATGCCTTCTCCAGGTCAGGGACGAGGTCCTGCCCCAAGTGGAGGAGTTTAAGTATCTCGGGGTATTGTTCACGAGTGAGGGAAGGGTGGAGCGTGAGATCGATAGGCGGATTGGTGCTGCATCTGCAGTGATGGGGGCGTTGTACCGGTCTGTCGTGGTGAAGAGAGAGCTGAGCTGGAAGGCGAAGCTCTCAATTTACCGGTTGATCTACGTTCCTACCCTCACCTATGGTCACGAGCTTTGGGTAGTGACCGAAAAAACTAGATCACGGATACAAGCGGCCGAAATGAGTTTTCTTTGCAGGGTGGCTGGACTCTCCCTTAGAGAAGGAGGGTGAGAAGCTCGGTCATCCGGGAGGGGCTCAGAGTAGACCCGCTGCTCCTCCACATCGAGAGGAGCCAGTTGAGGTTGCTCGAGCATCTGGTTAGTATGTCTCCTGGATGCCTCCATGATGAGGTTTTCTGGGCACGTCCAACCGGGAGGAGACCCAAAGGAAGACCCAGGACACGCTGGAGAGATTATGTCTCTCGGCTGGCCAGGGAACGCCTTGGGATTCCCCCGGAGGAGCTGGCCCAAGTGGCTGGGGAGCGGGAGGTCTGGGCTTCCCTCCTTAAGCTGCTGCCCCCGCGACCCGACTTCGGATAAGCGGAAGAAAATGGATGGATGGAAGCTGGTTTCCTGCCTCTATTTACCCGTGTCTGCAGAGCACAAGGTCTTTCAGATGGACGGAACTCTTAAAGTCTCATAAAATGATTTCTTTCATTTTACCGGTTAATTACAATCATATTCTGTTTTATCTACAAGGAATGTTTGATCTAAAGTGATTTTAAGGTCTTGACTGCTTTACAGTAATGAATGAATCAACACATTTGTTTATTCTTATATCAGATCGTAAATACCACAAAATGAGTCTACTTGATGAATTTATTAATGGTTTATTATCAGTATATTCACATATTAATATTACCATATTAATAAATGAATGTTTAACCTATTTACTTAACAGATTAAGGAATAAATCTTTTCTAAGTGTCTAAGGAAAGGAGACGTCTGAGGACTCGTTGGTAAACGCCCATTTACACTTGTTAGATTCTGATTTGCCAAAATTTATAAACAATTAACATTAAAAGTGGTGGCATTTCCTCTACAATTCAGTTCCTGCAAAAGCTTACAGCTTACGCTAAATTATCATCCTATGGGAAGTCAAGCCAGACTTTTCAGTGGAAAAACTTTAGCGGCATAAAAAAAACACCCCTTTTGAATCAACCAGTTCTTGTTTGCTCAATCTGCAACCAACTCATCAGCTGCCTGCAGCCCGGGAGGTGATCTCTGACCAGCTGATGCGGAGTCAAGGAATACGGCCTGTGACCTCCAGAAGTAAAACTCCTCGCATGCCAAGGAAACTTCCTGCCAGCCGGGTCGCTGAGAAGCCTCCATACACACGGGTACCGAAACTCTGCACTGGCGTTGGATGGTTATTATTAGCTTATTCTGAAAACCCAGACATCACATTTCCTAAGATCCTTAATGAGGCTTCTTAATAACATCTAATATCAGGTTTCATCATTGTTCATTCAGCAGTTGATATTACCTTGAACCATCAGTTATAATTTGTCCTGCATCATCATTAGTAGTAGAAATACAGTAATAAATTCAATTTTAAATTTAATTTTATTAACTATATTTCCTCTAGGGGTGATGGTGGCAGAGGAGTTAAGTGGCCGCCTTGCAATCAGAAGGTCACAGGTTTGCGTCCCACTCAGTCTGTCAGTTCAGTTATCTTCTTGGCTACCTGCTATAGCCAGAGAAGTCCCCAACTCATGCAGAGTTCTCACCCAACAGTTCTGGGGGGCACCCCCTTGTGTCGGCAATGTTGACATCCCCCGGTATCCACCACCAGTCGGTAGCGGGTCCAGCCTTCTGAATCTCTCCAACCCGATTTGCGAAGAAGGACTGGAAACCGTAGCTCTCTCTCTGGATGGCACCCAACACTGTCCGACTGTCAACAAAGTGGTACCACTTTTCCACATCTAACCGTCCATGCTTCAACACATATTCCTTCAGTCGTGTGGCGAAGACGGCCCCACACATTTCCGCTTTGACTGCGTCACCCTTCTGGTTAAGGGGGTTTAACTTGGCCTTCGACTCCACTAGTCGGATGACCACACCATTAGGCGACTCCCACCGCAAGTACAAAACGGCACCATAGGATTCGCAACTACCGTCAGAAAACGTTATTCCCCAGGGCTTGCCTCTCCATTCAGAGGGTGTGAGGCTTCTATGGAATCGGATGCTACTCAAGCGAACATATTCTTTGAACAGATCGATCGCCCTTCTTCTGAGTTCGTCAGACAGCGGTTCATCCCAGGTGTCTTTAGTGAGTTTACCAGCTTCCTGGAAGGCTTTCCTCACGAGAATGACACCCTTCTGCTTCATAGGGGTCGCTAACCCAATCGGGTCATACAGCCCGGCGATTTGGCTCAGTAGTACACGACGGGTCAGTGGATCAGGCGACCTTACTTCCACTTCTTCCTCAGTGAGGTCAATTTCAGTTCTCATCTTACTTTTT
Organism: Aphyosemion australe; assembly: GCA_006937985.1. Lineage (NCBI taxonomy): Eukaryota > Metazoa > Chordata > Actinopteri > Cyprinodontiformes > Nothobranchiidae > Aphyosemion > Aphyosemion australe. Next base: position 66,574 of record SSNS01000359.1, read on the forward strand.
CTCCTAGAGAAGTTAATGGAGACCATCACAAAGAGTTTGTCCTCTTGTACTAAGTAGCCAACCCCCAGGGCCTTGTTATCTTCATCCTGTAACTGGTTAGGCAACACCAGGGTTATGGGTTTGGACTCTGTCCCATCCTGCCTACCACTTCGCCCACACCGAATCCAAGGCTTGAGATAGAAGCCGCCTGCTTGTAGTATCTCGCTTACTCCTCTTAGGATCTTGTCCAGACTTTGGAGGTCGTTCTGGGACTTGAGGAGGTCATCGACATAGGAGTCTTCCTCGATGACTCTTCATTCCTCCTTCATATCAGAGAACCGGGGCAGCTTTGCTGTCTCTCTCATGGCAACCTGCGCGATGCACCCAGCTGGCTTGTCCCCCATGTTAACTCTCACAACTGCATAATCCTCAATCTCATCTTCTGGTGAGTCTCTCCATAGGAACCGATGCATGTGGACCTCTTGTTCCTCCAGCCATACCGAATTATACATTTTAGTAATGTCACCAATGGCCGCATGTTTTCCTTCCCAAAATCTTAGGAGCACTGCCCTAATGGGGTTCAGGACATCTGGGCCTTTGTACAGAATGCTGTTCATACTAGCCCCTTTATACTCCTGGCTGCTGTTCCAAACAAGACGTACGGGTGTGGTCGTAGAGTGGGGATTTGGGGCAACTAAGTGGCTCACCCACCATACAGCACCTTTCCAGCTGTCCATCATGTCTTTGGTTAGTTTAATGGCAGCTCCCCTCTCCACCATTTCATGGACTTGTTTCCCATAAGCCTCTTTCCACATGGGATCTCTCATGAGCCTCTTCTCGGCCCTGAGGAAAGTTGCCTCAACAGCCTTTCGGTTATTGGGAAGGGAAGTCGGACTTTCCTTCCAGGGGTACTTAGTATCCCAGTGCGACTGGTCACTGTGGGCATCTTTCTCCCTGAATGTTAGGCCCGCCTTTATGATCTCCATCTCTTTCTCCTCAGCCAAAGACATCTCCTTCCCTCCTGGTGAGCACATTCCACATCGGCACCCCCCACATGCTGGGTTACAGGCAGCACCAATGCTATCCCACTTGAACCACTCAATGATCTCTTTATTACACGCTGCTGTCGTCCGGACTTCTGCACTAGTCTCTTGTCCTGAACGGATGCTTGGCTTTGCCAAGAAATGCTCCTCCACTCTGACGGCAACCGTCCTCATTGAGCGAGCGAAATGCGTCTTCGAATACCATGCAGTCACTTTCACCTCCTCGAAGAGGTCTGGGTGAGTACCACTCACAATCTTACCCAGGGGACCGTCCCACAACACTAAGTCACCCACTCTTTGAAGCCGCTGTGGGGCCAATCGACCTTCTCGGGTGCTGATCAATAGATCGACATTCCTAGGGCGAGCCAGTTCTCCTGGCTTAGCTTCAGGGAAGAGTTGCTCTAGCCGCCCTGGTCTCAACACTTGATCCACCTTGGCTATGTCTTCCAATCCATAGCAAATCATCTCGTGGAGCTTGAGGGTTCCGCGTGGTGTCCACACCTTTATTGTCACAAGGTACCTTTTAGTGGCAACACTCACTTTCATCTTGCCAACTCCATACACGACGAGGGTGATTGGTTCCCCTGTCAGACCCAGTCTCTCCACAGCTTGGTGCGTAATGTAGTTCATGTCGGAAGCAAGATCAACTAAGGCTCCAAGGTTGTCACCTCTCTTTGTTGTGACAGGTACGAGCATCATGAGGACGGGATATTCCCTTAACCCACTCAGCTCTATCAGATTCTTATCTGGGCATATCAGTGATGACGCCCTGTTAGTGCAGGCTTTGCGGACGGCCTCTAACTGATGAGGAGTTAGTCCCAACGTAGCAAACACAGCCTCCTGTTCCTCCGTTGGACCACGAGATCCCTTCTTCACGCCCGCTGCGGTTTCTACTTCAGCAGTCTCTTTCCTTTTTACTGCCCTAGGGCAGAGGAAATAGTGGTGGTCCCCTAGGGTGCCTCCTCCCTTACACCCTTCATTCCGGCACAGGAACTTTGGAGTGCATGCACTATTGCTACCATGAACATCCAGGCACCTTGTACACGCCTGGGCCTTTTTCACATGTGCCTTCTTTTCCACTAAATTTGCCTTTCTGAACATTTTACAACGAAACAGCTTCTTTCCATGTCGCTCATCGCCGCACACAGCACATGGTGACTGCTCAGAGTCTTTCTTGACTTCACTTGCTGTAACCTTAGTGAAAGACTTCCTCTCTCTCCATTTGTCATTAGACTTCTCCCGGCTAGTCGACCTTTCAGGCGCGTTGGTAAGCTGTAACTTGCTAGGCAGCAACTGTTCTAATCTTACTAGTAATGCCTTCTGATCCTCCAGGAACAGTAAGAGCTTGTCAAACCGGTTGCCCGGGCGGACATCGTTAAGTGGGTTTCTTACATACACAAGCCAATCCCTTTTCATGACATCAGGGAGTTTGCTCTCCAAAGACCGGATCACTAACTGATTCTGCACAGCGTCTGCACATCCCAGGTCCGAGAGGTCCAGTGCCGCTCTTTCTACTGCTAGGATCAAATCTAACGTCTCTCTTGGTTGATGGTTCTTAACAGCTGGTCGTGATTGAAGTTCCAACACGATCTCCTCTGCCGTTTGCGCTTTGTCACCATAACGATTCTCCAGCTCCCTGAAGATATCATTTGCATCTCTACAACGCACTAGCTTGAGTTCACTTTTCACAGTATCAACTATGCTATCTAGTAAGTGAAGTTTCTTGCATTCACTCGACCCCGTGGGCTCCGCCTGTGCTTGAATGCTCTCCCATTCAGTTTTCCACCGCCAATACTCTCTCCTTTCCCCAGAGAACTTGGGCAGACTTATGGGTGTGAGCCTTATTTTGGGACGGAACCATTGAGGGTTGCTCCCCCCAACAACTTGTAAACCTGGACTGTTAAGCGTAATGTCGCCACCTTGCCCCCCACCGAGATTGACGTGTGGGGTGGCTAGTGGTTGTGGCATAGCAGTGGGGCCCAAGGGCAGAGTGTAACTGACCCCAAGTCCAGCGTCAGGTTGCAGCGATTGCAGGGTGGGTTGAAACTCTTTCTGAGGAGTCACGAACGAGCTAGTAAACACATCCCCACCTTGAGCTGCACAGGTGGGGACGCTCGCTCCACCTGGAGACAGCACTGAGGAGGATTTTGGGGCACACACCGGTTTTTGCTCATCAATGGGAGGGTTGAGGATAACAGGTAGGGCGACTGCTGGCAGATTAACAGGAGTATGGCTTGCGGGCTGGCTGACCGTGACAGTGGTGCCACCTTCACTGACTGAGTCACCGCTTCTCACATCCTCGTCTTTTTTCTTCACAACCCTATTGCTGTCTAGTGCTGTACTTCCCCACGTTAGGTCTTCATTATCACGTCGACAAGTCCACTCATCCATCAGTTGCTCCTTGTCTTCCTTCAGTGACAATAGAAGCATCCATTTGTCCTTCCAATGTGGTCGATAGTCTCTCCAAGCGTATACTGCTTCCCTAAGTTCCTGAAGCTTTCTGTCCAATTTGCCGCTTTCAACCCCTTGCTGCGTCCACTGCACTATTCCACTTTTCCCAAGTGCCACAGCTTGATCGAAAACGGTCCTAAACTGAGCTATGAGGGTTTCTATGTCCGGTGCTGCATATTTGGACCACAGCAATTCCATGATTTTTCCCTCCACTTCATAGAACCTTTGCTCACTGGTATCTCTCCTAGCCAGGGCGTCCTGCAGCTCGCTGTTATTATCTGAAGGATCTATTTGGGTTTGCGCGTCAACATAGTCACTATTGGCTTCAAAGAGTTTGTGATAATCACCCTTCAGTTTTGTTAACTCTTCCGACAACTCAACTTCGCGTAAACGGCCAGCACTGACGTCAAGGCGGTTTATTCGTGTTGTAAAACACCGTTGCGCAATCGCTCTTGTCCGCACCAAGCACTCTAAATGCGTTTCTTCATCCGCCATTTTGTTACGTTCTCACTCGAGTTGATATCTTTCACAGCTAGTGCAGCAGTTAGCAACATCCACACTAATAGCCTCGGTTGTACTCACCGCTGTGAAGTGACTTTAGTACTTAGTTGGCCCCGCTAGCTTTGGCTCCGGCTTGTCCAAAGTACTTGCGTTGACGACTGCCGCTTATTTCCGGGAATCCGTCACCGCTCCCGGCGTCAATTATTGACGTTGACTCTCCGCTCGGGGCTCGTATGCTACTTAGCACGGCTCCGCCAGCGGTTTACGACTGTTCAGTTATCTTCTTGGCTACCTGCTATAGCCAGAGAAGTCCCCAACTGAAAGGGGTGTCAGGGTAAGCTTAGCGGACACAACTCAATCACGTTCACTCTTTTATTGATACCTTGGACAGGGAAACGTACAACATTTGCCTCGACGTAGCGGCTAAAGGCCGCGCTAGCTTTATCAGCGCAACTGTTGCGTCATCAACTTCCCGTCACGGAAATATTGGTAGTGATTAGCGATTAGGTCGTAAACCTGCGGTGTAAACACACACGAACACCTGGATTAACACACGGAATAACTAACTAACATTACAAACTATTCATCAACATTTATATCATACTACTCACCGGCGCTGCATCTCAACCCTGACAATCAGGCGAGTAAACACCATAGCCTATGCGCATGCGCACTAAAGTTAGGCAAGCCATTATGAGCCGTAAGTATAAACATCGTGAACAACTTATACATTTCAAGTATGTAATACACCTAAACTCACTAGCAAATGTATATAAGTCCACATAACAAATCGCAGCTTGGCATACAAAATGCTATGAACTGCACAATATTCATAACACACACATATAAACATGATGCTTCATAGGAAAGCTCTACACTGTCGCTGTCGTTGTGTCCTTGGGCAAGACACTTAACCTGCCTTGCCTGCTGGTGGTGGTCGGAGGGACTGGTGACGCCAGTGTTCGGCAGCCTCGCCTCTGTCAGTGCACCCCAGGGCAGCTGTAGCTACGATGTAGCTCATCATCACCAGCGCGTGAATGTGTGGATGACTGATTGTGTTGTGAAGCGCCTTGAGGGGTTGTAGAACCCTAAGAAGGCACTATACAAATACAGGCCATTTACCATATTTTCACCTCTGTCTCAAATTATTATAAAGTGTTGTTTCCCAGGCGTACCCAAAGGACCTATTTTCATCATCAATCAAATGTTAAAGGTTCAATAATAGTGAAAATTCATATTCATATGGAATATCACCTCTTGTTCAATACCTTTATATTTTATTGAGGTTTCATTAAAAGTAACCACCTACAACACGTTACACTGCCAAACTAATGCTCACACATGTCTACAGCACTGTTAGACACTCATATATACAGGTTATCAGCAAACAACGTTGATTTAGGTGTTACTCGCTCTTTATGAAAGACCCTGGGGTTTTCCTCTTAGGCCTACCTTCTAAAGCAGGGGTGCCCAAACCTGGTCCTGGAGAGCTACTATCCAGCACGTTTTAGTGGTTTCTCTGCTCCAACATGCTTGATTCAGTGGTGGAATCACCTGTGGAGCACCTCATCAAACTCTGCAGAAGCCTGTTAATCACCTGCTGATTAAAATCAGGTGTATTTAAGCAGAGTTAAAACTAAGACATGCTGGATAGTAGCTCTCCAGGACCAGGATTGGGCACCCCTGTTCTAAAGATTTGCGTCTCAATAAGCTCCTCGACCAATTCCTTCTAATTGCCCGAAAGTGCATACTACAACACGGGATCAAGACTTCACCACCCAGTGTCACCCTCTAGTACAGAGAGGTCTTTATTCTTCTTCGTGATGAACGGTTGCATTCTGTTGTAAGAGGCAAGGATGAATCATTCCTCAAGGTATGGACTCCTTTCTTTGATTACATACCCACAGATCTGAAAAATCTACTGCAGAGGGGCGGACAGTTTTCGGAATGGAAGACCTGTACTTGCAACCCTGAATGTTGAGTAGGATACGATGCTTCTGACTGTTTTCCTCTTTTTGGTAATTATTATTTACATACATTTGTAACTCTGGCTGGACTGACTGATGGACTGGGTGGGACGGGGTGAGGGGTTGTTCTCTGTAAATATTTGTCTATAAAAAATAAATAAATAAAATGTGCTTGAAAAAAAAGAAGAAAAAAGGGAGAACACTGTATGTCATTTTGTTCATTTATCCTTAAAAAAGTCACTCATCCAGGAAGTGCATTGAACAGTATGCAACCACAGAAAGTTGTCCAGTGTGATAAATACAGCCATCTTGGCTGAGATCTTTTCCCTGTCCATAGGAAATTCCTGATCTGATTCCATGATCTCACTCTAAACTTTACACTAAACTTGAGAGTTCTGCTACTAACCTAACAACAAAATCCTTTACAGAATATCAGGCTAAATAACAACAACCCACATTCTACTTGAGCCAGCAGTATCTTAAGAGGTAGAGCAGGTTGTCCAGTAATTGGAAGGTTGCAGGTTCAATCCTGGCTCCTGGCAGAGAATGCTGCTGTTGTGTCCTTGGGCAATACACTTAACCCACGTTTCCTGCTGGTGATGGTCGGAGGGACTGATGGCGCCTGTGCTTGGAAGCCTCGCGTCTGTCAGTGTATCCCAGGGCAGCTGTAGCTACACTGTAGCTCATCCCCACCAGCGTGTGAGTGTGTGTGTGAATGGATGAATGATACACTGTAGTGTAAAGTGCTTTGGAGTCCTCTGACCACTAGCGGAACAAATCAGAGTCGGGCGGGGGGCAGAGCAATTGACCAGGCCCTTTAAACCCACATAATAAAGGTCACGATAACATGATTTTAAAATAGTTGATGTCAGAGTATCACAAGATTAGAGAATGAGAAAAGAACGAAATAGTAAACATGGCAACTAACAGGTTAATGAAAAACATGTTCAATAAGGTAATCATAAAACTGACTTAAAGGATTGTTTATTTTAAGCAACACAACAATAAACATACCCGCAACAGCGGGGCTGACAAGCCTCAGCACCACAGAGAGTGAGTGTGTTATTAAGTCCATCAAACGGACATGAAGTATAACAAACCAAGAGAACAACAACATTATTAGGCTACATGGTCACTAATAATAAAACAACACAAATTCACAACAGTTCAGCACCACAAATAGCAACCGAATCATTTTGACACCCACTCTATTACAACTCAAAGCCTACATCAGTAGCTATTAAGTTTGGTAAAACTGTCACAGCGGCCCACATGTTCATCAACACAATTTCAATACGAAGTAGGTAGCTACTACAGGCCTAATCACCACTATTTGGAGGGCAAACGACGAGCCTTGAGCTCCGCAAACTCATCCACGATGCTCTGTATGTCTTTGCTCTGTCACTCTCTATGGACAACACAGCAAGTCCAACTAGTCTCTCCTGTCCCACTGTGCTCCTCAAATGGTTTTAATGAGTTTTAACTTGGAGAATGAGCGCTCAGAGGTTGTAACGGTGATGGGAAGTGTCAAAAATTATAGGAGGGTTCAACAAACCTCACTGAATGTAGACGTTACTGCTAGATGGTTGACAAAAAGCATTTTTGCCAGATCTGCAACAGACTTTTGCTTTGTTATCTGGTCTCTGAAAGCAGTTCTAAAACAAAGCAGCTGGCCAGGGAAGCTGGGGGCGATGTCCCGACTGCACTGCTCACTAAGCCGCCGGGCAACTTCATGTAACTACTCATGTTCAAGCATTGAAAACATTCACCCCAAAGTTGCTCTCTGTGAGGCGACTGTCTTCTGAAAGCTCATCAAAGTGACGCTTAACTTTTCTGGCCCTGGTTGCTTCAAACTGCGTTTGACTTCCCCACTTTGTAGCTAGAGCGAGAGTGACAGACTTAGCCTCGTCAAATTTCTCCCTAAACTCCATCAAAACACGGATGGCGTTTTGCAGAAAAGTAGATGCTTTCAGAATATCCGCATCCTTAGCCTGCAGTAACTGTGAGGCAGCGTTTATACACTCAAGAATCTTGGTTAGCATGATGACCAAAAATGTGAAAGAAAGTTGGCTTATGGCATTCTTGAGCGCACTAGCTTTACTACGTTCCTCTTTTTTCTCACTGGTCAGGGAAATGTTGATAAGGGCTTTTATAATGTCTCCGTATTTGTGCCTTAACGCAAAAAGTGCATCATGCCGAGATGACCAGCAAGTGGAACAGAGGCGTTTTAATGTGACAGTTCTGCTCTCTGGCGTCATTAACTCACTGAGGCGCGCCCATCGTTTGATACTGTGACCAAAACAATTATACAGGTTCTCTACGGTGTCATAGAACTGCTGCACTCCAGTGACATTTTTAACAGAGTCGTTGAGAGCAAGGGTGAGGTTATTAGCGGCGCAATGAACATAACGGGCGAGGGGCTCCCTCTCTGTTATTCTTGCCTGTATGCCTGAATACGCACCACTCATATTCACAGCCCCATCATAGCCCTGTCTGCGGCATTTTGACAGATCAATGCCATTTTTCTATATGACTACATCAACAAGTATAACTACCAGCTGTGTTGATTCACTTTTAAATTTAAATGGGGCGATGGTGGCAGAGGAGTTAAGTGGACGCCCCGCAATCGGAAGGGCGCAGGTTCACGTCCCACTCAGTCTGTCGCTGTCGTTGTGTCCTTGGGCAAGACACTTAACCTGACTTGCCTGTGTTGGTGGTGGTCAGAGGGGCCGATGACGCAGAATGGCAGCCTCGCCTCTGTCAGCCCGCCCCAGGGCGGCTGTGGCTACATAGTAGCTCACCATCATCAGCAGTGTATGAATGTGAGAGTGAATGAATAATGAAAAGTGCTTTGAGTGCCTTGAAAAGCTCTTTATAAATCCATTATTATTATTATTATTATAAATCATTTCAACTGCAAAACTACTGAAGTCCTTGACACCATCACACACGAAAAGATCAAACTTATCTCTAAATCAGTTACAAATCAGAAAAGAGAATGCAGGAAAGCTGAGCGTAAATGGAGGAAAAGTAACCTACCAGGTCACTATGAGACCTTCAAATTGCAGCTACGCACTTACAACTCTGAATTAAATAAGGTGAGATAAGCTTTTTTTCTCCAAAGTGATAACATTAACAATTCCCGTGTTCTGTTAGCTACTATTGAGAGGCTAACTAAACAGAGTTTGCCCCTGATTTATTGTTTATTGTTTATTTAAAAAAGATCCCCATTAGCTGACGGATACTCCACAGCTAGTCTTCCTGGGGTCCAAACCATACATTCAAAACACTTACATTACACTATATTACAAACGCTATATTACAAAAACATTATCAAAATAATACAAAACAATTAGAAAAAACAAAAAATTTAATAGACTTAAAATAGAGCGAATAAAACAGCATGCTTATACCATATCACAACCCTTCGATTAACTGATCAGATGATGTTACGATTTTGCATTAGGTACAATTGTAGCTTCCTTTTGAAACTGTATTTATCCTTATTTTTACTAACCTCAAGGGGAAGATTATTCCACAACGAAATTGATCTAAACAAAACAGTTCTCTTCATGGAATCGGTCTTAGGTTGAGGCAAATTAATCTGTCGGTTCTTTGCCCCTCTGGTAAACTGTGAATGCACATTTGAGCGAAAAATTATGTTATTATAAAAACTTTTCGGAGTTTGGGTATCAATAATTCTTTTTAAAAACAGTAGCGTATTAGCAGATAGTCTTTGCTTGACCATCAGCCAGGAAAGACGGTCATGCATTTCTATGGTATTTGTTCTTGGATGACAACCAAGAACCAGTCTCGCAGCCTTGTTTTGAGCTACCTGTAGCTTGTATAAAAGACAATTGGACACAGATGACCATACAGTTGAACAATAATCCAAGTGACACAGAACCAGTGTACGAACAACACGACTGAGCAGCTGTGAATTAAGAAATGGTGTACATTTGCGTGTTACGGCTACAGCTCTGCCCATCTTAGCAATGACAATGTTGATGTGGTCAGACCATGACAGTGAGCAATCAAGCCAGAGTCCAAGTAGCTTCACCTTTTTAACTTGCTGTATACTTTGACCATTCANTCCGAGACCATGGTCTTGAGTCGGAAAAGGGTAGAATGCCTTCTCCAGGTCAGGGACGAGGTCCTGCCCCAAGTGGAGGAGTTTAAGTATCTCGGGGTATTGTTCACGAGTGAGGGAAGGGTGGAGCGTGAGATCGATAGGCGGATTGGTGCTGCATCTGCAGTGATGGGGGCGTTGTACCGGTCTGTCGTGGTGAAGAGAGAGCTGAGCTGGAAGGCGAAGCTCTCAATTTACCGGTTGATCTACGTTCCTACCCTCACCTATGGTCACGAGCTTTGGGTAGTGACCGAAAAAACTAGATCACGGATACAAGCGGCCGAAATGAGTTTTCTTTGCAGGGTGGCTGGACTCTCCCTTAGAGAAGGAGGGTGAGAAGCTCGGTCATCCGGGAGGGGCTCAGAGTAGACCCGCTGCTCCTCCACATCGAGAGGAGCCAGTTGAGGTTGCTCGAGCATCTGGTTAGTATGTCTCCTGGATGCCTCCATGATGAGGTTTTCTGGGCACGTCCAACCGGGAGGAGACCCAAAGGAAGACCCAGGACACGCTGGAGAGATTATGTCTCTCGGCTGGCCAGGGAACGCCTTGGGATTCCCCCGGAGGAGCTGGCCCAAGTGGCTGGGGAGCGGGAGGTCTGGGCTTCCCTCCTTAAGCTGCTGCCCCCGCGACCCGACTTCGGATAAGCGGAAGAAAATGGATGGATGGAAGCTGGTTTCCTGCCTCTATTTACCCGTGTCTGCAGAGCACAAGGTCTTTCAGATGGACGGAACTCTTAAAGTCTCATAAAATGATTTCTTTCATTTTACCGGTTAATTACAATCATATTCTGTTTTATCTACAAGGAATGTTTGATCTAAAGTGATTTTAAGGTCTTGACTGCTTTACAGTAATGAATGAATCAACACATTTGTTTATTCTTATATCAGATCGTAAATACCACAAAATGAGTCTACTTGATGAATTTATTAATGGTTTATTATCAGTATATTCACATATTAATATTACCATATTAATAAATGAATGTTTAACCTATTTACTTAACAGATTAAGGAATAAATCTTTTCTAAGTGTCTAAGGAAAGGAGACGTCTGAGGACTCGTTGGTAAACGCCCATTTACACTTGTTAGATTCTGATTTGCCAAAATTTATAAACAATTAACATTAAAAGTGGTGGCATTTCCTCTACAATTCAGTTCCTGCAAAAGCTTACAGCTTACGCTAAATTATCATCCTATGGGAAGTCAAGCCAGACTTTTCAGTGGAAAAACTTTAGCGGCATAAAAAAAACACCCCTTTTGAATCAACCAGTTCTTGTTTGCTCAATCTGCAACCAACTCATCAGCTGCCTGCAGCCCGGGAGGTGATCTCTGACCAGCTGATGCGGAGTCAAGGAATACGGCCTGTGACCTCCAGAAGTAAAACTCCTCGCATGCCAAGGAAACTTCCTGCCAGCCGGGTCGCTGAGAAGCCTCCATACACACGGGTACCGAAACTCTGCACTGGCGTTGGATGGTTATTATTAGCTTATTCTGAAAACCCAGACATCACATTTCCTAAGATCCTTAATGAGGCTTCTTAATAACATCTAATATCAGGTTTCATCATTGTTCATTCAGCAGTTGATATTACCTTGAACCATCAGTTATAATTTGTCCTGCATCATCATTAGTAGTAGAAATACAGTAATAAATTCAATTTTAAATTTAATTTTATTAACTATATTTCCTCTAGGGGTGATGGTGGCAGAGGAGTTAAGTGGCCGCCTTGCAATCAGAAGGTCACAGGTTTGCGTCCCACTCAGTCTGTCAGTTCAGTTATCTTCTTGGCTACCTGCTATAGCCAGAGAAGTCCCCAACTCATGCAGAGTTCTCACCCAACAGTTCTGGGGGGCACCCCCTTGTGTCGGCAATGTTGACATCCCCCGGTATCCACCACCAGTCGGTAGCGGGTCCAGCCTTCTGAATCTCTCCAACCCGATTTGCGAAGAAGGACTGGAAACCGTAGCTCTCTCTCTGGATGGCACCCAACACTGTCCGACTGTCAACAAAGTGGTACCACTTTTCCACATCTAACCGTCCATGCTTCAACACATATTCCTTCAGTCGTGTGGCGAAGACGGCCCCACACATTTCCGCTTTGACTGCGTCACCCTTCTGGTTAAGGGGGTTTAACTTGGCCTTCGACTCCACTAGTCGGATGACCACACCGTTAGACGACTCCCACCGCAAGTACAAAACGGCACCATAGGATTCGCAACTACCGTCAGAAAACGTTATTCCCCAGGGCTTGCCTCTCCATTCAGAGGGTGTGAGGCTTCTATGGAATCGGATGCTACTCAAGCGAACATATTCCTTGAACAGATCGATCGCCCTTCTTCTGAGTTCGTCAGACAGCGGTTCATCCCAGGTGTCTTTAGTGAGTTTACCAGCTTCCTGGAAGGCTTTCCTCACGAGAATGACACCCTTCTGCTTCATAGGGGTCGCTAACCCAATCGGGTCATACAGCCCGGCGATTTGGCTCAGTAGTACACGACGGGTCAGTGGATCAGGCGACCTTACTTCCACTTCTTCCTCAGTGAGGTCAATTTCAGTTCTCATCTTACTTTTTCTCCTAGAGAAGTTAATGGAGACCATCACAAAGAGTTTGTCCTCTTGTACTAAGTAGCCAACCCCCAGGGCCTTGTTATCTTCATCCCGTAACTGGTTAGGCAACACCAGGGTTATGGGTTTGGACTCTGTCCCATCCTGCCTACCACTTCGCCCAGACCGAATCCAAGGCTTGAGATAGAAGCCGCCTGCTTGTAGTATCTCGCTTACTCCTCTTAGGATCTTGTCCAGACTTTGGAGGTCGTTCTGGGACGTGAGGAGGTCATCGACATAGGAGTCTTCCTCGATGACTCTTCGTTCCTCCTTCATATCAGAGAACCGGGGCAGCTTTGCTGTCTCTCTCATGGCAACCTGCGCGATGCACCCAGCTGGCTTGTCCCCCATGTTAACTCTCACAACTGCATAATCCTCAATCTCATCTTCTGGTGAGTCTCTCCATAGGAACCGATGCATGTGGACCTCTTGTTCCTCCAGCCATACCGAATTATACATTTTAGTAATGTCACCAATGGCCGCATGTTTTCCTTCCCGAAATCTTAGGAGCACTGCCCTAATGGGGTTCAGGACATCTGGGCCTTTGTACAGAATGCTGTTCATACTAGCCCCTTTATACTCCTGGCTGCTGTTCCAAACAAGACGTACGGGTGTGGTCGTAGAGTGGGGATTTGGGGCAACTAAGTGGCTCACCCACCATACAGCACCTTTCCAGCTGTCCATCATGTCTTTGGTTAGTTTAATGGCAGCTCCCCTCTCCACCATTTCATGGACTTGTTTCCCATAAGCCTCTTTCCACAAGGGATCTCTCACGAGCCTCTTCTCGGCCCTGAGGAAAGTTGCCTCAACAGCCTTTCGGTTATTGGGAAGGGAAGTCGGACTTTCCTTCCAGGGGTACTTAGTATCCCAGTGCGACTGGTCGCTGTGGGCATCTTTCTCCCTGAATGTTAGGCCCGCCTTTATGATCTCCATCTCTTTCTCCTCAGCCAAAGACATCTCCTTCCCTCCTGGTGAGCACATTCCACATTGGCACCCCCCACATGCTGGGTTACAGGCAGCACCAATGCTATCCCACTTGAACCACTCAATGATCTCTTTATTACACACTGCTGTCGTCCGGACTTCTGCACTAGTCTCTTGTCCTGAACGGATGCTTGGCTTTGCCAAGAAATGCTCCTCCACTCTGACGGCAACCGTCCTCATTGAGCGAGCGAAATGCGTCTTCGAATACCATGCAGTCACTTTCACCTCCTCGAAGAGGTCTGGGTGAGTACCACTCACAATCTTACCCAGGGGACCGTCCCACAACACTAAGTCGCCCACTCTTTGAAGCCGCTGTGGGGCCAATCGACCTTCTCGGGTGCTGATCAATAGATCGACATTCCTAGGGCGAGCCAGTTCTCCTGGCTTAGCTTCAGGGAAGAGTTGCTCTAGCCGCCCTGGTCTCAACACTTGATCCACCTTGGCTATGTCTTCCAATCCATAGCAAATCATCTCGTGGAGCTTGAGGGTTCCGCGTGGTGTCCACACCTTTATTGTCACAAGGTACCTTTTAGTGGCAACACTCACTTTCATCTTGCCAACTCCATACACGACGAGGGTGATTGGTTCCCCTGTCAGACCCAGTCTCTCCGCAGCTTGGTGCGTAATGTAGTTCGTGTCGGAAGCAAGATCAACTAAGGCTCCAAGGTTGTCACCTCTCTTTGTTGTGACAGGTACGAGCATCATGAGGACGGGATATTCCCTTAACCCACTCTGCTCCATCAGATTCTTATCTGGGCAAATCAGTGATGACGCCCTGTTAGTGCAGGCTTTGCGGACGGCCTCTAACTGATGAGGAGTTAGTCCCAACGTAGCAAACACAGCCTCCTGTTCCTCCGTTGGACCACGAGATCCCTTCTTCACGCCCGCTGCGGTTTCTACTTCAGCAGTCTCTTTCCTTTTTACTGCCCTAGGGCAGAGGAAATAGTGGTGGTCCCCTAGGGTGCCTCCTCCCTTACACCCTTCATTCCGGCACAGGAACTTTGGAGTGCATGCACTATTGCTTCCATGAACATCCAGGCACCTTGTACACGCCTGGGCCTTTTTCACATGTGCCTTCTTTTCCACTAAATTGGCCTTTCTGAACATTTTACAACGAAACAGCTTCTTTCCATGTCGCTCATCGCCGCACACAGCACATGGTGACTGCTCAGAGTCTTTCTTGACTTCACTTGCTGTAACCTTAGTGAAAGACTTCCTCTCTCTCCATTTGTCACTAGACTTCTCCCGGCTAGTCGACCTTTCAGGCGCGTTGGTAAGCTGTAACTTGCTAGGCAGCAACTGTTCTAATCTTACTAGTAATGCCTTCTGATCCTCCAGGAACAGTAAGAGCTTGTCAAACCGGTTGCCCGGGCGGACATCGTTAAGTGGGTTTCTTACATACACAAGCCAATCCCTTTTCATGACATCAGGGAGTTTGCTCTCCAAAGACCGGATCACTAACTGATTCTGCACAGCGTCTGCACATCCCAGGTCCGAGAGGTCCAGTGCCGCTCTTTCTACTGCTAGGATCAAATCTAACGTCTCTCTTGGTTGATGGTTCTTAACAGCTGGTCGTGATTGAAGTTCCAACACGATCTCCTCTGCCGTTTGCGCTTTGTCACCATAACGATTCTCCAGCTCCCTGAAGATATCATTTGCATCTCTACAACGCACTAGCTTGAGTTCACTTTTCACAGTATCAACTATGCTGTCTAGTAAGTGAAGTTTCTTGCATTCACTCGACCCCGTGGGCTCCGCCTGTGCTTGAATGCTCTCCCATTCAGTTTTCCACCGCCAATACTCTCTCCTTTCCCCAGAGAACTTGGGCAGACTTATGGGTGTGAGCCTTATTTTGGGACGGAACCATTGAGGGTTGCTCCCCCCAACAACTTGTAAACCTGGACTGTTACCTTGCCCCCCACCGAGATTGACGTGTGGGGTGGCTAGTGGTTGTGGCATAGCGGTGGGGCCCGAGGGCAGAGTGTAACTGACCCCAAGTCCAGCGTCAGGTTGCAGCGATTGCAGGGTGGGTTGAAACTCTTTCTGAGGAGTCACGAACGAGCTAGTAAACACATCCCCACCTTGAGCTGCACAGGTGGGGACGCTCGCTCCACCTGGAGACAGCACTGAGGAGGATTTTGGGGCACACACCGGTTTTTGCTCATCAATGGGAGGGTTGAGGATAACAGGTAGGGCGACTGCTGGCAGATTAACAGGAGTATGGCTTGCGGGCTGGCTGACCGTGACAGTGGTGCCACCTTCACTGACTGAGTCACCGCTTCTCACATCCTCGTCTTTTTTCTTCACAACCCTATTGCTGTCTAGTGCTGTACTTCCCCACGTTAGGTCTTCATTATCACGTCGACAAGTCCACTCATCCATCAGTTGCTCCTTGTCTTCCTTCAGTGACAATAGAAGCATCCATTTGTCCTTCCAATGTGGTCGATAGTCTCTCCAAGCGTATACTGCTTCCCTAAGTTCCTGAAGCTTTCTGTCCAATTTGCCGCTTTCAACCCCTTGCTGCGTCCACTGCACTATTCCACTTTTCCCAAGTGCCACAGCTTGATCGAAAACGGTCCTAAACTGAGCTATGAGGGTTTCTATGTCCGGTGCTGCATATTTGGACCACAGCAATTCCATGATTTTTCCCTCCACTTCATAGAACCTTTGCTCACTGGTATCTCTCCTAGCCAGGGCGTCCTGCAGCTCGCTGTTATTATCTGAAGGATCTATTTGGGTTTGCGCGTCAACATAGTCACTATTGGCTTCAAAGAGTTTGTGATAATCACCCTTCAGTTTTGTTAACTCTTCCGACAACTCAACTTCGCGTAAACGGCTAGCACTGACGTCAAGGCGGTTTATTCGTGTTGTAAAACACCGTTGCGCAATCGCTCTTGTCCGCACCAAGCACTCTAAATGCGTTTCTTCATCCGCCATTTTGTTACGTCCTCACTCGAGTTGATATCTTTTACAGCTAGTGCAGCAGTTAGCAACATCCACACTAATAGCCTCGGTTGTACTCACGCTGTGAAGTGACTTCAGTACTTAGTTGGCCCCGCTAGCTTTGGCTCCGGCTTGTCCAATGTACTTGCGTTGACGACTGCCGCTTATTTCCGGGAATCCGTCACCGCTCCCGGCGTCAATTATTGACGTTGACTCTCCGCTCGGGGCTCGTATGCTACTTAGCACGGCTCCGCCAGCGGTTTACGACTGTTCAGTTATCTTCTTGGCTACCTGCTATAGCCAGAGAAGTCCCCAACTGAAAGGGGTGTCAGGGTAAGCTTAGCGGACACAACTCAATCACGTTCACTCTTTTATTGATACCTTGGACAGGGAAACGTACAACATTTGCTTCGACGTAGCGGCTAAAGGCCGCGCTAGCTTTATCAGCGCAACTGTTGCGTCATCAACTTCCCGTCACGGAAATATTGGTAGTGATTAGCGATTAGGTCGTAAACCTGCGGTGTAAACACACACGAACACCTGGATTAACACACGGAATAACTAACTAACATTACAAACTATTCATCAACATTTATATCATACTACTCACCGGCGCTGCATCTCAACCCTGACAATCAGGCGAGTAAACACCGTAGCCTATGCGCATGCGCACTAAAGTTAGGCAAGCCATTATGAGCCGTAAGTATAAACATCGTGAACAACTTATACATTTCAAGTATGTAATACACCTAAACTCACTAGCAAATGTATATAAGTCCACATAACAAATCGCAGCTTGGCATACAAAATGCTATGAACTGCACAATATTCATAACACACACATATAAACATGATGCTTCATAGGAAAGCTCTACAAAAATTATAAGTGATAATAAAATTACAGAATAAAAATCTAAATGTAACTACATAAATATAAATTTTGTGTATTAACGACTTGGTCAATGGATCCAAAGTACTCGGTACCATTCTGGTTGCAGATGACACAACACTGTTTTACTCTGGATTGGATATTAAGAAAGTGGTAAATAATGAACGGATTAAGATTTAATAACTGGTTTGACTTCAATAAATTGACACTGAATCTCAATAAAACACATTTCATACTATTTAAAGATAAACACAACAGTGATGTGTCATTGGCAGTAGCTGGGACTGAAATCACAAGGGTAAAAGAAACGAGAGTTCTTGGAGTGTTTATTGACAAAGACTTGACCTGGAAATCACATATTAGTTACATAAAAGATAAAATTGCCAAATCCTTAGGAGCATTACATAAAGTCAAGTTCTTACTGACTAATTATGGTTTGTTGGCATTGTACAATTCACTGATTGTTCCATACTTGACTTATTGTGCAGAAATCTGGGGAGCAACATACAAAAAGCTATACACAACCCTTATTTATTCTACAGAATAGAGCTTTGAGAATCATCAACTATAGTGGCTGTAGAGATCCATCAAACCCGTTGTTCATCAAATATAAATTACTGAAGTTTGATGATTTAAAAGACTGGAAAATCTTACAGCTATGTATAAAGCCAACTTAAGTACTCTGCCAACAAAAACGTTCAGAGGATATTTCTAAAGAGAACTAGTGATTTATATGCTGAAAGAAACTGATATGTTACAAAACCTAGAATTAGAACTACAATTAAGGAATGGAGTATGTCTGTAAATAGTGTTAAATTTTTGGAATAACCTTAAAAGGGAAATTAAAAAATCACTGTCATTTAATGTGTTCGGAAAATGTACAAAATTAAGTGTACCAAGTAATTATGAAAATGTTACATTAAGCCAATGGTCATGATCGCTCTGGAAATAAGAATAGGAAATACTTAAAAATTAATCTGTATATGTGTCTGACAAATGGAAAATGTGGAGATCATTTTTTCCTGGAAAAGGGGGCAGGAACTATAAGGTGTTTTCTTCATCCTGCTACTTTTTCATTCAAAGTTGAGTTTTTTGTTATGTACATCTTATGGGTTAGATGTTTTATTTGTTTTATTTTGAATGACATTAAGTCGATTAAAGGGTAAAAACATTCATAGCTGAAGTTGCCTACGGAATACTGATTTTAATTGACAAGACAATCAGTATGATATATGCTGGGAAAGTTACATGAAACAGAGCCGTGTTTGTCTGGCCCACGGACAATGAGGCTGAGAGGGGAGAAAAAGGAAACATTCCCCTTATCTTCAAGATTAAACCTTCAAGGACTTTTTCCAACAATAAGGGAAGCTTGAGTGGCAGACTTCACACAGTCTTCCAGAAGTAAAAGAGGGAAACAAAATTACAGTTGTTTAGCGGGGAAAAATAGATACAAAGGATACTGTAATTTTATAATCTTTATCGCATTCGTCCGAGTAAACCCCACAAATCTTTCACGAGGCCTTCAAACAGTCCCAAAACATCCAACCACAGCCAGAAGACCTCGAACATGTCCAGTTAACCACACCACGTCATAAAACCACAAATGTCAGTGACCACTGGCTCACACACACACACACGCACACATTCCAAGGCCTACATGATTTTACTTTAAAAATGTTTCAGTCACACTGTCACGTTTCTTCTTGTATCAGAGCATTTAATGGTCAATAGTTAAATCTCAGGGTTATTTGTCTCTGCAAATTTATATTTATTCTATGTAGACAGTTTAGGCTGCTCCAAGGTTGAGCAGCTGTTTTATTCAGGCCTGTTTATTATTTTGCCTCAACGTCTTGGTACAGAGCAGTTATGCAATGGCTGGTACCAAGGACGTCGTCCAGACTCAATGCAGCTCCCCCTCTACCGTGGTAAAAAAACTTTATTAGAAATTTATACAAATGGATTATTTTCTGGTAGACAAAATTGGTGCAGAAAGATTCTTGTTTTGGGATATCGGTCTCTGAATCTAAAGTGCTTAAGTTGATGAATTTCTCTGTTTGCGCACCTTTGAACTATGGCAGAATCGCAGCATGGGAACGCCCCGTGGCAAGCAGCTAACGCACGCTTCGAAACTGTTGGGGCTGCTGGAAGTGGTCCAGCTCCCGAAACACCTGGCCTTGTGCGAATGTCAGGCTCAGCAGACAGATGTCTCCAGGGTAAACTCTTTTGCTGACCGGAGTGCAAAGCATGCAGCTCAAGGGCTCCCTCTGCCGGAGACTTAATTTTACTGCTCTGAGACCCTGACACATGAGATCCTGCTTGACGGTTGATAGTTGATAACCACGTCTTTCCACACTGTAAACTTTTCTTCTTTTGCTAAAGACTATTATCGGAAATGTTTGATTTGTATGAGAATACCCATTTCACACCATACACATGGATTTCATTGAATTGTCACAGATGCATGGAGTGAGATATTGCCTTGTGGTGATAGATGCATTATCCAAATGGCCAGAAATTTTTTTTCTTTCTACTTATGGAATTCCTTCTGTTATCAGGTCAGACAATGGTCAAACAATGGAACACATTTTTGTTAATGAGGTGATGACTAGATGACGGACAAAATACCCTTGCCGACTGGATGGTTAAAATGTTTTCTGAGGAAACAAGTCATAATATACAATGATCTCGCAGAGCCCTCTTGTGCTTTTTCGCCCACACAGGTCGTGAAACCATGAAATTGGGTCCTAATCAAAGTGCTTAAACGAGACAACTGGATTTCTCTGCGTTGGGTCGGTCCGTATCAGGTCCTGCTCCCCCCACAGCTGCGGCAGTTGCTGAGAGGCCATCTTGGATCTCATTGTAAACTCATCGAAGTCACCTAACCGCCATTAGGGCGGCAACGAAGTCCGGGCTTCAAAGGGGCTCGTGACAACAGGTCACGAGCGTCTCAAACCTGGTGAAGATGGTCGTCCGCTACAGGCATACGGGATGCCTCACTCTGATGATGATGGGTTTACGTGAATGTGGCCTCTTATATGGCCCGCCTCTCAGCACCTGACAGATGGTTTGGAACAGCAACAGCTGCCTGGGGCACTGGAGATGGAACGGAGTTTGGATCTGCACCAATTGTGGGACGGGGCCCCTCCCTGCCCACAGACCGACGTGATGGACCGCTACCTGCACTCACGGACCCATCTGGACGTCACAGGAGGACAAGACAGAAGACAGACTCCAGATCGGGATGGGAAATCCGGACCCACACACCCAAACTGCACCCTGGTTTCACGGTTCCTAGGATGGAGGGACTTCGTCTGGACACACCGCTGCTGGGAGGGGACTCCTGGTTTGCATCGGTCACTGCCATCGTCCGAGCAGCACAAGTCACAAGTCAACGCGTCATGCTACGTCTGCTCGCTGATACCACACTCCCTCAAAGAATCATCACTTCTATGGCCTGAAGCGTTAAGTTCAGTTGATGTTTTGTATTCTGTACGGCTTAGCTCATCCACGACACTCCACTGACCCAAATGATCCTTGGTTGCGCACAGACACTTCTGCCCTGACACAGTGTTCATCATTGTATGACATTTTGATAAGAATCAATGGTACTGACCCCACAGGTTCCCTCACACCACATAGATAGACCGCACATTCAGCTAGAAAACTTGACTGCACTCACTTCTCAAGGTTTTTCAGGTTTTCCACCTTTCATGGTAGCAACCAGGAACATGTTAATGCAACACCATCTCGCGCTTGACCGTCTGTTGGCCTCGGAAGGGGGCCTTTGCCATGTCATAGGTCACGCTCTTGGTTTCAGGTGTTGTGCCTTTTTACCTGACACAGCCGGCAACATCACCGCCACCCTTACACACATGAACAACCTCTTATCTCAAATGAAAGCTGATGAGCTCAGTGTTCCGAATGGATGAATTCTGGTTCCTGGTACACATTATTACAATAATTATTACAATTTATTGCTACGATATTTGATTCCTGTCATTATTTTTCTTGTTTTTCGTGCTATGTTTTCATGCTGCGTTGTACCATGTATCATCTATATGATTAATGTTTCACTTGTTCACTATTTTGCTGTTTTGACTCCCGCACCTGCCACTCCTAATGATTTTGATGTTTCTGATTTGACCGTTATTCCGGTATCCCAACTGTAAATGATGATTTTTAATCTACGTTTTTACTGGAATGATGCTTGGGATGAAGTTCTTAGTGTTGTGGTATTGATCACTGACTACAGCACAGCTGAAGCATCACATTCTGTGATTCCCCAACATGTGATTGCTTCTACTGATTTCACGTTCCGAGCCGAGGTTTCTTGTTTTGATTCTGCTGTTGACGCTTATTTTCGATGTATTGATTTGCTTTCCTTGTACCGCCTCGGTGTGTATGATTTTCAGGACGAACACCTGTCCTGGTTTTATCCATTCCCCCTTCCCTGAAGTCATGATTAATGAAGCTTTCATAGAAACTGGTGACAAGTTATGAAAGTGGATGATATTTCATGCATGTTATGTATAAATACCATAAACAGGAGGGATTATGTCATAGAATTTCTATGTCCTGTACGGCTTCTCTATTTCATTCTGTATCTCACACACACTCACACACACGCATCATTTGAACACACCCACTACCTTATCTCCTACTTTAAATAAACGGTGCTGGCAGCCGATCGGGGCAGACTGTACTCTGTCCTGAGTTGGTCTGTCACCCTTTGCAAATGGTTCTGTGTGATTCATTGTGTCTCTCTTATGTCCCCAGTTCCGGTTAGGGTAATTGACAAAATCCCTAACAATCCCTAACCACTGATGTCCACCAAACTGAATAATCCATTGCAATTTCATTGTTTTAAAGACCTCAACTTGTTTTAAAAAAATTCAAATTCAAATTTATTTGTCACATACACAATCATACACAGTATAATATGCAGTGAAATGCTTACACGACCGCCAATGACCTAAAAAAAGAAAACATTTTATTCTTTTGAGCTGCAGATGGTGCCTAGAAGGTCTCTGGGTGGTGGTTCATCTTTGTGTGTGTGCTGTGCCCAAATAGAATAGAATAGAATAGACTTTATTGATCCCACAGTGGGGAAATTCACTTATCACAGCAGCACCATCACTCAAAAGGATAATTAGCAAGAAGTCTGAGTTGGTCAAACTTCAGTCATCCTTGCCACATTCTGTTAGTAATGAATAAAGCAACTCTTCACTTGGTCATCAGTTAAACATGGAGCTGAATCCTGACTGGACTGGGTTTGGGATCTTTGGGAACTGAGACAAATCTCTACTAATCAGCCAGATTGATGGTTTCTGCAGCATCAGTGAATCATCACAAGTCTACCTGCAGGTCCTGAAGTCACATTGACTCTGGTTATTAACTAGTTTCATCACATTGTTGGACTCAACCAGTCAAGAGAAAAATCCAAGTTAAAGCAAAGTTTTACAGCTCAGAGGTGGAAAAAGAAGAGAGAAGAAAAAGTAGAAACCCTGTTGAGTAAATAGAAGCTTGAGGATGTGACAGAATCAACAATAACAGAGATCCAGCAGGAGAGGGAGAAATCAAAGAGTCAGACCCAGGGTCCTGATCCTGACCTGAGAGTCTCCAGGTGACAGTGTGGACTCTTCAGTCCAGAAGACAGAAGCTTCAGTCCTGAATCCTGCAGGTTGTTGTTACTCAGGTCCAGTTCTTTGAGACCAGAGGACTGGGAGCTGAGAACTGAGGACAGAACTTCACAGCTTCTCTCTGACAGGTTACACAACCTCAGTCTGGAGAGAAAAATGTAGAAATAAATTAATAATTAGTTACATTATTACAACAAATAGTTTTTCTACTTTTACCTGCTAAGTGGAGTAACTAGTAACTGTAACTGATCTTTACCAAGGTAACTTTCCAGCTCTGATCAGAACCACTGAACAACTTCAGATCTCTGAGTTCAAACTTTCAAACTGAAACTTGTTCTGATTGATAGAAAATGTGTTTCTGCTGATTGAACTTTGACATTTTAAAAATGTGATGAATTTGCTTCCATCCACCTTTCCAACATCACCAGGATGTTATGAATCACTCTGCTGTTCTATTGGTGACTAATAATCATCATCATGCTCTCCAGACTGTAGGTTGTCCTCTCAGTGTCTGAAGACAGCATCATGATTTCTGTTCTTCACACAGACAGTGAACAGGTTCATGTTCTAGTGATCCATCTGTGTTCTGGACATGTGGAACTTCTCAAACACATTCTGCAGACGGACTTCAGTTACAGAATCCATCAGTAAACACTGAGCTGCATTTTCATGGAATAATAAATAGATCCATAATGGTAAATGGCCTATATTATAGTGCCTACTTAAGGTACTACTACCCCCAAAGGCTCTTCACAAAACAATCAGTCATCCACCCATTCACACGCTGGTGATGATGAGCTACAGGGTAGCCGCAGCTGCCCTGGGGTGCACTGACAGGGGCAAGGCCTGCCATACAGTGGCGCCACCAGTCCCTCTGACCACCACCAGCATGCAAGGCGGGTTAGGTGTCTTGCCCAAGGACACAACAAGTGCATTCTCTGGCAGGAGCTGGGATTGAACCTCTGACCTTCCAATTACTGAACAACCTGCTCTACCTCCTGATCTACTGCTGCCCCATAATAAATACTCTGATGTCTCTGAACAACAACAATGATTATTATTACATCTGGAGTCTCCATCAGAGCTCTAAATGAATGAATATGTTTATTTAATACTTTCATCTGTTAATTGTTGTTGGAATAATTTTGTTGTTTTATTAAATATTTTATCATTTTATTCATGTTTCTAAAACAGTTTCCTTCAGTAACATCAACCTTCATTAAATCTAAAACCTGATCCTGACCTGAGAGTCTCCAGGTGACAGTGTGGACTCTTCAGACCCTCAGACAGCAGCTGGACTCCTGAATCCTGCAGGTTTCTCAGGTCCAGCTCTTTCAGAATAAAAGTTTGGGAGCTGAGAAATGACGACACAGCAGCAACACTTTCCTCTGAGAGGTCAGAGACTCTCAGCCTGGAGAGAAGATTAAAATAGTTCAGATTTAGTCTGACTTGTTCATCACCAACTTAAGGACAATCACACATCATAAAGTTATTCTGATTAAAGGACTAGTTACTAATATCTGAACCTTTGGTTTCCCAGGTTACTAATCTTCCCTTTAGGTAACTCCTACCTCTCATGCTGTTGCTGTCAGACAGAAATCAAACTTCTTGATGAGATTAGAAATAAGTTTCTCTTTCATCTGGGATCAAAGCTTGTATCTGATCAGATCATCAAACAGCTGATTCTGTCTGGAACGTTTGATCAACATCAAGTTTCTGATTCACTAACATGGAGATAGGAGCTGTTTCTGTCATTGATGTGTTCAGGTTCTGACCTGACTGGTGACTTCTACCCATGAGTTCTCTTCATGTTGGTTCTTATTGTCATGCTTGTTGTTTAGTTTGGCCTTGGAGTCCAGCTGTTGTTGTTTTATTCACACAAATCTCTCCAAACATCATTCTAACACTCATCCATCATCTGACTCCCTGACTCCACCCACTTCATCATCTCATGATGTTCTGCTTTGTTTATTTCTTCATGATAGAAATAAATTCTCTTGTTTAGTGACTGAAACTCTGTGTTTCTCCCCTTCTTGTTGTGGCTGCTGAGCAGATCCAGTCTGTTGTGTTCATGTTTGGAAGGATGAGTCTGGAGTTATTTCTCAGTGAGCTTTTATTAACATGCTGGAGAACCAGTAGCAGCTTCAGCTTCTATAGCAGCTCTGCTGCTTTGAACCTGATCTAGAACTGCTGCTGCTGCTGTCACACATGCTGCATGTGCAGCACACAGCAAACACAACTAGATTACTCTGAACCAAACCAGAGCCTAACTCAACTCATTAACAACATTAACCAACATTCATTCTGTCTCAATCCTCAGATTTTACACTGATTTCTTTACTTTCACCCATGCTGGATTTAATCACAAGTTCAGTCTGACTGGTTCTTCTGTGGGCCTCCTCAATAATATATGAGTCTAACTAGATTTATCAATCTTTGTTGACTAATACTAAAAGCATTTTTGTTCAAAGACTAAGACTAAAACTAAGATGCCCCCAAAATCAACCCAGTTCAGCAGGTGAAGACCAGACTGAAGTGGTGATGCTCTGTAGCTCAGCAGAGCCAAACATGGATCAGAGTCTCTGTCAGCAGCTTGTTTAAGAGCTGCTTGAGAATGTGAACACCCTTTTCAGCCTGTCCATCTGACTGCATCATGTGGACTTGATGTTCCATGTAGAAAGTTCTACTGGTCTGTAGACCTCTGCTGTTCTCTGCTGCTAAAGCTGTTGGTGCTCACCAGGATGTGTGGAGGTACCAGCCTGCTGAAGATGGATCTGGTGTGTGTTATGACACAGTTAGATGATGTGTTTCCATCTGAACTGAAACAAGTCCAGTCCTACTTTGTGCCTTGGTGCTGTCGGCACATCTGCTACCACCATTGGCTCTTTGCTTTGCTTGTTTCAGTGTTTCTGACATGAGTCACATTTACTGA
>SSNS01000359.1:93564-117059 GCA_006937985.1 Aphyosemion australe
CACAGCTTCTCTGGTAGAGGGTACAGTCACTCAGTCTGGAGAGGAAATCAGAGCAGAAGGAATCAGTAAGTTTCTCTCCTGTAAAAACAACAGTAATAGATGTAGAAGCATCCTGCTGGATCTGGACCTACAGAGCTTTGTTGGAGGCTTTGACCACTGGCAGCAGCCTCAGAAGAACCTCCTCTGAAGCAGAGTATTTCTTCAGGTCAAACACATCCAGATCTTTTCCTGATGACAGTAAGATGAAGACCAGAGCTGACCACTGAGCAGGAGACAGTTGATCTGTGGAGAGACTTCCTGAACTCAGAGACTGTTGGATCTCCTCCACTAGAGAAACATCATTCAGTTCATTCAGACAGTGGAACAGGTTGATGCTTTTCTCTGGAGACTGATTCTCACTGATCTTCTCCTTGATGTACTGGACTGTTCTCTGATTGGTCTGTGAGCTACTTCCTGTTTGTGTCAGCAGGCCTCGTAGGAGAGTCTGATTGGTCTGCAGTGAAAGACCCAGGAGGAACCGGAGGAACAAGTCCAGGTGTCCATTTGGACTCTCTAAGGCCTTGTTCACAGCACTCTGGTAAAAGACTGTTTCTGTGTTCTCAATGGTTTGATTCCAAGGTTTTATTTTCTTCAGCAATAAACTTTTTTTCTTTGATTTTTCTTTTCTCATCAGGTTGACTCCGAACTTCTTGAAAGTGAGATGGACGTGAAGAGCAGCCAGAAACTCCTGAACACTCAGATGGATGAAGCAGAACACCTTGTCCTGGTACAGTCCTCCTCTCTCCTCTCTAAAGATCTGTGTGAACACTCCTGAGTACACTGAGGCTGCTCTGATATCGATGCCACACTCTGTCAGGTCTGATTCATAGAAGATCAGGTTTCCTTTCTCCAGCTGATCCAAAGCCAGTTTTCCCAGAGACTCAATCATCTTCCTGCTCTCTGGACTCCAGTGTGGATCTGTCTCAGCTCCTCCATCATACTTGACCTTCTTGACTTTGGTCTGAACCACCAGGAAGTGGATGTACATCTCAGTCAGGGTCGTGGGCAGCTCTCCTCCCTCTCTGGTCTTCATCACATCCTCCAGAACTGTAGCAGTGATCCAGCAGAAGACTGGGATGTGACACATGATGTGGAGGCTTCGTGATGTCTTGATGTGGGAGATGATCCTGCTGGCCTGCTCCTCATCTCTGAACCTCTTCCTGAAGTACTCCTCCTTCTGTGGGTCAGTGAACCCTCTGACCTCTGTCACCATGCCAACACACTCAGAAGGGATCTGATTGGCTGCTGCAGGTCTTGTGGTGATCCAGAGGAGAGCAGAGGGAAGCAGGTTCCCCCTGATGAGGTTTGTCAGCAGAACATCCACTGAGGTGGACTCTGTAACATCAGTCAGGATCTCCTTGTTGTGGAAGTCCAGAGGAAGTCGACACTCATCCAGACCATCAAAGATGAACACAACCTGGANAATGCATGAACCAGTTTTTCAGCATCACTCCTGGAAAGGATGCTTCTAATCTTAGCAATATTCCGAAGGTGGAAAAAGGAAATCCTACAAACCTGTTTAACGTGGGATTTGAATGACATGTCCTGGTCAAAGATTACACCGAGGTTCTTTACTTTGTTCTCGGAGGCTAATTTAATACCGTTTAGATCAGGTGACTGACTAAGCAGTTTCCTTTTCTGAGGTTCTGGTCCGAAGATAATAACTTCAGTCTTGTCTGGATTTAACAGCAGAAAGTTTAGAGTCATCCAGATTTTTATGTCTTCAAGACAAGCCTGTAGTCTACCTAACTGATTAGGTTCATCAGGGTTTATGGATAAATATAACTGATGTTGTGGAAAAATAAGGTGTTTCTGTCTGTTTCTGTTCTCTGATGTATTTTGGTCAAAGGATCTGATGGTTTTCTGCAGCTCGTCTGACGTCTCTCCTCTCTGGTCCCGAATGATGGTGGACCCGGCCTTCTTCTTTCCTCCGAGCTGCTGCAGCATTTGACTTCTCGTTCTTTTTCCACTCTCCCAGTTCGTTAAAATCTTCTGATCGGCAATGAACCGAGCCATAGACCGCCTTTAGTTGCAATCACTCAACTCTTTATTTCACTTTACTCTTCATTTCTCTTTATTATAACCCGTGTACATTTTCGGGGAGATTTTCTGACCATCCCCCAGCGTCTGATGGTAAAATCTGAAGTTTCACAGCATGCACACACATTTTATCCCTTCTGCAGAACCTGGTTTCGCCTGGTACCTCCCTTCAAGGTCCTAACTTTCGTATCCCTTGGTAACCGACATATTTATGATATCTGGCTCCAGGAATGAAGCCATCTGGTCTAAACTTTCTCCTGTCTTATCTGTCCCTAGGTCAGATACTCCTCACCTCCCTTTGCACACAGTTTTATGACACCAAAACCAGACCTTCACATGAGATCAAAACCTTCTTGCTTTAGCTGGAACTCACAGCTTAATGTAAACATGCATAAATCATGGTTAAATGAGGATCATAAAGAGTACATGAATCATATGTGTATCAATAACCCTGGAAAGAAAAGTGATTAGCATATTTGATTAACTGGATTCTGATGTCTAAAATTAAAGGCACAGTAGGCAAAAAATATAATTTCCCGACACACCCCCTTATGGACTGGCACCCAGCCAGTCCATCCAAATTATCTGATGGATCTTTCCCTCAACTNCTGCTGTCTGATTCTTGTATCCTGTTACTTCCTGTTCTGCTTTGCTTTGCTGCTCTTTTCTGATTCAATCTGACTTTCTTCTCTTCTCTAATCTGCTTCTGAGTCTGGATTTTGGCTCCACACCACTTTTAGGTTCAGAGACTCACTATTAGGGAGCACTTAGTGCATGAGCAGGTCACCATGAGTTCATTAAGAACTAATGATTAGTTCACCTGTTTGTAGCTCCTGCAGTGAAGTGAGTCTTTATCACCAACCATTAGTTCACCTGGATGATTCACCTTGTAGTTCTTCATCACTTCAACACTTTTTCTGTAAAGAATCAAACTGATGTTCAGCTTTAGTTTTGAATCACAATCATATAAATCCAGATCATTATTACTGACGTCTGCTTCAGTGTTTCTAGCTTTTGTTGCTAAAACAACGATGAACTGGTTTCTAAAGCTAAATAAAGATTAAACAGACACGTTAATAAAATGTTTTATTTCTAATGATCCAGTTGTTGCTGAAACAGATTTTCTAAAAGGTTTCAAATGAGGAGAACTGGTGTTTGTCTCCACTTTTCTATGTTGGGATGACTTTAGTATTTTTATTTCATGAGGAAATCCAGCCGTTAGAAATGAGCTGCAGCAGATAAACGTCAAAGGTTTTACCACTAATTCTGTTCTATGAGCCTAACCCGTGATCTCCATCTGAGCCGTCTTCACCTCTAGGCTCCACTCAACTATGTTTGTGTGTTTTTATGGATCTTAGATTTATTTTAGTTCTTCTGGATCCTAAAAACCTTTAAAGGAGATAAAGCTGGTTTCTCTTTTCCTCCCTTTGTTAACCACGGTTCATCTGTTCCTTTGTGTCTGGATGTTTTCAGACATTTGACCATAAAGCCTCATTAGTGTTGATAAAAAGCTCCAGAAGCAGCTTTAGTGTCTTCACTAACAGAAACTTCATTCCTCTTTAGTTTGATTAAGCTGCTTTAGGAGCTGCAGTGTTTCACATGTTCTGTGTTGAGTGAGTTCAGATGAATGAGTCCTACTTTCACATTTCTGTTTAGTAAAAAAACATTTGGAAAACCTGCAGAGACGTGTCAGTGGTCATTAATGTCCTTTATGAGAACAGAACATGTAAATATGTTTATTATGTATAATTCAATTCAATTCAGTTTATTTATATAGCGCCAAATCACGACAAGAGTCGTCTCAAGGCACTTCACAAAGTAAACATTCCAATACAGTTCAGTTCATTAAGCCAGTCAGTAAAATAAGTTTCCTATATAAGGAACCCAGCAGATTGCATCAAGACACTGACTAGTGTCATTGTGTTGGTACAATCCTCATACTAAGCAAGCATTTAGCGACAGTGGGAAGGAAAACTCCCTTTTAACAGGAAGAAACCTCCAGAGGATCCTGGATCAGTATGAGCAGCC
Organism: Aphyosemion australe; assembly: GCA_006937985.1. Taxonomy (NCBI): domain Eukaryota; kingdom Metazoa; phylum Chordata; class Actinopteri; order Cyprinodontiformes; family Nothobranchiidae; genus Aphyosemion; species Aphyosemion australe. The sequence goes on from SSNS01000359.1 coordinate 97,672, forward strand.
ATCCGCTACGGCTCACTGGGGATTGAGAAGACAGAGCAGGCACAGGCACACCCCACACCCACACACACACCCACACACACACACACACACACATACACCACATATATCAAGTAGTGTTTCTATGGCTACACTGTGATTTCTTAGTAGAAGTTCTATTTAGTCAGAGAAACTTTATTGTCTATCTGAGTGAATCTATAATTAATTCAACAGGTGAACTAATAGTAGCACATTCTATGTTAAAGAAAGTGAGATGCAATATCAGGAGAGGGAGAATGTTAGGTGGTTGGCAGCAGTGTGCCAGCCGATGGCCCCCTCCATGAGGCCACCACAGCTCAGCAGAACGCCAGTGTAGCTTCTTCTGGGGAGAAAAACACTTAGAGAGAAAGTAAAGTTAACAGCTGAAATAACAGGAAATAATGCAATTATAGAGTGGTGATAGAAGAGAGTAGCAGAGTGTGGAAAGTGGTCAGTATGTCCTCCAGCAGTCTAAGCCTATAGCAGCATAACTACAGAGATAACTCAGGATAACCTAGCCTTTCAGATGGAGGCATGTGGGAGGCAGGGCCAGGGAGAAAAGTCTTTAACGACTGTAGTCCCCTCTGTACACTCCACCTCCCTCTGCTCCCCACTCGTCTAAACCTGGACTAACATCAGAATTTAACCATAAGCCCTATCAAATAGAAAAGTTTTAAACCTAGTCTTAAAAGTAGACAAGGTGTCTGCCTCACGCACTAACGCTGGGAGCTGGTTCCACAGTAGAGGAGCCTGATAGCTAAAAGATCTGCCTCCCATCCTACTCTTAGATATTCTAGGAACCACCAGTAAACCTGCAGTCTGAGAGCAAAGTGCTCTGTTAGGAACATATGGAACAATCAGATCACTGATGTATGATGGAGCTTGTTTATTAAGAGCTTTATATGTGAGAAGGAGGATCTTAAAATCTATTCTGAATTTAACAGGCAGCCAATGTAGGGAAGCTAAAACAGGAGAGATGTGGTCTCTCTTTTTAATTCTCATCAGAACTCTAGCTGCAGCATTATGGACCAGCTGAAGACTTTTGACTACATTCTGTGGACCTCCTGATAGTAATGAATTACTGCAGTAATCCAACCTTGAGGTAATAAATGCATGAACCAGTTTTTCAGCATCACTCCTGGAAAGGATGCTTCTAATCTTAGCAATATTCCGAAGGTGGAAAAAGGAAATCCTACAAACCTGTTTAACGTGGGATTTGAATGACATGTCCTGGTCAAAGATTACACCGAGGTTCTTTACTTTGTTCTCGGAGGCTAATTTAATACCGTTTAGATCAGGTGACTGACTAAGCAGTTTCCTTTTCTGAGGTTCTGGTCCGAAGATAATAACTTCAGTCTTGTCTGGATTTAACAGCAGAAAGTTTAGAGTCATCCAGATTTTTATGTCNTTTCAGTCCCATCTAAAAGTCTTTGATCTTTGAAACGTTTTCATGTTTCTGTTGTTTCTGTCTGGAATCAAAGCGCCTGTTGCTGAAGCTTCCTGATCACATCAACACTTGGATTTAGTAGCTGGAGAAGATGGACTTACTTTACTACTTTGTGTGTTTGAGGCTGGATTTCTAGGTTTGATCTTTAATCACATCGTCTTTCCTCAGAGAGCTGAAGTCCACCTCTCCACTGCAGAAGAAGCTGTAGCACCACTCTGTGAGAACATCTGGAGCTGGGCCACCTTGGCCAAGGCTGACAGCAATGATCTCCCCAACAGTTGTGTGTGAACACATGAATCAGCCTCTAGTAACATCTGGATAGGATGGATCACATAGAGGAGATGACATGGAGCCAGATGTGCAACCATGTGACCAGGCTGAAGGTTTCATTCTCCAGGTGTGTCAGAGAGAAGCTGGGATGTTGAGCTGCTTCCAGCTGCTTCAGAGAAGCTTTGATCAACACCTGAAATCATCTGTTTCAGCACAAAACCAGGATTGATGTTAAACTCATCTAATGTTCCAGATTCAGACCAGGACCAAACCTAGAATGGATCAGTTAGCAGGTCCAACTCTGTCCTTAGTGCTCCTGCAGCAACAGCTGGCTCTCCAGTAGACACCAGCTGGAGATCCAGATGTTCTCCTCTGCCACTGCAGGAGGCTCCTGTCTGGAAGCTCTTCTCTGCTCACACACTGTTTCCATTCTCTTGTAGAGTCAACTTGTTGCTGAAGGAAGTGCAGCACATCTTCATGCTTAAAGAAGGAGATGAAAAGGTTCCTTCTTAAAGCAGCCGATGGAAACGTTCTTGTTTCTCAGAGCCGTTGAACAAAGAAAGGCCTTCCAGATGAACACTGACAACTCATTCTAGCAGCTGCTGCTAACATTCACACTTCCACTGTGGTGACTTGACTGTGTGGAGATGATAGTGAACATCTCACCAGGGCTTTTGCACATGGATGAACACCAAAGCTGTTGAAAACAAAGCTTTTAGGTGTGATTGTGGACTTTCAGCAGATCAACACACTGTTGTCTAGAGCTGCAGGCTCTGTGGAGTCAGAGCTGCTGATGGGACACAGTTTCATCATGAAACAACAGATGGAGATCTAGACAAGGCTCTAGTCAAAGACAGAACCAGAGCCCAGAAGAACAGAGGAGCTCTCTCCACACAGACTAGCAGGGACTGTCATCTCATCTTCTGCTGGTTCCCAGCAGCAAACTGGACAAAGCAGCTGGAACCAGTAAGAAATGAGAACCACTTTGCTCTGAGCTCAGCAACACTTTCATCACAATCCCCCTTTCCTGTGCAGCTCTTCATCAGCACTGCAAGCATCTGCAGAGGCATCACTTCATCACACTGCTAACACGTCTTCTTTGGCATCTTTCAACAGTGCTGAGAGTCCAGAGACAGAGGACATGTGTCTCATGTCTCCTGAAGTGTCTCTATGGAAAGAGTGTCTTCCCCCTCCTGAAACAGCTTCCAGAGCTTTGACACAACTCCCCTCTGTTTCTGCTGGACTTCCTGTCAGCTTTCTTCTACCACTGACTCCTCTGCTGCTAGAAACAGAGACACAAACATCTGATGGAGGATCAAATGCTGTCTTGTTGGTTCTGCGTCTCTACTGCTGACTTCTACAAGCAGCGCTAATCAGGACAGCAGAATCCATCATGTCCAGTCAGATCAATGAAGAGAGTAGGATGGAAGACACATTCAATACAAAGATGCACAAAAACCTCCAAGATCTCAAAGCTGTTGCTTTCTGCAGCAGCCGTCCTCCACAAAGCCCTTCCATTAGTGGGAATGTTGCCCCAGAACTGTGGAAATCTGGATTCCCAACCAAGAGATCAGGACAACAGCAGCAGACTCTTCACAGCCACAGAGACACGCTGGTGTGAACGTTGTTTGCTCCGTACCAAACGGAGGTGTGGAAGCTAACATCAGCTCCCTCTTCCATCAACATCTGATTCCTGCTCCTCCATCCACTTCTTCTTGGAGTCACTTTGTTCAGGATGTTGTCTGGAAAAGCTCTTTGCCTCACAAACGTTTCCTCTCTAACAAGCTGAAGGACGTTTCTCTGAAGTTCCTTCAGAGCTCTGATCCAGTAAAAGTCTTCCTTTGAAAACCCAAAGTCACGTGGATGTTTGCTGCTCTTTTTGTGGCCTTTGCTCAGAGACCTGCTCCCATTTGTTCTGCCTCTGTGTGTTTTCACACCAACCATGGAAAGATGGAGCTGAGTTCATCTCTAACAACATCCTCTCAGATGTTTCTCTGCACCATGAAAAGGTTGTCTGGCTGCACACATTTTAACAGCAGAGACTCTGATGCATCTTTCTGATCAACTGGACCTGATTCCTTGTTAAATCTCACGTCCACAGATGGAAAATCTTCAGTCAGAAACTTCATGTCCTTTTGTTTGTGAAGGAGAAAGAACTCTGTGGAGCTCCAGTTTCTTCTTCTCACAACAAGAAGCTTTAATAAGGCTGAATTTCTGCTCTTTGTTCCACTTTTGTCTCTGATCAGGTCTTTATTCTGGAACACATGGATCTGATTTTCTCTCCTGTCCTTCTAGAAATCTGATCTGGATTCTTTCTGTAATTCAGACGTTACTGAAGCGTTTGTCCTGTTGGATTCTGGGTCAGATGACTGCAGCGCTCTAGACTCTGCTTTAAATCAGTGTGGAATGGGCTCTCCAAGCTGATCCTCCACTAATCCACCTGGGAGCCAACAGAGGTAGTCACAGAGCTGAGTAGGTGAGTGTGCAGTGGGAGACAGCAGGTGTAGTGTTGTGGGATTTTATCAGAGACTTATCACACAATGAGAAAACAGTCCTGGATTCAAGCTTTTCATTCTGACGATGATCAGAAGAAACAAAGCAGGAAGCAGAAAGATCATTGCTGAGATCTAGAACCAACACTTAGTAGCAAAGTCAACGTTCATCTAAGTGAAACGATGACGTCTCATGAAACTAAACAACAGAATCATAAAAAAGTCAAACAAACATTGTAAGATCTCTCCAACAAGCTGGAACAGCTGCTTTAGCTAAAGGACAATAGAACCCACTCAGAACACCTGAATGATGGATACAAACTCTTCCCTTAAACACACATCTGGAGCAGATGTTGCTCTAACACCTGGATCCACCTTCAGCCTTGATGGTGTCGTTGCCTTCCCTCCACCCACCTCCATCAGAGACTCAGGAGTATGAAGGCAGCTCTGATAACAGTCTGGATGCTCTCTGCTCTTTAGTCCCAGTGTCCATGATCACTAAAACACCTTTAGGTCTGGATCCATCTGATCCCAGAACAGTTGGTCCACTTTCACTGATCTTTGCTTCATAGAAGAAGGTGGTGTTCATGTTTGACACGTTTCAGAGGAACTTCTGGAAGAGAAGAGCTGATAAATCTGAACCAGCAGCTTGTCTTCATTTACTAAATGTGGCTGCTGCAGTGTGTGACTCTGACCACCAGAGGGCGCAGCGCTGTGTTCCACTGATGTTTGGTAGAAATAACTGAGGCTCAATCATCCAGATCAACTGAAACATTCTGATGAGAACTAACAGAGTCCAGATTATGACAGGAGGCAGAGTCTGGAGCATACCTGAGACAGTGGGCGGGGCTTCATGGGTGCTGAGACTCTGTTAGTAGATGAGGTTCAGGACAGAACTGTGACAGTAACAGGAACTAAACAGGTGAGATATTTTTATCTCTTGTATCATGTGACTTCTGAGAATCATTCCAGGTGGTTTACCTGCAGGTCAGGTGAGCCACAACAAAGCAGCAGAGCCTGATTCTTCAGGTGGGAGTGACTCACTGTGGAACTGAGAGTTTGGTCTGTTTTGAACCCAGAGGTGCTTTAACCTTCTGTCCTGGAGGTCCAACCAGACCCACCTCCACTAGACCTCCAAGCTCCAGAAGCTTTAGTCCAGCTTTACCATCATTACTGCTGAAGGTCCTGTTGACATGAAACATGGTGTTCTAGACTCAGCTGGAACCTGGAGGACCTAAAAAGTGTCTGAATGTGAAGAAAGAAGCTCAGAGATGATCTGATTCAAAGCTCAGTAACATGAGGGCTGGATCCCAGAGAAGATTCAGCTTTCTTTGACTTCTTTCTCTCTGTCTGGTGTCACTTTATTCAGCTTTGTTGTTGTCATGGGCCCTTTAAGAGGAAACAGACTGAACTAAACATTCCTTAGAAGTGAACATTCCAGTTTTCCAGGTGAGGTGGATCAGCAGGGAGCAGCAGCAGTCAGTGGGTGTTTCCAGCTCAGCTCTGTCAGCAGCATCCAGCTAGACTGAGAAAACTCTTGGATCTGGGAGGAAAACTCTGTGGTCTGTCAGCGTCTCTGCTGGGAGTCTGTCTCATGATTGATGCTTCATTTGTCTCCAACTGGAAACAGGTGTGTTGCTGCACTTGATCTCTCTGACAGAGACCTTGTTGTTGATCCCTGCAGGGAAACGGCTTCATTCCATCATCCAGCTGGAAAACAGGAAGCAGGTGAGTGAAAATCAAAGCAGAGTGAAAACCTGATGGTTCTGATCCAATCCCACTTTAGATGAGGAGCTGTGCACTAGCATCACAGTGTTTGTTAGATGTGTTCAATCTGTGGGGGGGTCAGTCAGTGAACATCAGCTCCAGATGTGGAGCCAGAATCCAACAGCTGCTGAAGGTTGATGTGTTCACACCATCCATCCATTTTCTGCCGCTTATCCGGAGTCGGGTCGCGGGAGCAGCAGCCTAAGGAGGGAAGCCCAGACCTCCCTCTCCCCAGCCACTTGGGCCAGCTCCTCCGGGGGAATCCCAAGGCGTTCCCAGGCCAGCCGAGAGACATAATCTCTCCAGCGTGTCCTGGGTCTTCCTTTGGGTCTCCTCCCGGTTGGACGTGCCCGGAAAACCTCACCAGGGAGGCGTCCAGGAGGCATCCTAATCAGATGCCCGAGCCACCTCAACTGGCTCCTCTCGATGTGGAGGAGCAGCGGGTCTACTCCGAGCCCCTCCCGGATGGCCGAGCTTCTCACCCTATCTCTAAGGGAGAGTCCAGCCACCCTGCGAAGAAAACTCATTTCGGCCGCTTGTATCCGCGATCTCGTTCTTTCGGTCACTACCCAAAGCTCGTGACCATAGGTGAGGGTAGGAACGTAGATCGACCGGTAAATTGAGAGCTTCGCCTTTCGGCTCAGCTCTCTCTTCACCACGACAGACCGGTACAACGCCCGCATCACTGCAGACGCAGCACCAATCCGCCTATCGATCTCACGCTCCACCCTTCCCTCACTCGTGAACAAGACCCCGAGATACTTAAACTCCTCCACTTGGGGCAGGACCTCGTCCCTGACCTGGAGAAGGCATTCTACCCTTTTCCGACTCAAGACCATGGTCTCGGATTTAGAGGAGCTGATTCTCATCCCAGCTGCTTCACACCCGGCTGCGAACTGCTCCAGCGAAAGCCGGAGATCACGTTCTGACGAAGCCAACAGGACCACATCATCTGCAAAAAGCAGAGACCTGATCCTTAGGCCACCAAAACGGATCCCCTCACCACCTTGGCTGCACCTAGAAATCCTGTCCATAAAAGTTATGAACAGAATCGGTGACAAAGGGCAGCCTTGGCGGAGTCCAACTCTCACCGGAAACGAGCCCGACTTACTGCCGGCAATGCGGACCAAGCTCTGACACTGGTCGTACAGGGACCTAACAGCCCGTATCAAGGGGCCTGGTACCCCATACTCCCAGAGTACCCCCCACAGGGCCCCCCGAGGGACGCGGTCGAACGCCTTCTCCAAATCCACAAAACACATGTAGATTGGTTGGGCGAACTCCCACGCACCCTCCAGGACNTAAAGTCTGTCCCTTCACTTGACCCAGAGGCACCAAGATATCTTGCCTCTCCCAGTTGAAAACCTGAAAAAAAACATTCCATTTACCAGACCTTCGACTCCGGGAATGCAAAACAACCACACTTGATTAGAATGTAAAAACAACCATTAATAGACCTAAACATTAAATGAAAGAACCTTGTCCATTTTCCAAACATGCCCAAACGTCGCCAAAGCATTACTGATTACTGATTCCGGAGCGCTCGTGCATAGTTCTAACAGAGACTCGAGGTCTTCTAGGTCACAGGTCGCTGAGCGGCCTGGAGTGGCTCAGCTGGATCAGAACCACTTATCTCAGCTAGGATCTTATTTATGGCCTTGCGATTGTCAGAGGCCATCCGGGATGTGACCGCTAATTCCTCCTCCACACCTGCAAATACCTCACGGGACTGCTCACACAACCTACGTACGCCCTCCTGGAATGCTTTAAAGGAGTCCCCCTTAGATGAAATCACAGCTGATGCAATGGGTAGATTATCAAACTTAGCGGCTAAACGATCAGAAGGCAACAGTTCAGAACGGTGGGCATCTCTGGAAAATGGAAAAACACCAGTCATGAAAGCAATAACATTGTAAATTAAAATCATGGAAAGGCCCAATGGAATCAGAACCTTCCAGGTATTCAACCTTGGGGGCCTGTCTGCCCCTCCTGGACGACCAAGAGGATGCATTTTGAAATTGATGATTGAAACTTTACCCTTTAAAATGATGTTATTTCAATGATGTTATTTGTCCCAGTATTTTAACTCTTAGCTCAATTTACCAAATATCAATTACTCACCAAATTATGAATTATGTTTAACCTTATCAATGTTTCAGGGACAATCTCCACAGGATCAGTGTAATCAGAAATGTCAACAGAATCATGCACAAACAAAGCAAACTGATTATATGCAATTTCTTAGAGTCCATTATTCAGAAAAAACCTGTTCAGGAAGAAAAAGTTAAAGCAGATTGAAAAAACAGCCAGCCTGGGCCTTTGAGCCTTAATCTTAGTTATTATTTTACCTTTACCTTTAACCTTAATTTTATCCTTGTTATTATTTATTAGATTGTTGTTTCTTTCAAAGATCCCTTATATTTATTCCAAATCAAATCATGCATTATTAAAATCAAATATAAATCAAAGGCTGGTCATAAGTAGAGTCCAGTAGTGATGTTGTTGTAGATCTTCCGGCAAAAAGAACACGCAGGTCTTCCGACAAAATCACGAATCTCTTTCACGTTCTTCCGGTGAAAGCACGAATGTCTCTTCGCAATGTTCTTTTGCTCTCTTCTCCTTTTTTTTTAATTTTTTTTATTTTAGGTGATCAGAGACAGTTCAAAGCCTCTGCAAATCACCTGACTTCAGAGCAACCTGACCGGAGCTAACAGCCGCTAGCCTCCTCAAAACCAGGTTACCCCCTTTCACACACAATCTTCAAGGTGAGCTGACTGGGGGAAACGGCCGTTTCCACCAGAAGTCAACACACCTCCTTTCAACACCTCCCAATCCTTGTTGCAGCTCCTTGAGACCTCGGTCTGTCTCCTGAGCTGGCGAGCGTCGACTCCTGTGGCACCGGTTGCACCACGCGTCTCCTTCCGATGAAGCCTCACCGCGTAGGTGGTCCGACTGACCACTTTGCTGTGCTGCTTTCTTTTGATGACCTGTAGCCACGCCCAGTTGATGTTGTCCGACAACGTTGATGAAGATGACGATCCTGATGATGCTCCAGCCGGAGCAACAGCCGTCGTGAGCACTTTTACCAAGGCTTTCAGTGCTTCTTGTTCAGTCTTTAGTCATAAGTCCAGTCAGTCCAAGTTGTTGGTTGTTCCAACCTCAGCTTCCGTCTGTCAGAGTCTTGTTGTTTGAACTCTGTACTTTGTCACAAGTTCTGGAACCAGTCTAGCAGTCAGTCCATTGTCCATTACTGTCACCTACTGGGGCTTGAACCTGGAATAGTCTTCCTTCTGCATGTTATAGTTATAATTATCGCGCTAGGTTCTTTTCGCCCCCCTTCACGCCTCCTTATTTATTTTACTCCCTTTACACCTCCCCCTTTTTTTCTGAAACAGAACCATCAGTTGTTCTGTTCCAGAAAACTCAAAAAACAAATCAGTAACTTTTGGAATTTAAAATCTCTCTCGCCTCTGTCCGAATAAACCACATAAATCTTCCACGAGACCTTCAAACATTCCACAACACATCCAACAACAGCCAGATAAGCTCCAACATGTCCAGTTAACCACACCACGCCATAAAACCATCACACATGTCCAGAGTCTCTGACTCACCCACTCACACACACACAAAAATTCAAAGGCTCATTTTAGATTATATGATTTCACTTCAAATTGTTTAAGCCACACTGTCATGTTTTTGTATTGCATCAGATAATTTAAAGTCCATAAGTGAAATCAAGTGTTTTGTTTTCTCTCTAAGTTAATTTTATTATTCGAGCACAGTTTGTCCTGCGTTAAGGATTAGCAGCTTGTTTAATTTAGTCCTGTTTGTTATATGTTAGCCTCTATGTTTTGGTACAGAGCTGTTAAACAATGACTGGCACCAAGGACGTCGCACAGACCAAATGCCACTCACATTCCAAAGTAAAAATAAGTTTTGAAGAGAAATGTACCGTAAATTATAGAGAAATAGGTTAGTTCAGGGATTATGAGTTTCATAGATTTTGTTCTCTGACTCTAAAATGCTTAATTTTATGAATTCCTCTGTTTGTACACCTTTAATTTAGGATTTAGTAATATGTTTCCCGTCTGTCAGGACTAATAAAATTCAAATCTTCCTCCGATTAACCAAATGTTTTGCAATTTAACCATTAAATAGTTCACTTAATCAATCAGTCCTGGATAAATGTGTAAATCTGCAGCCTCATCCTGAAAGCACTCCCCCCTGAAACATCAACACCAAGTGGCCAACCCCCACTCAGACTCTGTCATGTCTCTCAACCAGCAGCAGTCAGTCAACTGACTCAGTCCCTAAGCTGACATGCAGTGAGCACTTTCCACCACTAGGGTCAAACCTAAGAGCCATCACATGGAGTAGATTGTATTGTTCCTGTTTTCAAGTTGTTGATGACCCCAGCCAAAGGTCATATTTCATTGCATGTGCCTCCTCGCTCTCAGGAGCCTGGCCTCCAGTTGTTATGTGTTTTGAGTCCATAGCAGCGACTTCTTTCACAGTTTGTCCAACTTTGTTGTTGGTTTGCGTTCAGTTCACAGTTCATGATGTGTTTCATAGGGGTGGTGGCAGACCCCCTTTCAGCCTCAGCTGAAGCAGCCTTTTGACTTTTGCAGCAAAGTTCATGTGCAGGGCTCCATGCTATGACCCCCAGGCCTTCACCCAGTGAAACAAAGTAGCTCACTCCATGATCAATAAAAAATATCACCCTATATTTAATAGCTGATCAATTAGAAATGACAGACTCCAGAGAAAAGTCAACCAGCCAGCATCCCCATCTCAGCCAGGAGCACCAACACAACAGGGCCACAGATTCTTCCCTAATCAAGAAATTAAATCATCCAATTTAGAAACATGCAGCTAAAAATCTTGTTCATTCAGCAAAACTTTTACTCCTGATGTTTAGATTAAATCCATGCATAATAGGAACTCATATTATTCACTTTACTTGGCCTTATTTAGAAATGGAAACCAAATTCAAGGATGTTTATTAGAAAGTGTACTTCAGTTGTTTACAAATTAACAGACTTCTAACTTTGCCATGAGAGATTACATATAAGTCTCAGCGCCATCACATGACCTCCAGCAATCATTGAACCACTCCGTTACCAATCTTTTATTGTTTTAATCCCAAATATGATGGAAGCAGGCACAATTTGATGTCCTTCAGAGAAATTGACCTCTAACATTAGTCAAATAGATATGTCTAATCAAATACTGCAATTAACCTTCTGTTATAGACCACATATGTATTTTATCAGCCTAATTTGCAAATGAATTCCTTAATACGCAGACAGTGTGACTCTTTAGATTATCTTTTTGAATTATCTGTTTCTGTGTTGTTCAAATTTAGGATTAGAATTACCGTCTCCTGCAATATTTTATATCACTTTAAACTTTTAACTCTCCAAAGTCCAACTTTTTTTCAAAACTCCTTTATGTTGCTGTATTATATTTACTTTAATTTTCCAACTGATTTTGCTCCGCTCCAGCTTAACTAAAATTATTTGTACTGAATTGCCTTGTAATTATTTATTTTTTCACTTTTCTTTATCTATTCATTTATTTATTTTCATTTTAGTAGCTATTTGCCGAACTAAGTAATTATCATTATGCGTTTGTGCTGTTCACTATGCCGAATTAAGGGTTTTTTGTTAATTTTCCGTTGATAATTTTGCCATTTAACTTATCCATCTTCACGTGTGGGTCTTTATTTCAATTTACATAGCACAAAACATCAATTTGGGGCCAAATTAAGCTTTTCTTATATAGGCCTGTTATATCAGTTTCAATTCTAGACTGACACAACCTCTGTAAAGAACATTTTTCTGTCTTTTTTCTCCTAAAAAGTTTAGCTTTGCTTTCAATGGCTTCTGCCCAAGCAAACTCACAACACTCCCGCGTCCAGTCAGACACACCAGCATCTTACACACACACACACACACACAGAACCCCATCTCGACCAGAACCAGAATCTCAGCCACACCTCCTGCACACACACACACACACACTCAAAACCATACGCTAGAACACAGCTGAGGGTCTGTGCTCTTCTCTTTAACTACTTCCACTGGCCTAATGCCACTACCCCCTTAATTAAGAGTCCATATAATGCCCTAATTAAGAATTTACAATTAAACAATTTGCTTAAAAACTGCCCAATCCAGGTAAATTTGTGGCACTTCTACTCCACGGGTTTAACCAACCCCAGCATCGGCCTATTGCCCAACTTTCGCCCGCCGGCTAAAGCTGTTGGATCGCCAATCCGAAAGCTCGACTACGTTGGTAATTGTTTACAAAAAGGGCGCCCCCAACTCCCCGGGAATTCAAACCCAACTCTTCTACGCCTTCCGTCGAAAACGTAGTGGGACCGTCACATCCGGAGCCACAACACTTCTATCCGAACCCGTCAGTCCGTCTTCGAAGTGTCCGACAAAAAACAATGGCTCGATTTAAAAACACATAACTTTACAACAAGGCTGATTCAAATGTCCGACGAACAAGTAATGTAATTGTCCCCAATATGCAGAGTTCGACTAAACAGGTTCTGCTTACCAATTAAAGGCGAGCGCTCAATTGTCCGTCTTATCTTTTCTCAGTCTTGTCACTGGCCAATGGTCGGCGGTCGTTTACAGACGGCTTGGTTTCCCAACGTCCACTGTCCAATTCGTTCGTCGCCTGGTCAGAAGATTCCACGGGTGCCCCCTCCAAATTGTTGTGGAAAAATAAGGTGTTTCTGTCTGTTTCTGTTCTCTGATGTATTTTGGTCAAAGGATCTGATGGTTTTCTGCAGCTCGTCTGACGTCTCTCCTCTCTGGTCCCGAATGATGGTGGACCCGGCCTTCTTCTTTCCTCCGAGCTGCTGCAGCATTTGACTTCTCGTTCTTTTTCCACTCTCCCAGTTCGTTAAAATCTTCTGATCGGCAATGAACCGAGCCATAGACCGCCTTTAGTTGCAATCACTCAACTCTTTATTTCACATTACTCTTCATTTCTCTTTATTATAACCCGTGTACATTTTCGGGGAGATTTTCTGACCATCCCCCAGCGTCTGATGGTAAAATCTGAAGTTTCACAGCATGCACACACATTTTATCCCTTCTGCAGAACCTGGTTTCGCCTGGTACTTCCCTTCAAGGTCCTAACTTTCGTATCCCTTGGTAACCGACATATTTATGATATCTGGCTCCAGGAATGAAGACATCTGGTCTAAACTTTCTCCTGTCTTATCTGTCCCTAGGTCAGATACTTCTCACCTCCCTTTGCACAGTTTTATGACACCAGAACCAGACCTTCACAGGAGATCAAAACCTTCTTGCTTTAGCTCGAACTCACAGCTTGATGTAAACATGCATAAATCATGGTTAAATGAGGATCATAAAGAGTACATGAATCATATGTGTATCAATAACCCTGGAAAGAAAAGTGATTAGCATATTTGATTAACTGGATTCTGATGTCTAAAATTAAAGGCACAGTAGGCAAAAAATATAATTTCCCGACACTGAGTATCATCAGCATAACAGTGGAAGTTTATCCCATGTTGTCTAATGATTTTACCAATTGGAAGCATATATATAGTGAAAAGAATTGGTCCAAGTACTGAACCCTGTGGTACTCCACAAGTAACTCTAGAGTATGAAGAAGATTTCTCATGTACATGAACAAACTGAAATCTGTCAGATAAATAAGATTTAAACCAGCCTAGCGCTGTTCCTTTGATCCCTACAACATGTTCAAGCCTTTCTAAGAGAATATTGTGATGGACTGTGTCAAAAGCAGCACTGAGGTCCAACAAGACCAGAACAGACACAAGATTCTTATCTGAGGCCGTGAGAATATCATTTGTAACTTTCACTAATGCGGTTTCAGTGCTGTGATGCTCTCTAAAACCTGACTGAAATTCCTCAAACAGATCATTAGTGTTTAGATGCTCACATACTCGATTNACTGTTCTTTAAGGACTCTGCTGTTAGTCTGATATAATCTAGTTCAGCTCTGAAGAATCTAAGTATTGTAGTTTTAGCAGAGCCAGTTCTAATGTGGTCTACAGGTGAAACTCAAATATTAGAATCTGGTCCATTCAGTGATCCAGCTCAGACTGAGAGACCATCTAAAGGCTCAGGAACCCTCTGCAGGTGTTCTGGATTCATCAGCTGATCAGAGTGTGACACTTTGAGTCTAGAATATTGAACCTTCTCTGAATGTGGGGTTTTCATCAGCTGTAGCCACAATCATCACAATTATAACTAATAAAGGCTGAAACATCTGGATTAGCATGGAATGAGTCTGTCTCATAGATTAGTTTCACCTTTTAGGTTGAATTACTGACATAAATCAACTTTTGCACCAGATTCTAACTTTTCCAGTTTCACCTGTAGATGCAAAAAGTGCTGAAATCTGATTTCTTTGAACTTTAACAAATCAAATCAATGTTTCAAATATCATCAACTGTCTTAAGGATTTACTGCTAGTTCAGAAAAACTCTAGTCCAGGTGTGAAGAGTCTAAGGTTGTAGTTTTATAATTAGAGCAGAGGAAAGATGCTCTGGGTAAACTGGTTGGAATTGCTCTTTCTGACTCTGAAACTAAAAAAGGGAACCAACTTCAGCTTCGTCTGGTACGTCTTGTTTAGTTGTTGTGATAATTTAATCTTTTGTTCTTGAGTCAGAGATAGATAATCACATCAACAAGCAACCTTTGAGATGATGCATGTTTAGGGGTAGTGCTCATAACCTTTACTATTCATTTGGCTACTCGCCGGAGCAGCTGGGGAAACGCACATCAACGATGGACTGGACGAGGATATTTGACGTACCACAGGTGTGCAAAGGTGCAGCTTTCAATGATCAACAGGAGGGGGAGGGGGAGGGGGGGAACACAGAGGGACCGGACTGATAGTAAAGATTTTGAGCTAAACTGTAGGAAAGTGTGGGTGTTTTACCTCCTCATCAGAAAAAGTGTGGATGTTAAAACACCCACACCCCCACGGGTGTGACGCCCATGTACTTAGGTCTATTTGTTTTGCATCTGGGCCACACAGGAACTGGTCCAGCTCAGAAACTACAACACCTAGACCAGTATCCCCAACTCCCTTCCCTGAGGGCTGGTGTCCAGCATGTTTTAGTTGTTTCCCTGCTCCAACACACTGGATTCACCTGTTCAGCAGCTCATCAAGCTCTGCAGAGTCCTGCTAATCACCTGCTGAGTAAAACCAAGTGTGTTGAAGCAGGAAACCAGTGAAACATGCTGGATAGCGGCCCTCTGGGAAGAGCTGGGGATCACTGACCTAGAGCCTTTGAACCTGGACTAGATTATTGTAACAGCAGAATCCATAAAGCATTGTTTGTGAAACCTTTTTCTGATTTGTGGAAAAGAGTGTTTTGCTTTTATTTTACAAATGTGGAATAAACTTGTGTTAAAATGTACAAAACTGTGAAGCTACTCTTGCGTGGACGGGCAGCTCTCTGGGTGCTCAGCACCCCTAAACCTCTGATCCTAGAATCTCCTCTGGTTAAAAGTCCCTGTTGTATCGTGGGGGTGATAAATGACCATACACAGCACAGGATCATGACTACCAAGTTCAAAAAGATGACATTCAAACCTGGAACAACATGGAGGTAGGTGACATCGTTTACATCTGAAGGAGTCTTTAAACACTGCAGCACGGACAAGTCTGCCACAGCAGAGGAGAGCTGAACACGACAGGATCTGGAGTCTTACTTCCTGATATGTGGACATCTCTCCTCTGATTGGCTAACAGCAACACGACTCTACCACTGACTCTGTTTGCTCTGCAACGTTGATGTTTTATCTCCACTAATAACACAAGCCTGGAGGAGTTCTGCTGTGTGGTGGAGTTGCTAATGCTAACGGTTAGCTTCTACTAGCCCAGACGTTCTCTGCTGTTTCCTGGACGCTAAACCAACAACAGCCTTCCCCGTCGTGAGTCAAGATGGGTGAGTCCATGAATGTTAAGTGACAGTGTGACGTAGATCTGTCAGGATTTTCTAATCCTAGAGTTTCACCTAGAGTCTATTTTCTATCAGAAGCTAANGACTTTAGATAAAAATGGGAGATTAGATATTGGTCTATAATTCATTAGGTCATCTGGATCCAGAGAAGGTTTCTTAAGTAGAGGTTTAATTACAGCAACCTTAAACTCCTGCGGTACGTATCCATTTACTAAGGATAGGTTAATTATATCTAAAATGGGGGCAGTAACCAAAGGAAATGCTTCTTTAAATAATTTGGTTGGGATTGGGTCTAAAATACAAGTTGAAGGTTTAGATGAAGCTAATATTTTTGATAACTCTGACAGCTCAACTGCATCAAAACAGTTCAAACACAGATGAGGTTCTACAGTTACCTCTGATGCTGCCTCACTGAGGAAGAAGAAGTCGTGTTGGGGAGGATGCTGATGATTTTGTTTCTAATAGAATCTATTTTATTAGTGAAGAATCCCATAAAGTCATTGCTGCTGAAGGCTAAGGGAATAGCTGGCTCAGAGCTATGATTCTGTGTAAGTTTAGCAACTGTACTGAAAAGAAATTTAGGATTATTCTTATTCTCCTCAATTAGTGACGAATAATATGCAGTTCTAGCTTGTCGAAGCTTATTTTTATAAAGCACTAGACTATTTTTCCAGGATAAGTAGAAGTCTTCCCGGTGTGTAGAGCGCCATGTTCTCTCCAGTTTTCTAGAGGTTTGTTTTAAAGTACGCAGTTCAGAATTAAACCAGGGAGCCAACTTCCTGTGCTTAATGACCTTCTTTTTTAAAGGGGCAACATTGTCTAATGCCACACGTAAAGAGGAAGTAACACTATGAACTAGAACGTCAATTTGTGAAGGGCTAGAAATGAAATAGTTGCCCTCTGCTAAGTTACACTGAGATTCTGAAGACAGTAAAGATGGAACAGCTGCTTTAAAGTTTGTTACAGCGTTATCAGATAAAGATCGACTATAGTGGAATTTACTCTCATGTCTGGAGAACTCGGTTATAATAAACTCAAAAGTTATCAAAAAATGGTCCGACAAGACAGGATTGTGTGGAAATACTGTTATCTCCTCACACTCTATACCATATGTCAGCACAAGGTCTAATGTATGATGACAGGAGTGGGTGGAGCTATGGATTCTTTGAGTAAAACCAATTGAGTCTAAGATATTACTAAAGGCTACGTTGAGAGGATCAATTTCAATGTCAACATGAATGTTAAAATCCCCCGCCACAATGACCTTATCAGTATTTAACACCAAATCAGACAAAAAATCTGAGATCTGATCCAAAAATTGAGAGTAGGGGCCTGGTGGACGATACAAGACTACAAACAAAAGTGGTTTTAGAGCTTTGCAATCCGGATTAGGCAAACTAAGAATTAGATGTTCAAAAGAACTGTAGCTATTAATTGGTAGGGGACTGATTAATAAATCTGAATGAAAGATGGTTGCTACTCCTCCTGATCTATAGTGTGACTGTGAAATCCAGCGGTTCCAGATGTTCAGTGTTGATTCTACTTCAGTTGAGTCTTGTGACGTCCTCCATGGTGCAGCTGCAGCAGGAAGCAGTCTGACTGATCAGGACCTCCAGGGTGGGATTCTGCAGCTCCTTCAGTCAGACTGGAATCACTTCATTCCTTTAATCATCCTTTAGTTTCTGCTGTTGGAACAAGATGTCAAACATTTAGTTGTTTCCTGGTTTCAAAAGTTACTTTTGACTGAGTTTCAGTCTTGTTGTCATGGTAACAGTTTTGGTGAAAACTTTGGAGCAACACCTGACAACCTGGCAGACATGGGAGTGTCTGAGGCAGGACAGTTTAGAGACATGTAGGACAACGTCCCCACGAGCCAATCAGTGGAGGAGCAGCTGATCTTTTTACAGCACAAATGATGTCAAGGATGATCAGAGTTGATGAGCAGATGAATGATGTGTGTTTCCTCTGCAGGTGAAGGTGTGACGTGTGTGTGAGCTGGTGTGACTTCAGCAGCATGGATCAGTGTGAGGACAGAGAGGAGGGAGTCCCTCCCTCTAAAACCAGTCTGTGTGGAGAACATGAGAGCCAGAGCAACGCTCAGAGGTCACATGATCATCTCTAACTGTCCACCACTCTTCTCCATGTCAGAGCTCAGAGCTCACATCACCACAACATCTTTATCTGGACCAGAACTTCTAGCTGAGCCCAGTGTGGTGGTGTACCATGTTCATCCACCTTACAAAAGAAGAGAACCCCTGAAATCACAGTAAGATAAATTATTTTAAAGAAAAAGAAACACCATTGAAATATTTATTTCCTGTTTTATCATTTTTATGGACAGGAATGAAGCTGAAAATGAACCAGAACCAGAACCCAGCTGTGTGTCCTTTAAGAGTGACTGGTCTATGAAACATCCTCCTACCTTCAACCAGCCTGTTCCCAGTGAGCAGCAGTGAGTGTTTCTCCGTCTCCAGTGGAGGCTGGATCATATTAAAGAGAATGGTTTTCTGTTGAATCTCTTTGAGTTGGAGCTTTTTCTCATTTCTCTCAGACTAACTTCTTGTTATGTTCTTCCTGTGTTCGTTTTTCATCTCCATTGGATTTTCTTGTTTTAACACAGTATAATGATGTTACATTTACCTTTAATTACTGACGGTTTCGGCGACTACTGTCGCCATCTTCAAAGTCACGCCGACTTGACGGCGTCACTTCCGCTGTTTATTTGCAGGCAGTAAGGGGCGTTGCCGCCCCCTACTGCCTGCGCCTTCCTGGTCGATCACCACGTCCCATGAATGATCCAGCGTGTACACTCCTTCATCCCTATTCATGGTCCTGGGTCCACGTCTCCTTATCTCGATCGCTTCCTTTATCCATCGTCTGTATTTTTGTTGTTCTGTTGTTATGATCTGTGTGCTGTCCCAGTCCATTATATGGTTTTCTCTTGTACAGTGGTCTGTTATGGCTGATTTCCTTATTGTGTTTTCTGCTTCCTCTTTGGCTGCTCTGGTGTGCCTTCGGCTTGTTTCTTTTTCACATTCCTTCTTGTGTTCCATTTTGCGTGTGTTGAGTTGTCATCCTGTCTCTCCTATGTATGTTTTATTGCAGAGTTTGCATGGAATTTCGTAAACCACTCCACATTTTTGTTCCTGTGTTGTTGCGTCTTTTGGATGTACTAGTCCTTTTTTGACGGTCATGTATGGTTTTATTGGAGTGTTTATGTTATGTTTTGACATTACATATCTTATTTTTTCTGTTATTCCTTTAATGTATGGTAGGGTTATCGCTGGTTTTGGTTCTGTTCTTTCTTGTTTTCTGGTTCTTTGTTTTAGTTTGTCTTTGTTTACTGTTGTTGTCTGTAGTCTTCCTTGTTTTATTGCCCATGTTGGGTATCCGCAACTTTTTAATGCCT